>CM035791.1:40083890-40323890 GCA_020466265.1 Siphamia tubifer | reverse complement strand
TCAAATATAACTGTCGGCAAAAAAAAACCCTGTAAATGTATAATATAGGCCTGCATGCCATTCATCATCGTATGTCCCTATGCTCTCTGGATGGACTGGAGGTAAATGTTTGGGATTGAACTCGACCAATAACCAATAAATGAATCTCTAAATTCAATAAGATAAACTGATAAATGAAACAGTGCTCAATATTAAAACATGTTTCCAAAGTATTTCACATATTGATATATTATATTCTGATTTGTCTTGTATTCTTGGTCTTTATTTCTGTCCCCCCTTTGATTCCCCTCTCTCTCTCTCTCTCTCTCTCTCTCTCTCTCTCTCACTCTCTCTCTCTCTCTCTCTCTCTCTCTCTCTCTCTCTCTCTCTCTCTCTCTCTTCCGCAACAGAAAAATAACGATTTCTGCTTTATAATTCTTCATGTGCTGTAAATGTTTATCTAAACATAACTGAGATAAGAAAAATGAAAACTGTACTGCTTAATTATTTGTTAATTAATTTTTAACTAATGAATTATTCATCTGTTATGTAGAAGAGTAATAAAATAATGAGAGCAATAACATTTCAGTGTTAAAGAGTGTTTTTTTTTTGCGGGTTAGATGCGTTGCTTCTGACAAATAGGCCGACTGGATGGACATAGGTGGCAACCCTACTTATAGATGCTAATGCTAATGCTACTTCAGATTCGCTGCAATGGGGGATGGGCTTAACCCCACGTGGGTGACTTTAAAGTCCATCTGATGTCAGACGGACCGGCTTTTTCTTGGTCCCTCGTTCTTCTCATTGTTTTCTGTGAATTCTGTGAAGAAGAACATGTTACATATTTGAGTTAATAGTACTATTTCTGAAACTTTGAGTATTCTTTCTATTACTCTGAATGTTGGGGTTTACAGTCCAGTAATGGACTCCATTCTCCATTATGTGGGAATGAGACCTCACTGAAAACTCAGTATGGAGGGGGTGGGGGGTGGGGGGGGTTGGATAGGGCAGGACTGTTTATTTATGAAGTGATTTTTCCTCTCATCGAGGAGCGAGGGAGCCAGGCTGCCTATTGTTCGTCACTAATGAACAACGTGAACGAGTGTGAGAAAGAAAAGAAGTGCAAAGAACAGCGGTGGCTACAAACGAGACAGATTAACATGAAAACAAAAACAGTTCGCCCCGTCTATTTAATGTCAAAATCTGCGTTTTGTGTTGCGAGATAAAGCAGTATTTCATGGCTGTGTTCTCAGCTCACATGTAGACCGTTGTGTCGACACTAAAGGCCTTACAGTACTTGCAAGAGGATAGCTCTGGAAAAGGAAACGCTCTATTAGATTGTCCCTACCCATTTATTTATTAGTATAAAAGCTGCAGGCAGGGGTGATGTCATCTTTAACAGTGTCTTGTCTCTTCCAGCTATCTGCTTTGTTAACACATAATTCAATGAGGACGAGTTGGAATAGGTTTCCAGGCATTTTACAGAATTATTTGGAATTAATTTGCATTTTACTCAACATTAAGTAATTGTTTTTGAAGTAGTACTTTTTCTTTAACACATAAAAACCCAAATATTCACTGCTGATGAAAAGCATCTATTGAGCTAAAATGTTTTTTACCCTATTTTCTGGACTGTAAAGCGCAATTAAAAGCCTTTAATTTTCTCAAAAATCAACAATGTGCCTTATAATCCAGAGAAACCAGATCCTCAAGGCAGCAGAGGTGGTAAAAGTACTCACATTCTGTACTTTTACTGAAGTACAGATTCAACTCCTTTACTTAAGTAAAATTGAAAAAGTATAACTCAGGGGTCTCCAACCTATTCCACAAAGGGCCGGTGTGGCTGCAGGTTTTTGTTCCAACCAACCAAGAGTTCACAGTTTGACCAATTGACTCTGTGCAGACTGAGATCAGTTGATTCATTGATTGAAGTCTGGTGTGTTGCTGCTTGGTTTCAACAAATACCTGCAGCCACACCGGCCCCTTTGTGGAATAGGTTGGAGACCCCTGGTATAACTTCTCAACTGTAATAGATTAAAAAAGTAAAACAACTTTTTTTGCAATGGATAAAATAATGCTTAATTCAACAGGAAAAATCTGAAAAGTATCCAAAAATACAGCCTTTAAAAGTTAGAGAACATGTGTTTAATTAGCTCTCAGTACCCAGTTTAGCGGGTATGGGCACAAAAAGTGAGAAAAATAGGGGAAAAAAGTCACAAGTGAGATAAAAAGTCTTAAATATGAGCTAAAGAAATGTATAATTATGAAAAAAAAAACAAGTCAAAATTGTGAGATAAATAGCCATAATTATGATATAAAAAGTCACAATTTCTCTCCTGCACTGTTTTTCCCTCTGAAGTGACTTATATTTCTGTTCAGTTTGAAAAAGTAATGAGTCTATCCTGAGAATGTAAAGAGTATAAAGTGCAGATATTTAAGCAAAAATGTTAAAAAGTTGGCATAAAAATAAAGACAAAAAAACCTAAAAAAAATATACTTACTTATATACTTAAATAATAAATATATACTTAAATATACTTAAATAATAAATATATACTTAAATAATAAATATATACTTAAATATACTTAAATAATAAATATATACTTAAATATACTTAAATAATAAATATATACTTAAATATACTTAAATAATAAATATATACTTAAATAATAAATATATACTTAAATATACTTAAATAATAAATATATACTTAAATATACTTAAATAATAAATATATACTTAAATATACTTAAATAATAAATATATACTTAAATAATAAATATATACTTAAATATACTTAAATAATAAATATATACTTAAATATACTTAAATAATAAATATATACTTAAATATACTTAAATAATAAATATATACTTAAATAATAAATATATACTTAAATAATAAATATATACTTAAATATACTTAAATAATAAATATATACTTAAATATACTTAAATAATAAATATATACTTAAATAATAAATATATACTTAAATATACTTAAATAATAAATATATACTTAAATATACTTAAATAATAAATATATACTTAAATAATAAATATATACTTAAATATACTTAAATAATAAATATATACTTAAATATACCTAAATAATAAATATATACTTAAATAATAAATATATACTTAAATATACTTAAATAATAAATATATACTTAAATATACTTAAATAATAAATATATACTTAAATATACTTAGTTACCTCCCATCTCTGCCCTCAAAATCCCCCAAAAAAGGTGAGATGGTGTCCCATCATTTATCCACCATCTACAGTCAAGCTAAAGGAACGAGCAGAGGTGAGACAGTGACCTTTGACACAGCGAACAAAGGGAATCAAAGGGGCAGTGATGCAGTGCAGCGTACAGTGTGACGTATAAGTTCTGAGTCAGAAATACTCCGAGCGTAGCGGTGTTTCTAACTTCTCTGGAGTCGGCTCGTCTTTCACTGTCCCACAGATGTTTATATGGATAGAGACCAAAGTAACAGCATCTGTCCACATGCTCATTATTTAAAGCTCCCTGGTGCATGGTCACACACAAAATACATTATCACAGAGAGTCCTTCCTTTTACATAGAGTTCCAGAATAGTAGAATAGAATAGAATAGAATAGAATAGTACTTTATTGATCCCACAATTGGGAAATTGCCAACGGCAGCAATAAACATATACTAAATAAAACCAGTGGTGGAAGTAATTATGTACAAGTACTTCCTTTACTGTACAGTTTTTAGGTATATGTACTCTACTTGAGTATTTTTTTTTCTGACAACTTTTTTATTTTTACTCCATACATTTTTGTATAAATACCTGTACTTTATACTCTTTACATTTATATAAATATCTGTACTTTATACTTTTTACATTTATATAAATATCTGTACTTTATACTCTTTACATTTGTATAAATATCTGTACTTTATACTCTTTACATTTATATATTTGTACTTTATACTCTTTACATTTATATAAATATTTGTAGTTTATGCTCTTTACATTTATATAAATATTTGTACTTTATACTCTTTACATTTATATAAATATTTGTACTTTATACTCTTTACATTTATATAAATCTTTGCACTTTATACTCTTTACATTTATATAAATATTTGTAGTTTATGCTCTTTACATTTATATAAATATTTGTACTTTATACTCTTTACATTTTTATATTTGTACTTTATACTCTTTACATTTATATAAATATTTGCACTTTATACTCTTTACATTTATATAAATATTTGCACTTTATACTCTTTACATTTATATAAATATTTGTACTTCATACTCTTTACATTTATATAAATATTTGTACTTTATACTCACTCTCAGAATAGACTCATTACTTTTTCCAAACTAGACCAATGTGACAGTATGAAAAATAAGTCACCATCCACCAATTTTGACTTTTTCTCTTAAAATTATGCATTTTTTTGTTTAAATCTTTATATAACTTTTTTTTAATTTCACAATGACTTACCTGACAGATAGGAAACCTGGCATGGAGTTTAAATTGGTGTCATGACCTTTGACCTTGAGTGACCCTGAAACAATTTCATAATTGTGAATGTTTTTCTCATAATTTGGCGTTTCATGTCACGATTTAATTTTTTTAACCTAAATTCTGCTTTAATGTAATTAAGTTTTTTGATTTTCGATTAATTACCTATTTATATTTGAATTTTTCCTAAATGTCCTGTCCATACCCACTAAACTGAGTACCGTGACCCAATAAAACACATCATCTACGCACAAACTCACTTTAAAAGCCTTAATTTTTGACATATATTTGTTTTCTGCTTAAATAAATATTACTTCATCCATAGCAAAAAAATTAAATTTTACTTTGTACTTTATTACAGTTGAGAAATTGTACTTTTTTACTTTTACTTCAGTAAAGCAGTTGAATCAATACTTTTACCAGAATATTTTGTTCACACAAGTAGCTGTACTTCTACTTAAGTACAGAATGTGAGTACTTTGGACACCTCTGAGTAAAACAGACAAACAGTGAGGTGCAAAAAAGGTAAGATGCAATGTCATATTAAAGTGTCAATACAGAATAACTGAGTCGTGCAAAGTAAATGTAATGGTTCCACCTTTATTATGGCTCTGTTTCCACCTCCAGAGGTGTTAGAAAAGTGGGACCAAATGTTCCCACTATTTTGTTTACACAGATGTTCCGGAATAAAGGCAAAATAGTCCTTCCACAGAAGCTAGTGATAGTGGATGGACATGCTTGTTTTCATGTTGAGTTAATGATATATTTTACTAAAAAAGTCACTTTTCCTTTAGTTTTCTCTGTTTCTGATATAACAAACCCCAAATGTAATCAATGATGATGATTAAAATACATGATCTGTAAATTATCCATAGGAACAGACCTGCTTTTCACAGAAAAAAATGTGATAAATCACTTAAGAATAGTTAAATATATAGAACACTTCATCTACTAGACCCAGCACTACTTTGGTGGCAGCTCTAAAATTACTTTTGTTTCTGTATTTAACCTCTTTAAAATAATTTATTACCATGTATTGTTATGTTATCTTCCTTATGTCACATTTTTCATTTAATTTACTGATCATATACATACAAACTCAGAATTAAATTGTGAAAGTTGAAGAAAAAGTTACTTTTTTTCAGCAAATATATCAATAACTGAATGTAAAGCCAAGTGTCCATTGCATTCACTGTTATTTATCAAACTCTGAAGGTTTTACAGTGTTTCCACGGTAACTACGGAGCTGCTGAACATCCAAATGGATCATGAAAACATGACAAACTGCTTTTTACACCATCTACTGACATGGATTATACACAAGTACTAGACAGTTTAGATCAGTAGATGTTTTTGGTGAACGGTGGATGTTTGGTAACCTGACCCACGCCACATGTATGGATGCTTCACATGGCTGCTCGCATCTTACATCTGGGAAAACACCATTAGTTTCTGTTTGTTAAGGCGGGGTTGTCAATCAAAATCATTCGCCCTGATTGGAGAAACCAGGTGTTTGTCATTTTGAATGACGTACTACTTCAATGAATCACATCAAAAGCAGCACATAACGTAGATCACAGGTGTCAAACTCCAGTCCTCGAGGGCCGGTGTCCTGCATGTTTTAGATATTTCCCTCTTCCATGTGATTCAGTTTAACCCTTTAACTCCTGAGAACTAACAAAGTAACTGGTAACATGAGCAAAGTAAGACACAAATGGCAGAAAATAAAAAAAAAATTACAAAATTAAAAGAACCAAAATGTAGAAAAATTAACAAAAACTAAGAAATATTTACAAAATGACAAATAATGTGGAAAATTTGGGAGAAAAAAATTACTAAAGAAGAAAACTAGTATTGACATTTGGTTACAGCAATTAAAAAAAATGGTGAAATAAAATATAAAAGAAAAAAAACACCTCTTGCTTTTTGGCACCTTTTCCATGCACAAAATAAAGTAAAATTGTTGAATTTTTTGGAATATTTAAACAAAATCATCCATTCAGAATGCATCAGCACTGACACATAAAGAGTTAATAATCAGCTCCTCATCAGACTGATAATGATGCAATGGCCTCCAGGTGTAATGGAAGAGGGAAACATCTAAAACATGCAGGACACCGGCCCTCGAGGACTGCAGTTTGACACCCCTGACGTAGATAATAGAAGTAGAAGCTCTTATCATACCCAGTTAGGAGAACAGCCATAACATCTTTGCCACCAATAAATTATTTTAAAACTGTTCTCTGTTCATCTTCTAAAGAATCAATGTGCGGTAGTCACGACAACACTGTTGAAATTGCAGAATCGAAGCCAGTTCGAGTTCAGTCTCCTCCATGTTTTTCAAAGCTACTGTGTCGAGAGTCTACGTCATAACTGTTAAAATCACGCCCAGTGATCCTGATTGGTCCGTCCACTAGAGCATTAATAGAAACGTTGACTCCCGTAGCACAAGTCGACATACATTTGGAGGAGTCGACAAGTCGCATGTTATTCCTTCAGTCAGACAGGAGACATGGCTGCTGCAGGTAAAACAGGGTGGTGGTTCTGACAAAACAAGTCCAGTCCGGTTTAAAATACAACAAAAACACAAGCGTCATGCATCTGCATCTGAAGAGGCATCTGCTAGCTAACATGATTTATATGAGCAGCAGTGCAGACAATGTTCATTAATACAACACATGATGTGGACAGTGTGGTGTGCGTCTTGGTGTGCGCTGCCTTAAATGTTTGGCATTTTATGTAGGGTAACCATATGTCAGTAAGGGTCCATGGTTACCACAGTGACCCCATATCAGAATCAGAATTCTCTACATTGTCACTGTAGTAAATGCAACAAAAATTGAGGTAGAGCTCTCAGGTTCAGCACAATAATTTTCATAAAAGACAACAAATATCAGCAAAAAAACAACATATCAGTGAAAGGTACAGTTATTTAAAGTAAAAATAAAAAGTATTACAACCTAAGATATTTGTAAAACAGAATTTAAAGAGTGCAAATAACAAGAGAAATAGTGCAAATGACATGACTGTCATTTATAGTGGGATAAATAGTGTGAAAAAAACATGAAATATTCAGATCTCTGATTATAATATGGAAACTGTGAACAAACCCAACATGGTACCCTTATGTTCAATAAATCATAATCACATATAAGTTCAGTTTTTTCACTCTGCACTTTCTGTAAATAACAAAGAATACTGTAATTACATTTTTACTACTTTACTTTGCACTACTCAGTTATTCTGTATTGACACCATACCTTGTTTTACACCTCGCTGCCTGTCTGTTTTATTTATATGTTTAATGCTGTGATTGTCATGAAGCAATTTCCCAACTATGGGATCAATAAAGTACATCTTTTCTAATATATGCAGCCCAAATGTGACTCTTCTGGGGCCCACATGGACATGCTGGCTACAATAGAGAAGAATTAACCCTTTAAACTTCCAGTTAATTTGACCTAAATTTCTTAATAAAGTAAATTAAATGCTGTCCTTGAACCATTTTGATAACATGTAATTGTTGTTTGCTTATATTATAAATGAAAATATTAAGATGAAAACTGGGATATTGGAGGCGGGTCCTGTTAAATGATGCAATGGCCATTTGTGGAGATTTATTGATATTTTGATGTGTTTTCGACTACATCTGGATGACATTTGGACATTTTTTTGTTTGTTTTTGATGTTTTTGTTGGAGTATGATTGTGTTTGTTGGAATATGGTTCCTCTGTGAATAATTATGAGACATAAAGGTTCAGATCAGCTGTTTCACATTTATAGTTTGAACAAATGAGTGATTGTACCTGCTGTGGATATTTTATCTGAAAGTGGCTTATATCGTTTGATGTGCGAGAATCTCCGTTGTCAAACTATATTAGGTTATGTGACATTTGGGACAGGTTTGGGTGGTTTGATTAACAATTTTGGAGCGACTACTAGGAAGTTTAAAGGGCTAATTTGTAAAGTGCCACAGAAGTAACACTGGGCTCAATATAGTTGATAATAATAGGTCCCACATCAGTGCTCAGGTCTCTGCACTGGCGCCCTGTGAGCTTCAGGATTGATTTTAAAGTGCTTTTATTGGTTTATTAGTCTTAATTGTTGTGGCCCTGTTTACTTATCAGATCTGCTTTTAACATATGAGTTAAGGTCCTCGGGTAGTAAGCTTTTAATTGTCCCTAGAGTTACCACTAAAACACATGGTGAGGTCTCATTCAGTTTTTATTTCCCCAAACTATGGAACATTCAGCCTGAGGGTCTGAGGTCCGCTGCGAGTGTTCATATTCTTAAGTTTAAAATGAAAACCTACCTTTTTAACTTAGCTTTTTGTTAAATTTTACTGTTAACATTATTTCCTTCTGCTATTTTATGTAGTTACTTTTATTTCATTACTATTTTTTATTCATGTATTTATTCTATTCTTTTTAACTCTGTAAATCTTTTAACTTGTCCTACAATTGCGGAATAATGGGGGGGCAGGGGGGGGGGGGGGGGTCTGATGTAAAGCACTTTGTGCCACATGCACCATGTATGAAAAGTGCTACAGTATATAAATAAACTTTGATCCTTTTCTATAAAATGCATAAAAAAATACTTGTATTGTGTGTAACGTCATCCCATTGAAACTTGTTTATTGCACTTTTACCTTGTAGAAAATGAAAAGTGAAAAGACTTATCTTCAATCTATTAAAGGATTTGAATCCCACTGATCCCACTGCTTGTTTTTAATATCCTCCTCACCCTCCTCCTACTTTTGTCTTTTTCTAAAACCCCATCTTGCTCCTGTCTGCTCCCTGCCCCCGTTTTTCTTTCCACCCATGTCCTCCCTCCCTGTGTGCGAGTGAGTGAGTGAGTAAGTGAGTGAGTGGGTAGCCCTCCCTACTAGGAAGAGAGAAGAAGTAAACTCCCCTTTTCTCTCTCTCTCTCTCTCTCTCTCTCTCCCTCTCTCTCTCTCTCAGCTGGCTGCTACTGTCAGACCGCATTGGAGGACAATCAACTACAACTGCTGCCGCCGCTGCTGGTGTGTTTTGTGTGGTGTGGACTTTCTCACGTTGCGGGTGGACACACATACGGGAGCTTGCATGCTCGGTTGTGACCCCCCCCCACCTCCATCCCCTCCTACCTCTCCTGCCGGCACATACGTACGATAGCTGAGAGGGAGAGGCGGTTTGTGAGTGGACGACCCTGTCCCGTTGGAGCGAGAACTGAAGAGGGGAGAAGAGACGAGTGGAGCAGCAGACTCTACCATGCCAGTGCAGGGAGAAAGACTGAAGCGCTGTCTCTGTCTCTGTCTCTGGAGCCGGAGTCCTCTGCTGTTGCTTGGACTGTTCTCTCTGCATGGACAAGCACACGGTACGTTTATGCAAACTTTTTCAAAATGTATATATTTTTTAAACTCTTATTTTGCTCTGAACTTGTTCTAATGACAGACACTTCTTATGCATTTTGTGCATCTGTTAAAGTGGTTAAACTAGCTCTAGCACAAAAGAAACTGATGTAAATGAGACATATATGAGTGAAATAGTAACTGCTATGATCATATAATAATCTGGTGGGTTGCATTTTTATTTTTCAGTAAAAGTGATCAGTCTGTTTTGTTATGTTTTTTTTTTTTTATTTCGTATCGGAGATAAGATGTATCTCAAAGACTGTTTTGGTGTATTAAACTTGTATTAAAATCTTTTTAACCCTTTATAAGGCACTCATTGAAATGGTCCTAAAGACATAAGACAGCTTTATTATTTTTTTTATTTTTATGTAGAAAATCAAAGTTAGTGAAGTTGCCATATTTGGTTCCTTATCCATAAGCAGCAAAAATTAATACATTGAAAAAAATGTAAGATGTAGATATAAAAAAAATAACACGTAAAGTGAAACAAAAGTGTATTTTCAAACACTGAAGCATCATTTTTAGAACATTAGACCAAAATAAGTGCTGGTCCAGACACCTGTCAGCATCTACATTATCCCTTTGAACATCATTACCTATATTAGTCCCACACAGAGGTGGATCCTTCAGACCCTGTGGACCACATTTGACCACAGATCGTTGACTCACTGGAACTGTTGCTGTCGCTGTCTTGTAAAGCATGTGGAAATGACCAAAATAGTCCCTCTCCCGATAAAAGATTAAGGAAACAGGTGGCCTCCTATCACCTTGTACTGGCGTTTCATTGACAATCCACTGATGCTCTGCTTCTACACTTGTGTTTCTGTTCCGTCGTCGTTCTTCAAACAGACAGTGAGATGTATTGTCATGGTCCCAACATTGTTTCTGTTTGACACATGAGTCCCTTTGTCTGTGACCATGTTTGGTATCTGGAGTGTGATTGGCGGGGTGTTAGCGAAAGAACGTGTCAGATTTACTAGTCTGTTATGTTTAGGGCTGTAATGTGTATCATTATGGTTTGACTCTGTGCCTCCGGTGTTTCTCTTATATGTGCTTTTTAGCCACGTTGCCTTGGTTCTGTGTATTATCTTCCCAGCTGGCGGTTGATAAAATCACTATTGAAATAACACAAATGATATGGGTACAGGGCCGCTGTTGTTGAGAATTTAGCCTTGGATTGTGTTTCTTCTTATGTTAGTGTCTGCACATGTTTTTCTTTGCTTCTTTTATTGTTGGTCTATTTAAAGTCATCAGGGATTGTTTCAGCTGGGGAGCCCTGAAGTTAAGCCAGCAAAGGCTCTGTGCTGAGGTCGTCCTGTGACCTTTGGCTGCGTGTCGTCCCATCTTTGTCGTTCATCTTCCCTGTCATTGTGACTGGTCGAGTCGGCTTTCCTAGAGCCCATGCTGTGATGCTGTTTCTTTTGATTTACTCCCTTTGCTCTTAACCCTACAAGACACTTAGTGTTTTGAAAGCAAACCTCGTATCGATTTATATATAAATATATATATGTTTGTGAAAGAGAATTTAAACATTTGCACTGCATACATGAGCACACACATGAACACAAACATTAAAAAAAATTGCCTGGATGTTTTAGATTCGTGGCAACACTGACTTCTCTGTCCGGGACGTACAGAGCAGCTGCTAAAGAAGAAGACACATGTGCAATCTGACATGAAGTTGGACGTCTACCAAGTTTTTTTCTTGTTTGTGTTAAGCGTCTAGCAAGTCATTTGCACTATTACTTCTCTTGAGTATAGATAGGACTAAGAGACATGGGGGAAAAAAAGTGTTTTCAGACTTGGGAGATGTTGCTGCAGCACCTACAGGACTGTGAAATTGATTTATTGCCCCTGAAATCTTGAGGATTAAAGCAGAAATCATAGCATTTCAGGCATTTTTCTTTCATCCTTTTATCCCCATTCCCCTAAATTGCAGTAAAAATTTTCTTAAAAGAAACCAGCAAAATATGTGTAAACTGTAAAAATAAATACAAAATATGGCTTTTATTCCCTCAATTAAAACTTGACCCAAGTTTCTGGTTGGTGAGAAGTTTTTTTTGTTTTCTTTTATTTTTCCCGTCAACTCCCCAAGCTAAGCATCAGTACAATGCCATAATTGTGATAACATAACAGCTTCAACAAAACGAGTGTGTCATGTTGTTTCGTAGGTCCATGTATTTGTCGTTAAAGTCGAATCAAGTTTTCTCAAGCCATTCCAGATTAATGACGCTGCATGTACATAACGTTTTGCCGCAGGCCAGTTTGTAACAGCCTCATTCATTGGGTGACATCTAGATGATTTATTGTTTGGCACTTGAGTCAGCTGTGAATCAACGGGCAAATATTTGTTCTTGCAAATAGTGAAAAAACTACCGAACATATAGGTGATTTATTCATCCGTTTACTCCTCTATCTTTCTTTCTGTGTCATTTTCTGTCATTTTTTGCTGCTCATTCCTATTTTAAACTGCACATAGATGCTCAGTATAGACTGAATGGATGCCTAGACTTGGTCTGCTTGTGTTTCTGGATCTTGTAGCCACAGGTGAACTGGGGCATTTATAAGTTTTGGACTGGTACAAGTAGGGATGCACAATATTAGAAAAAAATGGCATTGCGATTTTAAAAAAAAATCTTGCGATATATATTGCAATATGAAAAAATCATCAGGAGTATATAACAGCTGTGTGGTGCACATATGTGACCCTCCAGCACAAAACTAGTGGTTCAGTCTCACAGCAGTATTTCTAGCTATAGCCTCCAATACGGTATATGGGTCAAAATTATCAAATTTGAAGTTTACGGATAAAATCCAAGTAAACTATGAGTTTTTGTAAAATTCCTACCATAAGTGTTTCAAATCATACCTTTTAGGAAGGACAACAACTGACTCTGACAGTAATTAAGTCTAAAACAAAAAAAAATTGGCTGAAAACATGGCTTTCCTTCCCACTTATGTTAGCTATTTCCCCGTCACGTTTGGTACCGTTGGAAAGATCGGAATTCCCTCTAGACAATCTTAAATAGAAATCTACATAATTGTATATTTGTACCAATGGGAGGCCTCAGAACACAGCCTTCTCGAATAAACAAAATCCCTTGTTGCTTGGGTGATGTTGAAAAACGGCCTCCGATTGGTTGAATTAGTGTCACGCAAGCATTTTTCCGATAAATATAAAATCTTAATTTCTGAAATTTGACCCAAGTGACTGGATTTGTGCTGGAGGGTCATATATATATATATGTGTGTGTAAAATGAAATTAAATATTAAAAAAATAATAAATCAAATGAAAAAATATGAATAA
The DNA here is from genome assembly GCA_020466265.1 of Siphamia tubifer. Taxonomy (NCBI): domain Eukaryota; kingdom Metazoa; phylum Chordata; class Actinopteri; order Kurtiformes; family Apogonidae; genus Siphamia; species Siphamia tubifer. Next base: position 40,310,691 of record CM035791.1, on the reverse strand, counting down.
AATGAAAAAATAAATGAAAAAAAAGAATAAATAAATTAAATGAAAAAAAAACATTTTAATATATTTTATGTGTTAATAAAGTAAACACATCTTCAAACCTTTGAGAAAAACATGTATCAAGCATTTTTAAGAAGCTTTCAGGTAAATATAAAATCTTAATTTCTGAAATTTGACCCAAGTGACTGTGTGTTTTGTGCTGGAGGGTCACATATGTTTCCTAAAATTAATAAAAATAAATAAAAAAATAAAAAAATAAATAAATACCTTTCAAAATAAATAAATAAAATAAAAAATAATTGCAGGACCTGCCATGTGACTATTGCACATTGCCATGTTGATGCTCAAACAATATATGGTGCAGCTCTAGGTACTACACAGCTTCAGTTCACTGTATGCATAAAGGTCACAGTTTGCCCTACAGTCAACGCTATTGTCTCTGCAGCAAACAAATACAGGTTGGTGTGTTCATTATACTTGAAGGAGAAGTCAGAGTGTAGGGAATGCACACACTTATGTATGCTTAGTAAATCACAAACACTGATTCTGTGACCTTCCACCTACGCCAGGCTACAGCCATCCATGTGAGTTCTGGGAAGTGAGGAGTGAGCGTGATAGCTTACATTTCATTGTCCTTGGTGGAAATAAGCACTGCTGTATCAGTTTTCAGAGTCAAAGCTCTGCCAGTTGCTTTGCTTTTGTCACTGCCTGCTAATGAGACTCTGTTGCTCTCTCCAGAATTTCAGCATTTTGTTTTAGCGGGTCCCAAAAAAACACCTCCACCTTTAGATATTTAGCCAAAATAATCACTTCACACATGTTGTTGTTTGACACTGCTCTCCAAGCACCAAGCGTTCCATACCACTTTTCAACTCCGCAGTTCAAAATGATCTGTTTTTGGTTTTCTTAAAGTTTTTTTTGGCACGATCTGTATAATTTATCGCTCTTTCTCACTCTCTCTCTGTCACTGAACACCTGCTTAATGATCTCAGGTTTCATTTGAGTTGATGTTTTCTTCACTCAAGGACAGCTTTACACCAAAGTGTTTTCTCAGAGTCTTAAGTTAGACCAAATGTGCAGTTTAAAAGACTTTAGAGCTTCCAATGGCCCCAAAATATGGGCCGGAAGTAGTAAGCAAATCACCCAAAGGTGCCAGTTTGACATTATATAACTGATACTCAATGTAGTTCGACAACAGAGATTCTCAGGCGTGGGTTGATATAAGACACATTCAGGTGAAATAACCACAGCGGACACAATCAATTATTCACAGAGAAAAATAGTCCAACAAATGTGATTATAGTCCAACAATAACACTCAAACCCAAAAATATGCAGTCCAAAACATGTCAAAACATCAATAAATATAATTTTATCCATCATTTAACAAGACCCGCTTCTAGTATCTCACTTTTCATCTTCATATTTTTTATTTGTAATATTAAAGCAATATTAAAGCAATGATGATGGTTCAAGAATGGCATTCACTTTATTTTACTAAGAAATTTAGGAGTGGAAGCTTAAAAACCTTTAATTCCCGAGACTTTAGCAGTTCCACAGTAAAAGTAAATAAATAAAATAAAATAAAATAAGCAACAAATGAACAAAAACAGCCAAAGTGATCAATAAAAATTAAGAAAAAAATGAATAAATCAACAAAATAATATGTAACTTGAACAACGTAAGACATAAAATTGAAGAAAATGACTCAAATAAGCAACAAAATGAACAAAATAACAAATAAATATTTACAAAATTACAAATAGCATGAAACAATTTGCAAAACAAACATACACAAAATAAATAACTTGTATTGTAATTTGGTTCCGATAGTTTTAGTTTTGGCTTTTACTTTTTTCTCAGTCACTTGCTTTTAAACACCTGTTCATTTCCATAGCTCAGTTCCATGAACAAAATTCATTTTTTAATTGAATTTCTCTGAATATTTCAACTAAACCATCCATTCAGAATGCATCAGCCCTGACACATCAGGGGTTAAAGGGTTAAAGCGTTAGGACAGCCCATCATACTTTAGCTTTTATCTTTTAGTGGCTTTTTCGATAATTGACTTTATGCTCTATTTGCATTTATTGTAACCCATGTTTATATGGAGTGAGAAATAACAAAAACTGTGAGCTTTGACACTTGTACTTGACGAGGTCATTGATAAAACTATCGTGCTGAGTAAGATAATTTTTTTTTTTTTTTTGAGACAGAGAATGCATACGAGCTGACTCACTGCAGAAAACTGCTTGTAAGCCTTTCTGCTTCTGGTTCTCAGGGCTTCCTGACAGGATGTGTTGGGTTCCCTCACTGGAAACTGATATCTCATTAGAACCACTGATCTGCTGGCTGTGAATCTGAAACGGAGAACTGCCGGTAGTTCAAAACAAATTGCAGGTGTCACAAAGAAAACACCTTAGATGCAACTTTTTTTTTTTTTTTTTTTTTGTTATTTTCATTGCTGTTGTAAATCTATTCTTTAGCACAGGTGGAGTCACAATGATCTGCCCAGGGAGTGTCTGAACAGGGAGAGGACTAATCTGGAGGCAGGAGCAGAAGAAGTAAAAGCTTAAGTGACAAAACAATAGGATACCATGCAATACATCTGCTACTTACATAAGTTACACAACAGAAAAAACAAACAAAAAAAGATGTTGAATTGACCTCTGAAGGGTGAAGGTAAAAGGAAGGAGCAGAGTTTGGGACTGTGGGGTATTACATCCTGTAATGGATACAGATCCAGTAACTTCTATCCCAGTCAGATTACCGGTCTGGCCCTGACTTCTTAAGACACAGCTGGAGCAGGGGAAGTTATGTGTGTCTGTGTGTGTATGGGTGTGTGAAAGAAAGAGAGAGGGGGGAGAGAGAGAGAGGGAGAGAGAGGGGGGTGGGGGGGTGGGAGGGGTGGGGGGGGGTGGGGGGGGGGGTGGGGGGGCTGAGAGAGAGGGAGAGAGAGAGAGCGGGAGGGAGAGAGGGAGACAGAGAGAGGGAGAGAGGGGGGGGGACGGGGAGAGAGAGAGAGAGAGAGAGAGGGAGAGAGCGGGAGGGAGGGAGAGAGGGAGACAGAGAGGAAGAGAGAGAGAAAGAGGGAGAGAGAGGGAGAGAGTGGGGGAGGGACAGAGAGAGAGAGGGAGAGAGGGAGACAGAGAGAGGGAGAGAGAGAGGGGATGGGGGCGGGAGAGAGAGAGGGAGGGAGAGAGAGAGGGGATGGGGGCGGGAGAGAGAGAGGGAGGGAGAGAGAGAGGGAGGGAGAGAGGGGGACAGAGAGAGAGAGAGAGAGATTCTTATATTATTAATATTTCTAATGAACCTATTTTTTCTGGAGTTACAAAAACATCCACTCAGCTAAAACAACATGTGTTTACAGTTTGAAGCAAAGAAACATGTATTTAAAAGTCAATATCAGAACATTATGAAATAAAACTATCTTTAATGCAGTTAATTATAGTCTAATAACAACAACATGGTATTAAGAACAGAGCAGTTACAGTAATAAGAACAACTGTAGAAGAACTGTCCACTGTGACCAGAATACACCAAAGGGTTAATTCAAGCATGTTTAGATAAATTACTTCACTGCCTCTGAATCTGAATCTAATCTTGTCATTCATCCTAGTCTGTTCTAACGATGAACAGATACGACTATTTTTTTTTGTCTTCGACGTGTTAGTATTCACACCAAATTTTTGATTTCCAAGTGTTGAACTAACGTGTGTGAGTTCTGCGGCTCCAGTTGTTAGAGGTGACAGTTCTCAGCACAGTTCAACATAATGCAGTGATGGACAGAAAACAGGTGAAGTGGAGCAGGGCCACAGTGCGCTGGGACTATAAAGGCTTAGGATTTTCCATGCACTTGCACTACTCCCATAATACCAACCCTCTTAGACCCTGGAACAATTTTTTTTTTTTGGATGGAGAAGAGCAGAAGGGGAAATGTGACAAGTAGAGGGTCACTGACTCACTGTTGAGGGGTATCAGATGAAAGTCTTTGAGAAAAATGAGGAGGAACAGCGATAAAGAAAAGCGAGGGAGGGCGGGTCAGATGCATGCTGGGAACTGACAAGACAGAATAAGACAACATTATGGATTTTAGAGCTAATGCAGATTTTCTGTGATGTATTTAGTTATGACACCCCCCTCCCTAAAAAAGTACTATTACATGATTTATTTCATTTGAGGACTGAGTTACACACCCTTTTTTTTTTAACTTATAGTCAGCCATAGATATGTACTTTCTTCAGAAGGAAATATATACAGCTCTGGAAAAAAAACACTGTAATGTTCTCTGTAATCAGATCGTCTGCATGTATGACAGCCATTCTATTCACACCTTATTCTACTTAATAAACAGCTGATCCTTATTTTATTTCAGTCCATCACTATCTTACAAAAGACAAGGTGGTGGAAAGTAATTAAGTAAAAGTACTTTGTTACTGTACTTACTGTAAGTAGATTTTTTAGGTATCTGTACTTTATTTTTATTTATTTATCATAATTATTATAATTATTTATATATTATTTTTATTTTTCTGGCAACTTTTTATTCTTAGTCTTTAAGTCTTTAGTCTTAACTTTTCATTTTTGTATAAATATCTGTACTTTATACTCTTTACAAACTAAACAGATGTGAAAATCAGTCGCTTCAGAGAGAGAATTAGTGGAGGTGAGAAACTGTGACTTTATATATTATATTTATATGACTATTATCTCATCATTTGGACTTTTTCTCTTAAAATTATGCATTTTTATCTCATATTTATAACTTTTTTATTTTTTTTAATCTCATGATTTTTCATCTCAATTGTGACTTTTCTTCCCCCAGTTTTCCTAAATATCCTGACCATATCCAAAAAACTGAGTAACTGTGACTCGATCAAACACATTATCTACACAGTAACTGTTAAAGGCTTTATTTTTAGATACTTTTGAAACTTTTATGATTTTATTTTCTGAAGTATTATTGCATTCATGACAAAAAAAGGTTTATTTTATACTTTTGTACTTTATTACAATTTTTTATTTATTTTTTTCACTTTTACTGAAGTAGAAGAGTTGAATCAGTACTTCTATTTTTTCACACGAGTAGCTGTACTTCTACTTAAGTACAGAATGTGAGTACTTTGACCACCTGTGAACAGGATAAATACTGTCAAAGTAACTGGAATCCAAAAATACATATTGAAAACTGAAAATTGGACAATGTTCCCAAACTCTGACGCCTGTTTTTTTTTTTTACTATTGGGACAATGATCCCGACCTCAGCTGAATCAATAAAAGTGTGGATGACAGACCACCAAATGGAGCCCCTGTCATATCCAGCCCAGTCTGCAGACCTGAACCCACTTTGAAAACATGAACGTTGTCATTGAATATCAAGGTTCTTTCACTAAATATTGATTTATGAACTTTTCCAAAGTTACAGCATTAGTATTGTTTTGTTTTTAAATCAGTATAAACTGGTTTTCTTTGTATTATTTGAGGTTTGGAAAAGGTGACACGGTGGTGCAGTGGTTAGGGTTAGTGGTTAGGGAGGGTCTGCATGGGTTTTCTCCAGTTTCCTCCCACCATCCAAAGACACTGATAGGTTCAAGATTGGTTAATCTGAATTGCCCATCAGTGTGAATGTGTTTTGTGTGAATGCATATGTTCAGACCTGTGATGAACCAGCGACTCATACAGGGTGTACCCCGCCTTCACCTGTTGTAGCTGGTTTGGGCCCCCAGTGACCCCAGTGACCCCAGTGACCCCTGTGACCCTAGGGAGGATAAAGCAGGTTCAGATGACGAAATGAGGTCTGGAAACACCTGCAAATACATGCTATAAATAATATTTTTATTTGCAATTTGGGAGAAATTTTGTCAATAGTTTACAGCATAAAACTAAAACGTTCATTTTACTCTAACACATACATATATAAGTGGTAAAATTAGAGAAAGTAGTCATTTTGCAGTGGTCTCTTGTTGTTGTTTTTTTCCACAGCTGTACTGTACTGTATATCCAGCCCAGTGAAGAATATCATTGTAATGAAATAATCCCTATTATATTATTACCACTGTTGTTCAATATTTCTTAAAAAAAAAAAAAAAGAAAGAAATGCTAATAATGTTAAATATGACTGTGGAAGGACTTGATTTAACCTTGTGCAAGAAAATACTTCAAATAGGAAGTTGTATAAACCCCAGATAAGGCTGTTGGAAATTTGGACCGAACCATTTCCATGATGGAATCATCTGGAATAATGGATGCCCCCCCCCCAACGCTGGTTCAGATATATGGAATATGTACCTTTTAGTTTTTGCCATCAATAAAACCATCTCCTGAGATAGGAAACTCTGATATATTACTACTATTGAATATTATACCCAACTTTCCATTTGTTTTACCTGCTGTAGTTAAATTAATATAACATATGTTTAATATACTTATATATAAATGTAGGCATTAAGGAGATGAAGACAATAAAGCACTATGGAATGTTAGAAAATATAGAAATATAGTGGTTAACATCCAGTTATTGCTTTTTATTCATCACAGTCCATCCTCAGTACAACAGGTGGTAACATTTTTCCTAATCCTTTTATAACCTTAACCAATTTTTCTTTTATTACCATTTTTTTTTATTCCTCTTTAGGCATAAAAAAGCAATGTCATTGTTTTTCAAAAATAGCTACTGAGATAATACCAATTTCTGAAGCAAAGAAACATGTATTTATTGATAATACTATGGGAATACTATGAAATACAAACATTTTTAATGCAGCAAATGCGATGTTTTCACATATTTTAACACATTAATACTAGTCATTGGTTGATTGATTGATGTATTTATTTCAAATATGAATATCAGAACAGAAGAAAATTAATCAAAAAAACACTTGAACACAAAACATGAGACATAAAACATATTCAAAAAGACACACAAGTAATTATAAGCTCCCACCCCTTCTTAAATAATTAATAATAATATCCTCCCTAATCAAAGCATTACTCATTATTATTATCATTACTCACTTCATGGAGATATGCAAAAAAAACAAAAAAAACACCAACAAATAAATAAAAACAGTTAATTCTACTAAATGATTCACTCATTCAGGTTTATCAAGAACCACAAAGTTACAGTTATGGCATGACTTTCAGTGTATGACATGATGCATAAGTCTCTACTGTTAGCTGATATGAAACTAAAACAACAAAACCATGAATAAACAAGAGGATAGCTTTGAATATCAGAGCACTGTAGTGACCAGTGTGCATGAGAGGGGTTAAATTAATCCATTATGATCTTAAAAAAGGCTTTAAATTGAATTAATTGAACTAATAAAGTCATATGTTGGTCCAATCATGAAAAAAAAAAAAAAAATCAGCTAATGTAGATGTGGCAGTGAAACGAATAAATCCACTCAGTGTAATTCAAAACACTCTTTTAACCAAATGGCTTTGCAATAGAGACAATCATTATACGCTGTGATAGGTGCCTAATGGGTGTCCAGATGGGAGTGGATGGTGGACATACGAGTGTGTGTTTGAATATCTGTGTGTGTGTGTGTGTGTGTGTGTGTGTGTGTGTGTGTGTGATTGGGTCGAGCCGACAGCGTGTTTGTCCAGTGAGATAGTACAGAGGAGGCCTGGAGCCAGTGATGGGTGATATGTGACTTAGTTAATGGGAAGCTAATCACACAGAGGAGACAGTGGGACGCATACAACTGTAAACACATGTACACTTGCACAAACACAGTCATGAAGCACAGACACACACACACACACACACACACACACACAGATTACATGTACAGATCACTGGCATGTCTCAGTGACATGGATGTCACACAAATACACACGAATGTCTTCATTCCACACATTATCCACACATTAATAGGAAATACGTTAATATCTTTCCACAGCATTTACACGTTCACAATTAATACACACACACACACACACACACCAACGTACATGCTGTAAATGGATGGAAAGTGACTGCTTAAGCCTGTGGAGATGACTGAGACGCCACAGACCAGAACTCTGGGAAATAAACACATGGCAGCTGTAATGTTAACACCATCAGCCCCCTCCTCACATGAAAATCTCCACACACACTCCAGGCAACACTGCTTCACAAACACACACACACACACACACACACACACACAGAGGCGTTGACCTACACACACATATATACCTTTAAGTCTCACATTCAGACTTTGTTAATTCATCGTCCAGTCTGTGCAGTCGTTGCCAGAGGCCGTTAGAGTATATGTGTATTTAGATGTTATTATGTGTGTGTGTGTGTGTGTGTGAGAGAGAGAGAGAGAGAGAGAGATGTTTTGCCCACTGACAAATCCTGTTTTGATTGCCCTAGCTGTGGGTTCGATGTGTCTTTAAAGTGAAATGATAGTTTGTGGTATCTTATTACATCCTGTTTGTGTGTATGTGTGTCCCTTGTTCTTGTGTTGTGGTAGGGGCTTTGACCTGAATGCAAACTGATCCATGGGGACAGATGTTACTGTAAGGACAAAAGTTGCACAGTCTATGGGTGGAGTTTGCTTTTTGAAGGTTAAAGGTTGAATTCATGTTGTTTAGTGATATGTATGATGCCCTCAGAGTGTGTGTTTTCTTCACTTTTTTAGCCAAGAGGAAATTAGTTCAAATCCACTGATGGTAAAAACTTAACATTTCATTTCATTAACCCTTTCATGCATGAATTATCAGAACTTTAGTCAAGATTTTTTTTTTTTCCTCAGGGTTTTTGTTCCTTTTTAGGAATGAAAACAATGCAGTTGAGTTTGTATGGTGTCCATCATGACACAATGGGTTTAATTTTTGAAGTAAAGAAACATGTATTTGTGATATGAACATTTGTAACGCTGCCAATTAGATGTTTTCTCACATTTCCTACATATTCTAATACTACCGGTAGTTATTCTTCATGCCATGGAGATACTGTAATGCACAAAAAAAAGTTGTAATCACATTTGAATTACAGTGTACGATAAAACAACAAAACCAATGAATATATTCAAGAACAGCTATGACCACTATGGATGAAAGGGTTAATTTCATTGAATTTCAATAGGTTCAACTTGGGTTTAATGAAGTATTCTGAATCTGATTTTGATGATAACACTGGATGCATGCAAAAATGAAAAAAAGAAGAGGCAGTCATTGTATATTCTGTAGAAAATTATATCCAATTTCATTATTTTTGTCCTCCTGAATCATATAAACTGGTTCATTAACACATGGTTTGGGCTTAGAATTAAACGAGTGATATTTAGTTTATTTTTTAAATGAAATTATGCATTTTTAAACGTTTCCCTGTGGTGTACTGTGGTGACATTAAGTAGACAAACATATTCTTTCAGTGTTTATTTACTGCAGAGATAAGTGAGACTGTAATGTAAATGGTCTGAACTCTTCATTAATTAAAGTAAACTCCACAGGTCTCCCTTCAACCTTATTTCTGAGTAATAACATGAGAAAATTGGCTTTTCAAATTCAAATGAGCCACTTCACACCCCCCCCTCTAAGTTTTGTTCATTAATATAAACAATAAATGAACATTTTAGGTTGAAGTTCAGTTTCTATTACAACCTCTGCTACTGTTAAATAATTTGGTGTAACACTGGTCTACAAATAAAATGCTTCTGGAATAAAGCTAATGACATTTTAAAATATATGTTAGTAGTAAAAACAAAAACAAACTCCATTCACATTACAGCAGGGGTGTCAAACCCATTTTAGTTCAGGGGTCACATTCAACCCAATATGATCTCAAATGGGTTGGATCAATTAAATAATAATAGTGAAAAAAAAAGTAAATTATATTATGGTAATTTTTACATCTACAATATTTCCTCAAAAATCCAAATAACATGAACAGCTTGTATGTAAACAATATTTTACCTCAGTTTACCTTAATTACAACTAACATCAAAATGATAAATACAAGAAAACATTTATTAACAGGCAGAACATTGGTAAAATTAGTTTTTCCATTTCAGGTTGTTAATATTTGTTCAGGTTATTTATGGATTTTTCTGTAAAATTATATTTAATATACATATTTTGATTAAATTTTATTTATTTATTTTTTCACACTTAAAAAAAGATAAAATCTTCACTTATAATTATTTTAGGTTATCATATTTTACTGCTCTGACCCAATAGAGAACTAACTGTCAAGTATGTGGAACTTCAATTAAAATTATTTTTACAACACTGATTGTTAATATATTCAGTGTAATTCCTGCTACGAACCAGATTGGACTATTTCGCAGTCCAGATTTGGCCCCTGGGCCTTATGTTTGACACCTTTACAGGTTCTTTCTAGTGGAATATTTACAAATTCATTGTACACATGCACATAAACCATCATATATGTTGAAATGGAGAGTGTGGGGTTGTCTCCAGGATTTGGTTTAGAGTGTCAAGGTGTTCCGATTAAAGAACATGGAATACAGATGTCCTCATTGAAGATTTATTCACTGCGGAAATCACACAGATGACAGCTAGCTTATTATCGTATTAGCTTCAACAGCACACCGGCGCTAACTTATGCACAGATAAACAACACACCATGCTAACATCTACCCGAGCTGTACTGTGTTATTTATCTCACCTTGTGGCATTTACACACAGTAATGAACCAGGAATATATGAATAAAAAAGAGAAAAAGAAGGTGAGATGGCGAACGGTTACTTAGCAACAACACTGCGGCTAATAAAAACCGTCATAACATCACTGGTGCTTTCAACAGCGTGGGATATTTGAAAACTTACAAAAAATTTGTTATTCCTGAATAAATATAACCAAACAATTAAACTGTGTGGGCTTTTTAACATATGTAATAACACACCAAACATGAAGTAACCAGCACTTTTGTCATTTGTTTTCTGATTCATCTTATTAAAGTGTGTAAGATTTAACACATTTAACGTCTGATTCAGATACTTAATAAAAACAAAAATAAAGGAGATCAGTGCGATCAAACCAAACCTCATGTGGTGAATGTCAATAAAAGCTTATCATGGCTGACATCAGTGGCTTCTATTGGATTAGTTTGACGTGTGATTAATGGGGTAATTATTTAAAACAACAACAAATAAAAAAACACCAGAATACTTTTGAGAGCCTCCCCAAAAAACAGATGAAACCAGAATGAAGTCTAGGATTTAAAAAAAGGAGGCTTATTATTTCCATATAGTCAGTAGTTCAATGCCATCCTATGGAAATCAGGTCTTTTCATAGCCTTCACTTTTGGAGCTGAGGTCCTTGGCTGTTGGTTGGGGTTAACAGAGGTACAGAAAAACACTAAATCCCTTCCTGCAGATATCAACGTCCAAACTGTTCACACCAACGGCGATGCACATTTATAATATTGAAATTCATGTTCAATAAAAGGTCAGAATAGATTTGCTCCAGCTCGGTCCACTGAATAAAAATATGGATTTACTGTCACCTGGAGCAATCTTATAAAATGCAATTGAATTTTTTCTTTTGCACTTTACATTAGTGTGGGTAGTCTTTCAGTGCCTTGGTAACAAAAAAATACAAACAAAAAAAAACCCCCAGTAATAACAAACAAGTCGTGTCTGAAAATATGTTGATATATGAATTAATTAAAACCTCGCTGTTAAATGTGATGGTTAAGATTAAGATAAGGATCCGCTCAGGGCTATAGACCAATAAATGTCTGTGTGTATCAGTGGAGCCTTTAGTTCTGCTGTATTGTTTTACTCTGTATTTCAATGCCACTGTCTGGTAACTATGTAATTACATGATATAAATCCAGTCAAGATTGTCTCGTCAAGGTTTAAGCCTTTTAAAAGCAACAAGAACAAACATTTGTGGATGGTGCTCTGGTCGCTGCTCCTGTGCTGTACCAGAACAAATCTGCACAAGCTTCAGACAGACTTGACTTTAAACCCATGAATCCTTTGGTAGAACCTGGCATCCAGAACACTTAAATGAAAATGAACCCAATGCTGCCTGAATAAACAGTCTAAATTTACAGAAATGCCAATGCACAACATGGCTCAATAAGCAGCCAGTAACATTTTACATTACAGGTTATTAATAAAGTGGTAATTCTATAGTAGTTTTGATGTAATTACATGGTAATAATGCCTTTGTAACCATCTATTACAAGTAATGCATTGTTAAAAAGGTGGTTATTCTATGATCATTTTGATATAATTTGTGACAAGATAGTGAAATTGTATGAAATGTGTCTGTTGTATGACCTATCACCAGTGTTGCTAGATTAGGTCGAGCGATTTCCAGCCAATCACATTCCAAAACCCGCCCACTTCAAGAAAAAAAAAAAAAACACCCAACAACGTTTTTCACACAAACACATTTGGGTCAGATTACTAAAATATTAACAGAACTACATATAATGACAATGACAACCCCCCCCCCAAAAAAATGTTTTAGTATAAATAAATACATGGCAATGCTTACATTTAGAAACGACCCCTTCATAAATAATGTGAATAACATTAACAAATATGAACAGATAAACCAATTTTATCAATATTTTTTATCAATATTTTGCCTATTACTAAATGTTTTGTGTCTTTGTGATGTATATGTACACGTGTAAATGATTAACAAAAGCATTTATTCATTTCCTGAACCCACTTTATCCTCAGTAAGGTTCATCCCAGTTACATATGGGTGACAATTGGGTACAAGCCCAGGTCATGTCACCAGTTCATCGTAGGACTGAACATGACAAACATCACATCTACAGGATTATATTATGGGATGATGATTATTATGGGATGTTGTTTTCTTTGCTACGTTGTTGTGTGTTGATTCATGGTTCCATTCCAAACAGATCTTTAGTTTATCTATAGACAACAAAAAGTGGATATAAATATTATATTAAAAAATGTTAATAATGCAGATCTGATTATGTGTGAAGTGACTAAACAAGGGGATGTGAATGGTTTGTATGGATGCTTTGTGCTAATATAATGAATGTTAATGAAGCAAAGGAAGCGGAATTCAATTAATTTAATAATACGTTTGTAAAACGTGGGTGGGAGTCTATAAGTTAAACTCCTTTTCAAGTGCCAGAAACTTGGTTTGACTATGTTGTATGGTTCTGTCATGTGATAATTTTAGATGCTCAAAAGAAAATTGAGGAAAAAAATTTAAAAAATGTCATGTGTAAGTTATTTTGTGTTTATGTAATGACCACACAGTTCAGTAATGGGAAACATTACATAAACATGTTAGATTGTTTTTGTTCATAGAGTCATTAATGTTATCAAAATGCCAGACGTACAAAACATTTTAAATTCTCATTTAATTCTCATATTAATCTTGCTAAAAATAACTTGGTAATATTTTCCTTTCTTCTTCCCACTTTTGCACTATAATTTGTCTCTTTCACCCACTGTCTCTTTTATATACATCTTTATCTTGTGCTTTTGTCTGTGATTTCCTGTGCATTTTAAGTTTGTATATTACTTTGAGCATTTATTTATTTAAGAGGCACCGTGTGTTTTTAAGTAGAGCAATTTCTCAGCTTGCCAGGAAGAAAAGAAATGTATATATATATATATATATATATATATATATATATATATGTGTGTGTGTGTGTGTGTGTGTGTGTGTGCCTGGATGCTGTGTGGATGAAGGGATGAGCAGCTGTTGAATATCATACTGTTTATTTAAGAAAAGAGGGAAGTTTTGATTAACTTATAGCTCTCATTTTAAACTAAACATCCCGTTTAAGGGTGTTTGGCTATCATTAAGTGTGGCAGCCAAAAGAAAACACAGGAAAAGAAGAAAAAGGAGCTCATTAAGTCATAAAATCTATTACAAAAGATGCATTCAGACACGTCTCAAACACAAAAAAAAAAAAAACATGAACTAGCATTACAAGTATGTCATGTTGTTTTAAGTGTGGTGATTTCTTAGCTTTTTCTCATGTCTGCTGCATAAAGTGTGACGTCATATAACTGTATTTCATACCTGCTATATTAAACCACACAGGATTTTCATCTCCCTGCTGTGCTGTTGTCATCCTTCTTTGCTAAAACAGTCCTGATAGCTTTCCTTGTGCATATGAGTTTTGTTTTAAGTGTGTCTTTATGTGTTCTTATGTCTCTGTTTGGGACACTGTGGCTACGACCAGTACATTCCTTTAATTCTAAACTTGGGTTGTTATATTCGTCATGGCCAAGTATCGACTTGGCTGGTGTGTGGCTATTGTTTATCAGTTTATAGGCATGATTTTTGCATACCACCATGATGGAACAATGAGTCACATGACAATATCACGGGAATAGCATATCTAATGTGTTAAAAATAGCTGTCAAGCTTGAATGAAGTGGGCGAGTGTGTATACTGTAACCTAATGTAGTTTATTACTCAATGATGGCTGTGTATTATAGCTTATTATAGTCCAGGTTTTTTTTGGTTTTATTTTGTGGATAAAAATGACACGTGGATTTAAAAACACATGTATTTCTTTGTTTCTTGTCCCTACTGTGTTTTCTGGAATATAAGGATGATAGATGTAGCTTGTTGAGCCACATTTTGTAATAACAGTGCATTTTGGAATAAACTTCCGGAATGTAATAAGTTTATTTCATTTTGTAATAAACTGCCCCAACATATTAAGTAATACATTTGACCACTTTATGTAATAAATTATTATATTTTGAGAAAATAAAAAAGTTGCAAGTACATTTTGTAAGAAGTAGGGCTGCAACTAACGACTATTTTAACAGTCGACTAGTCACCGACTATTGAAATGATTAGTTGACTAATCGGGTAATTACATTTTTTTCCTTAAATTTAGTAGGAAGTTTTGTGGCAAATGATAATAAACACAAAAAATATGTGTACAATGAAATATACACATTTTATTGAACGCACTGCAAATTTTTATAGGTGAAGTAAACATCAGATGCTCGCTACAAGCTGCGACTAGGACCTACGCTAACTGATGCAGATCTTCTAGGACTCCCTGACCCCTCAGATGGAACCCTTCCGCATCATCAGCAGGTATCTCAGGGTCGCAGGTGTTTCGCCCCTTAGCCTGAACACCTCTCCTGAGTGGGGCAGCGAAGGTTGACTAGCCTTCACCAGCGGAAGGGTTCCAGCTATGGCCTCTCTTTAACCACAGCCATCTTGAGCTGGACTCGGCTGCTGCGGTAATGTCCCTGATGGCGCTCCTCCTATATATATATATATATATATATATATATATATATATAAATAAATAAAACATTTAAATAAAAGTGTCCTCTATCTAAAACCATTTGGACACAGTTGTGGGTGGGTCCGGGTCCAATTCAAATGATAAAAATTATGCCCGAACCCACTGGGTCCAGTCAGGTCAAATATTCCTGCCTTTAGTCCATGATGCCTTCTTCATTCTTGAGACTACATACATTTAATTTAAAATATGTTTGTCACACACAGTCTGACATAACAGAACATTTAAAGAGAAAATATTTCAGGCACTTGAACCAAACGTTGTCTGAATCAGACAACTGATTCAAGTAGCATTCAAGCTAATACGGTTTTTAAACATACATTGTACATTTTAACAGTGTATTTTCACTATAAAAGATTTGAGCAGTTTTTTTTATTCACTGAAAATGACAGTACTCTATTTTCTGGATTATAAACCACACTGAAAAACTTTTAATTATGTCAAAAAAATGACAGTATGCTTTATAATCCAGAGTGGAATAATTCTGGTTGATAACTATTTTGTATCGTACATGGCACTCACGACGTGGAGTAAAACAAACTCTACTTCACCAATATATTACTGTGTTTGTATAAAGACTAAACTGAGAAAAGTATATTGTGTTATATTTTACATGTTATAACTAAACAATTTTGACAGTTGTTGTGAAAACGCTAACGTTTGACGTATAAGAGTGTGTTTTGTTACAACTCAATAATGTTGGGAGTTACTGTGAATACGCTCATTAACGTTTGAACAAAGGTGAGAGTTTTTGTGAACATGTCTAATAAAGTTTTAATTACTGACTGTTTTGTTTGGTATAATGTGCCTTATAGTCCAGTGCACTTCATATATATATATATATATATATATATATATATATATATGAAAACATCTAAAATAAAATAAACCATTCATTGACGGTGGACGCCTTACGTTGTATGAAAACATGTTCACCTTCACTCACAATGTGAATAAACAGTAGGAGATTCAACGCCTCAAGAAACATTGAATTGAACTAGTTTAGTTTTGTATCATAACACAACACATTTAATGAACCAACTGGGACAAGTAGGTGTATTAACATCACCGTTGTTGACAGGGTAAATAGTTTTCAAGGCTTTTTTTTTATGGCGTGTATAGTAGCATGTTTTGTGTTGCAATAGAGTATGTTCTGCACGACTACACTGATTGACTAATTTAGTGTTAGGCACAGTGTGTGCTGTTCCTCTGTATATGCTCTTAGTACATGCGCTAAAGCATTCCACTGTGGCAGACACATTTGTCTGATGGTAGTAAAGAGCAGCTGCTTTCACGGATCTGGAGGAGATCTGTTCATTCATCTTCAATAAGAATTATTTGAAAAGAGAGGTGGGAGGATGTCATCCATCTTCTTTGCATAAATTCTGAAACGCAGAAATTCTGTGTGAAGTTTAATGTAAATTCCTTCTTAATCAGTGAACATTTTTGATGGTTACGTTTGCATCAGTTAATTTACTGGATCTTCAAATGCACATGTGAATTTTAATTAAAGAATGTCAATTTGAGTCATGTTGTGTTTCACTAGTCTAACATATACCGTTTGTTTCAGTAAAACTCGTAAATAATCCCAATAGCTGGAAGTTTCTGTTTTTTATTTCAGTCATATGCTTCCAAAACCATAAAAAAAACTCCTCTTTAAATCCAGTGTTTCCAGCATGTGATAATTGCTGACTTTCGAAACATCTTGGTTACACATCTTCCTCTGTTCAGTTACTTGACCCTTTGTGTTGTTGCGGGTATAAACTTTGACAAATTACCCTTAGGTTGTGGCATGTGTTCCTATTAGGAAAGTTTTCATGCAGATTTGAACCATCCGCTTTGTAAGTGCAGATGCAGTCGTAGCTCCTTGATCCAGCCGGATGCCCAGTGCCTGTGAATTAATGTGAGCTGTTATGTGATGAGTACGAGTCTGCAGATGGCCATGAGAAGGAGCAAAGGAGCGTTTGATGAAGAGACCAGCTGGTCTCTCTTTATCTTTGCTTTGCTCTCTGTCGTTCTCTCTCACACCTCCTTAAAGGACCTTTTCATCATTTCCTTGTATTCCGGAGGGAACGCTGAGGCCCTTCTGGAATGAACTCAGAGATCCAGCATCCTTGTGTACCCGTCACTCATCCATGGCAAAGACATGCATGCACGCGCACACACACACACACACACACACACACAGGTTTCCATGTCTCATGAGAACAAAGTTTGTAATCATTACTTGTAGGTAAAGTAGCCATTAGGTTGTGAGTGTAAACACATCTTATTTAATTAACAAATAAATAATTGTAAACATTTAAAAGTACATAAATAAAATAAAACAATACAAATATTTTTAAAAATAAAGTTTCCTTTTTTCCCCAAAAAATCTAATTAAAAAAACTAAATATATAAAAAAAATATTAAAGTAAAAAATTTACTAAAACTATAAAATCATTAAATTTACTAAAAATAAACAACAATCCTCACCACACTTGCAGACATTTTACCTGATTTGCCCTATATTTTAACCATGGGACAAAGACATTTTTGGTGACTGTGACCTTTGACCTACATTCACTAATATTTAATGGGATCTATTCTGGACCAACTTAGACCTTCCCTGAAAATTAAAGCTGCTTACAAACAGACTGACAGACAAACAAACTGACTCAAAAACAATCAATACCCCTTTCCCCACCCCTGGAGAGGACAGGGGTATGCTTTGCACCTGTTTCCCTCATGCTTTATGGGGACTTCCAGAAAAAAAAAAAAAAAAAACAGTTAATGTGTTTATTGGGGACATAATTTGCATAGATTTGCGTACTTCACATATATTTCACCTACATTTTATTTAACCCTCATGAATTTTGGTCCCCATAATGTGACATAATGTGTCAATGTCCCCATAAAGATAGGAATACACACACACACACACACACACACACAGACCCCTGATAGCAGCATAAAGCTGGCAGATGACAGCTGTATAACCAAAGACTGGCACTGGCTCATTACAGCATCATTCATCAGTGTGACATAATGAAGGAACGGTTTAAAAAGCGTTGATGATGTCTTTGTGTTGGAAGAATGACCGGCTCAATGCAGCTCCAGCAGGACTGAAAAACAGTCTGTTGTTGGAAAGAAACTTTTTTCCCTTTTGTCTCCTTTCTTTTACCCTTTTACTCTTACTACTTCTGTTGTATCTCCAAAATCCATTCATCTCTGAAGCTTTTTTTTTTTTCTGTCACTCTGGCATTCAATGAGGCTCGAGCCATAGTTTGTACAGTGAGAAAGAAAATGGTGGCTGGAATTTTAGTTGTCGCCGTGACTCCAAAAAATACTGTCAGTTTATCACGGTCAAATATGGCAATTAGGATGAGAACAAAGTGTGACGGGGGGAGAGAAAAAAAAAAACACTCAAAGACACAACATTCTGCTTTAAAGTTTAAAGTTTGCCACCCTCAGCCTCCCCAGCATCCAGTGTCTGCATCACAAATATGGTTCATTAAGACATTCCTGCACATGTGGGATGGCTCGTCTTGTCTCCGCGGTGACGGGAAGAAAGTTGAGATAAGACCAGACATCGACAGAGAGAGAGAGAGAGAGAGAGAGAGAGAGAGAGAGAGAGAGAGAGGGAGGCAAAAAAAAAATTAAAAAATGTACGAGAGGGAGAAAATGACAGCAGAAAACCTTTCACCCTCCATGTTTCTCTAGCTGTACAGACGGCACTGTCAAACACCAGGAAGATGAACTGCTACTTAGGGGAGCAGGGAGAGAACGAAGGGGGGGAAAGGGAGCAGTTTTGTCAAATGAGTGTGTCTTAAGTGGAGGGGGGAGGTGGGTAGTGTTTACACGGGCTCGGTGAAAGGGCTTTTCTAGTAGGCCTTGTTTGACATGGTCAGGATAACTAATGAATATGTTCTCCCGCTCTGTGTTTTTCTATCTTTCATTGAATCTCTTGCTCTTTATCCTTCTATCACAAGGACAATATCCCTGTCTCTGTCCCCATCTCTGCTGCCTATCTTAATATATATCCTCTTCTTTCTTTTCTCTTGTAGTTTGTACAAAGCGGCATCTGTTGAAAAGAGGCCCTTTAAGTTTTTTTTTTTTTTGGGGGGGGGCACAGTTGTTAATTGCGTGTTGACAGTGGCCCCTATATCCTGCCATCAAGCTTCAAATACCCTGTAGGGGAGACCTGAAAGCTCATACCGGTATCTGAAAGGCCATTTTCCTGAAAGACCTTGAAACAATTACGGTGTCAGTGAAGTGCCTAGAAATTCGGCCGCAGTTTCAAAGTTTCAAGGCACAAATTGTTTGACTTGTGGCGTGTTTTGACAGAAGTGATACTTGGCGAGGTTTGGACTGAATCCCCGTTGGTTAGTGAAAGGTTTTAGAGAGCTTGGATCTCATTTCTTATTACTAATGTCAAGTAGGTTGTGTTTTCATTGTTTGTCTGTTTGATAATAAGATTATTCGTAAAGTTATGGAAGGATTTTCATGACATTTTCAGGAAATGTTTGATACTGGAACAAGGAATAATTGATTACATTTTGATGTTGATCAAGGGGAGGTACTGATGTGACTTGGTGGAGGTTTGTGCAGTGCTTATTATTACAGTTTAAAAGTTGTACTTCATTGCTTTTACTCTAATAAAGGAATTGAATCGGTACTTCTACTTTTTTTTTTCCACACAAGTAGCTGTACTTCTACTTCAAGGGATTATCGGGAGTAAGATGCATTTTAGCTCAGTTTTTGGATGATTGAGAGTCCATACGTTGAGTTGTACATAACGGAAATGAAAATCACAATTTTGTTGCTTTATTTTTTAAAAACATAGTCTTGTATTTCATTACAAATTAAAATGAAGCTGTATGCAACAGCAAAGCTTAGCCTATTAACAGGTTGTTGTTGTTTTTAAAAAAGAATGCAACAAAATCGTGAATTTCCAGAGCTTATTCTACGGCCCTTTAGAATGTTGCGACAGCTTCCATTCACTTTGAATGGACGTTCCCAGCGTTCTACGGGCGGATTTTTTTTTCGATAACCGCCCACTGCGCCATTAATGCCCGCTGTCAATGGCAATGAGTTTTGTCACATCAGATTCACGGTACCATATCACTCCGCAGGTAATTCGGCCACTTTGAAAATAAATATTTGCTACGTTGTAACGGCTATTTTACCAATGTGTTAAGAGTAGAAGGGCCTACGTCTATGTTTTTAGCAGATCAGAGGCAGCAGCACAATAAAGTAGCCTATACAGTGCCAGTGGAGTGTTGCTTAGGAACAACAATAATGTTCCAACTGGACTACTTTTACTCGACAGAAGCCATCGTCTATATGAATACATTCTTAATCATTTTGGTAAACAATTGTCTGTCTTTTGTGTGAATGTGAGTGCTTTTACCACCTCTGCTCTGTTATTATTGTATATTCTGGGTCATTGATGTAGCCTTAAAGTATATTTTGGCTGCACATTCCACCATGAAATCGGTAGTTTTCTGCACAGTGTTAAATAAATAGAACACTTTTCATGCTAACTTCTCTGTCAGGCATTAATGTTTCGATTAAAGCTGCAGGAGCTGGAATAACAAGAGAACACAACGTGCTTAACATAAAAAGACTTGATTGCATGTTGTTTGGAGGCATAATAATAAAAAAAAAAAGTCAATGCCCTTTTCCACACTTCTATTTCCAGACACGTCTGATAATGATCAGTAAGTACACATTTAACCCTTATATGTCTGAAAATATCGCTGGTTACTGTAGCCAAAGTCTGCATCACATTTTCTACAGCCTGAAAGCATGAGTATCAATTGCCAGAGTTTCATATTCTCTCAGACTATTTGGATTACAATATGGTGTATTGTAATTATGTAGGTTATTTTTGTCCAATGACATTGAAAGACTACCAAGAACCGCAGTGTTAAAAAAAAAAAAAAAAAAAAAAAGTGAATCTACCAAACTCCACATCACCAACCTTGTTTTTTATGCATGAAGATAAGATGTGAGGAACATGCAGGGTCAGAGCCTTCCTATTTTGTCAGACAATAAAATATTTGACCTTGTTCCTTCTTCCCTCCCATGGATGAATGTAGCACATGTAAAAAAAAAAAAAAAAAAAAAAAGGCCTCACACAAGTGGAATATTTCATAGCACTTGGAAAAAGAGTGAAACGTAATAGTTAAAAATGGAAAGTAAGAAGAAAAAAAAAAATTACTCGGTTAAAGATAGAGATACAGATAAAGATAGAGTCAGAGAAGTGGGATTCCTTCACATTCTTGACAAGAACAGAGAGCTCTAAGGCAGATTGTGAATTATGATCAAGTCATTTGTTTGATAAAGTGTAAAAATGTGTTAAATGTGTGACAGTTTAATCTGGGTATTATTTATTCATACACATGTATTTTTTTCTTAGTGCAACTTTGCAATAGATAGTGTTGTATTGTTGCACTGCTCCTGTTTTGCCAGTAGAGCTGCACAATATATGACAGATACTGTTAATGTAGGAGACGAATGAGCTCAACATTTTTTCCATCTAATTTCAGTAGAACCTGACACACACTGAGCACATCCCAATCATTCTGAACCAGTTTGGAGTGAGTCACTGGTAACAAGACTGAACTAGAAAAGCACTCAGAGCGCAAACCACCGCCAAGGCAGTCAAACAGTCAAAATGATGAGATTAAAGTCAGAATTATGAGTTAAGAAATTGATAATTTATGAGATAAAATGTAAAAATTAGGACATAGTAAGTCACAATTTCTGATTTATGGTTTATTTTTTCAAGTAATGAGTCTATTCTGAGAATGAAAAGAGTATAAAGTAAAGATATTTATATAAATGTAAAGAGTATAAACTACAAATATTTATATACATGTAAAGAGTACAATCTACAAATATTTATATACATGTAAAGAGTACAATCTACAAATATTTATATACATGTAAAGAGTACAATCTACAAATATTTATATACATGTAAAGAGTACAATCTACAAATATTTATATACATGTAAAGAGTACAATCTACAAATATTTATATACATGTAAAGAGTACAATCTACAAATATTTATATACATGTAAAGAGTACAATCTACAAATATTTATATACATGTAAAGAGTACAATCTACAAATATTTATATACATGTAAAGAGTACAATCTACAAATATTTATAGAAAAATGTGGGGAGTAAAAGTAAAAAGTTGCCAGAAAAATAAATACTCCAGTAAAGTACAGATACCTAAAAAGTGTACTTAAGTACAGTAAGGGAAGTACTTCTACTTAGTTACTTCCACCTCTGGTCAAATACTAATCTGACTGTTTGCATCAGTGCCACACAGTTGTTATATTCTCCTGAGGAGTTTTTTTTTCATGTCGCATTATATATATTGCGACATGAAAATAATTGTAATTTCAGTTTTTCTAAGAACGTGCAGCTCTATTTGAGAGATATGTTTGATAGACACTAGAGCTGCACAATATATTGTTTGAGCATCGACATCGTGTTTGCAAGTCACATCACAGCTCCTGCAATTATTTTTATATTATTTGTAATTATTATTTGTATATATTTTTATATTGTTACCTCTATTTTTTTGTTTTTGTTTGTATGTACAGTATAATATTGTATTAGGATGTATTGATTGCTGTCTTTATACCTTATAAAACATGACTTTGTATATATAGGCTACTTAACGTACTTAATTGAACTAAACGTAATATAGGGGTGGGAGTTAATAAGCTCGTCTTCTTCCCACTCCTTTTCGAGGTACATTTAATAATGTAAATCTGAAATAATATAACTTGTAATTTTAAACTGTTGTTGTAAATACTTTAAATGTAACTGTATAGATTCGTTTTCTTTTACCGAATTGGAGTATAGTGTATGGAAATTGTACAGCACATTCTACTTTTTAAATTTTTGTTTTGTTGTTTGTTTGTTTGGTTTTTTTTTTGCTATTTTTAAAATTATTATTAATGTGTCTTGAAATAAACAATATTTAAAAAAAAAAAATGTCATTTATAAATAATGAGTCAGTTACTTGGGTTGTAGAAGTGTTGTTGAACTTCAGTTTCAGTTTATTTCTCTTTACTTCTCCAGACACTCGTACGTGCAGACGCTCACACAGAGCAATAAGCCAAGGATCACAGGTGCTGGATAGATGTGAAAGCCTTGTGTGTTGTGTCAACAGCACAGCAGCACCTCACATGACTATGCACCGGACTCACATAGAGAGGACAAAGCAAAGAAAGTGGAAGATGAGAAGAGGAAAAGGGTGGGGGTACAAGTAGATAGGGAGACTGAAGGAGTAAAAAGAGTGTGTGTGTGTGGGGGGGAGACGGCACAGTTTGAATGGAGAACAAAGAGGATGTGAAGTTTAGTTTCTTTAGGACGATACGCAAGACAGAGGAGAGGAGGTTAAGAAAGAAACAGGATGCAGAGAGGTGGGCAGTGGGTGTGTACCAAGGTTATTATCGTGAAGAAAAACTAACAAAACCATGAAAACAAGGGTTTATATTTGTCTTCTTGTCCCCTAAGAGAGAGAAAGAAACAGAAGTGAAGAAGAGAAAAAAAGATGACAAAATTAAAACTGATACAAAAACTAAAGGAATCATTTAGAAAAGAAAACAACTGATGATAAAAAAAAAAAACTACAGAGAGGTGGGCAGTGGGTATGAACCAAGGTTATTATTATTATGGAAAACTAATGGAACCATGAAAAATACAGCTGCAAAAATAGCTTTGTTAGTGGAAATAAATGAAAGCTGTTATTAAAAGGAGAAAAAAGGTGTTAAAATTAGTCTTTGACAATGTCAGATTGATATGATAGATCTATCTATCTATCTATCTATCTATCTATCTATCTATCTATCTATCTATCTATCTATCTATCTATCTATCTATCTATCTATCTATCTATCTATCTATCTATCTATCTATCTATCTATCTATCTATCTATCTATCTATCTATCTATCTATCTATCTATCTATCTATCTATCTATCTATCTATCTATCTATCTATCTATCTATCTATCTATCTATCTATCTATCTATCTATCTATCTATCTATCTATCTATCTATCTATCTATCTATCTATCTATCTATCTATCTATCTATCTATCTATCTATCTATCTATCTATCTATCTATCTATCTATCTACATGGAGACTAACGTTTTGAGAAAGAAGCAGAAGTGAAGAAGAAAAAAGATGAAAAAAACGAATATTAAAACTAAACGAAGCATTTAGAAAAATAACTAACTGATAAAAACTAACAAACCTGCGCTGGAAACACAGTAAAACTAACTGAATTAGATTATACTAAAACAAAACTGTAATGAAAAATCCCCAACTATTCTAACCTCGGTGAGCACAAAGTGAGTGAGCATTAGTGAGTAGAGGGGAGGGGGGAGAGGGGGAGAGAGTGAGAGAAAGGTTGGAAAAGGCCGGTGGCCTCTGGTCTGTCCCCTCTGTGTGCCACTAAACTGCCCACCCGTTTCCCGCAGCTCTGTCACTTCTTGTTTGTTAATCCTCCTTTCTTCTCCCCCTCCTACTCTTCCTCACTCCCTTTCTCTCAAATCAGTCAATTGTTAATGTGACCCCTTTAAACCCGCCCGTCCCTCTTTTCCAGTATTGTCAACACATTATCAGTGTGTACAAGAGAGACATTTAGAGAAGGAGGTGCACGATGAAACAGTAAATTCAATGTTTCATCTAAAGGTACAGAATATTCTTTTAACTGGTCGTTTTAAACACAAACCAGTTCATATTAACCTGTTTTGTTCAGGGTAAAGTAGCTACAATATGAGACATGCACTCTTTCTTCTACATGTTGCACATAAAACTAGTAGATGTTAAGAAATCATTAATTTTCACTTGTTTTAATTGTAGGAAATGAAGCTTTTTATCCATTCAACAGCAGGTTTTAGAGGAAATTGTCTCATTATTACTATAAAATGTAATCTTTCTACTGTAGTAACATTAGAGTCCTATAGTCCAGGGGTCTCAAACACGCGGCCCGCCAACAGGTCCGATGCGGCCCGTTGGAATGAAGACCTTAATGACCTATTCAATGAATCCATATGTTCTTGTCAGGTTTTTTTCTTGGCCTATATATGATGATAACTTCAAATTTTGTGTCATTGTTTTGACTGTCAAAAATATTAAATTCTGAAAATGTTTACATTTTACAAACTATCCTGTAACAATAAACTGTGAATAAGCTGAACAAATGTGAACAACCTGAAACATATAAAGAAAATTAGAGATTTTTTTTTTGCATTTTCTGCTTCTGTTACAAAGAGTTTAGTGACTTTGTAGAACTGATCCATAATAAAATGCATGGATAAATTATCAATTGAGGCGAAATATTGTTAAAATTGCCCTTATTTTCCTTATAACATTTAAGTTTTTTGCATTTGGATAATTTATAAAAATATTTTCATAATAGAATAGGGTTTTTTATTTTTTTTTTTGCACTAAAATAACAAAAATGTGGAGTTGTCATTATTTATAGGTTGTTATATTTTTATTTTACTGGTTGAGCCCATTGGAGATCAAATCAGGCTGAATGTGGCCCCTGAAGAAAATGAGTTTGAGACCCCTGCTATAGTCAGTATCACATAAGATGCATTATTTCCTCCAGAATACAGATTAATTAACATCAAATAATGTATAACAGACAGTAAAACACAAATAGAAAACATGAGCGCCACACAGAGAAGATGTAATATAATTACTTGCAGATAATATTCAATCAGCCAAATGTTATAAATATTGATGCAGTCGTTTATGACTTATAGTGGTCATAGACAGAGAGGATGTTCATCAGAGTAACAAATTAAAGGAAAAGAATAGCAATAAAAGTGGAAGTGATGTTGTGTGCAAAGTGTCTGCAGACATAATAGAATAAAATAGACTAATGTCATTGCACACACAAGTTACAATGAAATTGCAGTTTAGTAGGACCTCTCTGCAGTGCACCACGAAAAAAAAAAAAGCTAAATAAAAACAACAATAAATGGACAAACAATGGCAATGACAGTTTAAAACAATAAGGTGAAAAGTTTGAATGCAGAACTGATCCAAAACCATCACAACACATTATGACACATGAACATTACATCTGTGACAAGTGTTACAAACACAAAAACAAGATAATCTCTGCTATTGTCACATTAAAATGATTACACACAAGTTCCACAGACCTTCCTGATAAAAAACAAAGTTATAATGTTAGCTTGACCAGGATTGGAATTGTGTTTTTTTCAGTATTCGTGTTCCCATAATATTACAAAAGTGAAATATAACTCTATAATTATCAGTAGTTTGCAACTTTAATCTGTGGTTTCTGAAACAAATTAAGGTGTTTTGTATGATGTGGTAAACAGATGCTAAAGAACAGTATGTTCTTAAAGTAGATGCAACAATGTTACGTACTGTAAAAAAAAATACAAAAAATCCTGTTGTTTTTACAAGAAAAAAAAACAGTAGCTGTGGTTGCCAGAATAATATAAATGAATTAATTAATAAAAAATAAATTAAATAATAAATAAAAAAACACAAACCGTAAACATATTTAACATGTAGATTTAACATTTTAAACATATAATTGAAAGACATTTATGGTTCAGTGTATAATTGGGAAATTGCTTCATAACATCAGCAGCATTCACAATTACATATTAAAGTGACAATACAGAAAATTAAATAAGAGAACAGCTGGAGTGAGGATTCAAACTGCCAACCCTTTGGTCACTGGACGACCCACAGCCACCTGTTATTTTACATATTTAAAGGTGAACTAAACCCACATTTTTTGTACAAATTAGAGTAGCAGATTAATTCCTTATTAGCTATTCTACTTTTCAACACACAAAAGAAGTTTTTAGGCTGTTCGAAGTCCAAGCTATAAGCCAATAACCTTCCACCCCTGTTTGTTACCAAACAAATGGAAATACACATGACGCTGTGTGACGTACATTTAAAAAACAGAGAGGAAAAAAAATAAAATTCAAAAAATTTAAAATTATATATATGTATATATATATTTTTTTTATTTTTATTTATTTATTTTTTTGTCTTTTTAAAAAAGCAGATATGCTGTTATTTCAACATTGTGGTCTTGCACTTGCAACTGTTTTTCAATCTAGTTTTATATTCCCAAAACAATAGATATACATCATTTTTACATACAAATATGGTTTTGTTAACATATCCTTCCTGTAAAAACTACAGCTACATTTGATTTAATCGTTTGCACAAAAATAAACAACTTCCATTTGTATTTTCACTTACAGTTTTTTTCATGTTTGAAATTTTACAATTGAATTCTACAGTCGTTTTTATAGATCAGGTTCACATAATGATCCTTAGTCAACGTAGAGAGTTTGGAGGTTTATTGGTAACTTAGATTTATGGTCGTCTTACTCAGACTCAAACGTGGTCGAAATCAATCCCCTGTTCGCCTTTGGCACTCAGAGTGGCATTGGTTTCTTTAAGTAAAAATGTGTACGTACTAGTGTATATCTATGTCCTTGTGCTTTTAAGTCCATTATAGAGGTTTAACCATTTGTCCCCAGAGGAAGTACTTTGATGTAGTGAAAGACAGCTGAGCGCAGATGAAAGAGAAGATAATACCTATTATCTGACATTTGACTGACAGTCTGTAACCACCCTGAAAATATACAGCACGTTTTAAAGTCTTCTTCTCATCCAAGATGGTTTTACTGAAGTAATAGTAGTAGTAGAAGTAGTAGTGGTATTGATAGTAGTAGTAGTAGTAGTATTAGATTGTAGTAGTAGTAGTATTAGTAGTATTAGATTGGTGATGAGATGATGAAAAAAATCTTAATAGATATGTGGAGTAGAGCTGCACAATATATTGTTGGAGCATTATATCACAGGTCCTGCAACTATTTTTAATTATTTTTTTATTATTATTTATTTATTTCAATTTTTTTTTTATATCTTTTAAATAAATACTGTATTTATTGTATTTATTTTTATTCATGTATTTGTCTTATTTATTCATACATTTTATTTTTAATTTAATTTACTTATTTTTTAATTATACATTTTATTTAATTATTTTTGCTCCGAGAAGGATGACACTGAAACATATGTTCTGTGTCGATCACTAATCTGTTTGGCCACTTGTGACGGCACCACACAACTGTTATAAATTCCTCAATATTTTTTTATATCGCAATATATATATTTATATCTCAGGGTTAACAAAAAAATTGCAATCTAATATCGTACAGCCCTAACGTGGAGTGCAGTTACTTCCACACAGGTACACGCCCTGTAACATGTATTAAAAAAAAACACAGAAGATCCCAGTTGAGGGAGGAGATGTATAGTGACTGTGTAATAAGGATCATTGTTGGGGCACAGATGGCAGCAGCTTCAGTTACAAAGACGGCTTAGCTCTAGTGTTTTAATAGAAACAGAGACAAAAGTGACATCTGCACATCAATCCATAGAAAGAACGTCAGTAAATAAAGTGTGAAACTGTGGTATTTTCATGTCATGCGATGATGTGTGATATGGAAAGGGAAAACAGATGAGGCATGTTTGGCTGTTTTCTGCAAGAAGTGCACGTGTAGATGATTAGACTGAGGCCTGCATGAGTCTCCTACAGTCGGTTGGGGGGGGGGGTGCTCTGGGGGGTATTTACTGGCATAGCATGAGCCCATTTGTCTGCTTAAAGGGAAATGTCACTGAGCTTCTGATTGATCACCTTTGTCTTATGATGAACAGTTCTATTCTAATGGATGGTTTTGTTCCACAATGACAATGCTCCCCTACCCAGAAGGCATGGGGGCTCAGTGAATGGCTTGTTGAGCATGAAAATGATCTGAATCATGCACCGTGGTCTATGCATCCAATACATCTCATTATGAAGTGACACGGTAAAAAAGCACAGTCACTGACATCACCATCGTCCAAAGCAAATGTATGCAGAGCCAAGCTCATGGTGGACACATATCAGGGATGTCAAATGATTAAAATGTTTAATCAGATTAATCACAGGGTTGGTTTGGATTCATTTCGATGAATCATGATGAAAACACTTTGTCGGTCGATTGTTTTGTCTCTGGTTTTGCTTTGCACTCAAATATCCCACAGAAATACACAAAGAAGCGCAAGAAATGTGCAGGAAAAAAATCAACAAAATAGGCTAAACTCCAAGATTATTCACACAAATAAACAAAACTAACCACAAAAAGTAATGAAAAATCTAAAACATATTGAAATACAGAAAAAAAACACAAATGTTTACATGATCTTTACATTTTTACTAACAATGTCCCACATAATTCACAAAAATCCACTTAAGAAACAAAAAATGTGCAGAATAAAAATACTGTAAGACATGCTTAAACCCACTAAAATTCACAAAAAGTAAACTAACACAAAAAAGCAAAGAAAATTGAAAAAACATAAAACTTTTCTAAAATACAAAAAAACAAACCTGACCAAAAATGTGCAAAATGTATGGAAAAATATGAATATGATATGATTATATATATATATATATATATATATATATATATATATATATATATATATATACACACACACACACACACACACACATTATAAACCTCCTGTGGTTACTGTCATTACTCTGCACTGACCACTATTTTGAATGCAGCCTCTTTCTTCCTGTGAACAGCTCTCACATACCATTAGGAGAAAGAAAACCTCAGTTCCATGTGGTAGAATGTCTTTTATTTCCACCATATTCTGATTAGTTAGATTTCCTAATGGTGATATCCAATCTGGGTAAGAACACACTTTGATGTCTCTGGTAACAGACTCTTATGTGTAACACACTCAACAGAATAAAAGAGTTGGATGTGGTTCAGTGGTGAGTTTGAAGTCGTTACACTTCATACTTTCATAAAGTTTTAACTTTAGAGTCGGACCTCAGTAAAGTTTATATCTGCACAGACTGAAGCAAAACACAAAGACAAAGGAGTGATGTGCTACAGTTTTTGGCCACAACTTCAGATAAATAAATAAAAAAAAGAGACATTTTTGTTATTACACCAGATGGTTTTTAATCTTAGAACTAGGTCGTTCTATGAAACTGGGTTTATTTCGGGTACCTGGCACGTCTCAGCTTTTTAAACCCAATGAAAGAGAAATTCAGACATATTTCACCCCAGGATTTACCTAAAGATGACCTCAGACACATGCAAAAAAAAAAAAAATGAAATTAATGAGTCATTGGGGCCAAAAAAAAGGACCAAAATATGGACATGAAAAAGTACCTTAGTGTCAGTGCACTTGATGAGAAAAACATGGCTTGAAACGGTCAAATATAGCACTGTAAAGGAAGACACTGTGCTAAATGTGATGATCCTAGTAGTTTTTCTAAGCCAGACATGGTGTTTTTTCATGAATTGGCAGCATCACTCCAGGTTTTATGTGCATTTAAACACAAATCATGAGTGATTTTGCAACAGCCTTTATTATTGTGAAACTCTCTGACTTGCATAATTAGCTTGTTTTCCAAAATGTACCTTACAAAACAGTATTTGAAAAAGTAGTACTGTGTAATGTTCATGTCCTTTTTATAGTTTTACATGCAATTTTTTTTATAGAAAAAATATGTGTTTGATCTGAAAAATAGTTTTTAAAATAGACCCAATCTTACTTCATGAGATCGGCGTACATGTATTTGGAATTTTTAGCCCCTCTGTCCTGTTTTCATTGAAGCACCTGGGTATATCAAAAAACCTCAAGGCATGTAGTCACCCGTGAAAATTCCTAATTTAGTTGTAAATTATTCTTAGATATGTTCTGATGTAATGGTGTTTAGTCATTAGTTTTATTTGTTTGTTTTTTACAAATGTATCCCTAGTTTAGCCTCAATGTTCACAGCAATACACTTTAAAGACATATATGCTGAATAGCTTTTCCATTTCAACAATTAAGTACTTTTGAAAATATATATTTTAATACTTTTGAGGTTCAATCCTAATGAGGTAATTTTACACATTTCAGTAGTAGTTTGTCCACTCGGTGTGCTGCAGCGTTCACAGCAGTTCTAGGGTTCCTTTCACTACTGACTAGACTGGCTCAGGCTAATGCTAATGTTTGCTAGTGCACACAAACATGCTGGATTTCTTTGATAACAGGAAACTCATACATTGTGCTTCAATGCCAAAGTATATTTGGAGAGAAGTCATTTAATTACTTTCAGGAGTGGAACTTACCTGATCCAAAATTAATACTGTGGTGTGTTGGAACACTGTCATCAGCGATTTACCTGTTAATTACAGAAAACCACTGTTGTTTCTTTTGGGATACGATATGAGGCTTAGCAGGATCACGTTTTTGATTGCATCCAATTGTACAACAACGCTCAGACATTGTTGACTTCTTGCCGTTTCTGGAGGAGACTAATATTACTGGCGGTTCAGTAGTTAGCATTAGCATTAGCACCGTCAAAATGGAGGCGCTCTACGACGTGACGACAAGTGGGAATCCCCTATAACGTGACAGATCAACTCATTCTTCTCCACTTGTGTGAAAAGAATTCACTGAAAACGGAATGTAAACGTGTGACAGAATTGATAAGACGGAAGAGGGAGAGAAAGCCAAGTGGAGGTACAGATGTTGGGTCCGACGTTGGTTTAATTCAGAGAGGACGGGCTTGTGCTGATTCTGGACCATCTCTGCTCACAGCTGTTAAGCATCTGGCCCCAATGATCATGTTGGAATGAATGAAAATCTTAAAAGCCATGAAGTAAAGACACTTCCGTTATCCCCCTCCCCCTCAAGTGACAAACAGGTGCCCCTTTGAAATAGGATAAGTAGCCAATACAAGAGCTTCGTTCCACATCTTAAGGCTGAAGAAATAACAGTGGTCAGTGAACATGTAACAGTGTCAGGTGTTGGGGCTTAACGATAGCTTTTCCTAATTTATATCCCACATGTATTTGTTTATCAAGTTTAACTTTGGTTCAATTTTATTTTCTATATGACAAATGGCATCATTTGTTTTTATATCAACAGGGTTTTCCTTGTGTTTTCACTTACATGGGTATTTCTACTACTGAAAAAACTACTTTAAAACACACACACACACACACACACACACACACACACACACACACACACACACACACACACACACACACACACACACACACACACAATATACAAACCCAGATGAAGCACTAATAAATAAGGTAATGTGCAATTAATGGGCAAGGATGTTTTTATTTAGATGTGTAATAATTATGATCTATTTCTCTACCTGGTTTTAAAGTAGTTTTAGGTCACGAGATTCACTTTCTTTCAGTATTTTAGTATTTATTTAATCTCCACCTTAGTCAAGATGTTTTTATTCCTCTTTAGGCATTAAAAAAGCAGTTTTTCATATATAAGGTGCATCATATGAAGTTAAAATCATGAAATAAAAAGTCAAAATTATGAGATAAAAAAAAATCTAAATTCTAAAATAAAAAGTCAAAATTATGACATAAAAGTCAAAATTATGAGATAAAGTCAAAGTTCCCAGGCACTAAGCGCAACCAGAACTAATAATATGTAATATGCAGTAACAATAACTGCCTCATGTCTAATAATTTACCTACAACTACTGGTGCTGAACAACAAGAGAACTTAAAGGTTATTTTTCTCAGTTTGGTGTCTGTGAAGTTACTGCCTTTTTACTTTGTAGGGCAGTATGACCAGTATGTATCAAAGCGTTAATGCATAGTATTTCTGCAGTGCATCTGTGATGTTTTGTGTGAAACAAGAAGTTTTATATCCTTCCATCTTTATTTGTGAGGAACAAAAATGCTTAAAAAAAGGTGTTACATGTTTACTATATGATCAAAATATACAGTCTATCATCAGATATTTACAGAAGTGAAATAGCACTAACCCTAAGCAAGTAAATAAATGAACAGTTTGAAGCTATGTGTTGCTATAGAGAGTCTGATTCAGATGAAATAATTATAATTATCAGAATAACGAAGGTTTGCGTGGAGTAGCATCTACCATTTACGTCTATACACTGCTCTGCAATATTCAAGCCACACATTTCTCAGTTTTTCTGTTACAAAATGCCACACTTTCAATCGTGACTCATCTTTTCTCCTCATCTCGTTTCACAGGCAACATATTGGACAGTATGCTGCTGAGGGCATCCAATAAGGAGGCAGTAGAGAGTGGGAAGGAGATCAGTGGCAGCATAGCTCCTGCTTCATCCTCCCAAAGATTACTGTGGTGTCACTGTAATCACCACTGTCCTGAAGATTCAACCAATAACACATGCAGGTACTGGATTTGGATTATTTGTTATACTTTATTGATACCTACATATAATTACATCCACCAAGGAGGTTATGATTTTGACAGAGTTTGTCCGTTTGTCTGTCTGTTAGTTAACAAGATAACAAAAGATTATGGATGTATTCTGATGAAACATTCATGACATGTTGGGGGTGTCACACAGAACAAATGATTAGAACTTGGTGATGATCTGAAAGAGATCCTGGATTCTGGATCACTTTGAAATGTATTCTCCATTTACCGCAATGTCAAATTTCAAAGTGATCCAGAATCCAGGATCTCTTCCAGATCATCACCAAAATCTAATCATTAAGTTACATTTTAATCAGCTGATTTTAAAAAGAGCTGATGTTGTTGTTGTGGAGGTGTGACCTCCCTGTCAATATTGACAGGTTAGTCACACCTCCTGCTGTTAGAGTTAAAAGTCACTGCAACATTCAGGTGACCCTCTGGTGAAGGAGGAAATAACAGGTGAGAAATACCTACACATATGTCTGAGATAAAAGAAAATACTGACTTAGTTTAACAGTAAGACATAAGGAAGATTCAACAATTAAAATCCAATCATTTTTCCCTTGTGACACCCCCCAACACACAATTATTACCAAGATCTGTCCAAAACTTGTTGAGTTATCTTGCTAACTAACAGACAGCCTTTTGGCAAGGGGATCTTTGACAGGTTAAATAAAAAAAATATTTAAAAAAATACAAAAAAATTATTTTTTTCTTGTGCATTTTAATTTTTTAAAACCAAATCAGGTCAAATTTTATTTATTCGCACCAAATACTAACAAAAGTTATCTCATGACACTTTACATAGAGACACTAATTTACAGAAACCCCACAGAATGTGCTTACTATGTGTTTACAGTGATATGCAACACTATGTGTAACTTTTCCCTATTTTTTTCTTGTTTATTTTGATATTCACCATGTGTATATATATATATATATATATATATATATATATATATATATATATATATATATATATATATATATATATATATATATATATATATATATATATATATATATATATATATATATATATATATATATATATATATGTGTGTGTGTGTGCCAGTTACTATATCCGTACCAGTAAAAAAAAAGGTATAATAAAGAAGGAAACACATATATAAGTTGCACTGCAGTCACATTTTTTGGGGGGAAAATGTATTTGATAATATCCAACACCAAGAACATAAATGCCATCTTGAAAGGTAATTTAAAATAAAAATAGAACAGAACAACAGGCTGAGTAGGTGCACGATATGCTAACATAACATATTTAGCTAACATTACATGATGCATAAACAATGAACTGAGAACATGGCTGGTATGTTAATGTAACATATTAACAGTTATTCAGAAAAGTATAGCATAAAGAACATGTTCATGCTCAACAGCAGCCTCTTGTAGATGTCACTGTGAAAATAACATGTGCAATTATATAATAATTTCACATATATAAATCACGTCAGAGTATAAGTCACAGCCCGGGCCAAACTATAAAAACACAGCGACGTATAGACTCAAAAATATGGTAGTTTAAAAAAACAAGAATCTACTCAATTCTAATGAAAGTGTCCATAACAAACATAATAAAAATCAATGAATGCTTGTCTTAAAGTGATGCTACACTGTGGTATATTATGGTATAGGTTGTTACTAATCATGGATAAATCTTCTGTTAGGACGGACGGCTACTGTTTTACGATGGTAGAAGAGGAGGGAGGGGTCCCGGTCCTAACTGCTGGATGCTTAGGGTTGGTTGGATCACAGTTTCAGTGTCGGGTGAGTTACTGCAAAATGTTATTTGTCTATAATCCAATGTTTTCCAGGGTATAACAAGGGACAAGGAAAAGTTGTGGAAAACTTGAAATATTTACATTTCTTTTGAATTTATAACTACAGCAACTGGTCTGTAAGTAACATACATCCAGAATAAAAATTGTTATCACTAATAGGCTAAGGAAAGTCAAAAATCCTGGTTTAGTTGTAGTTTCCAATATAGTCTTGGGTCAAAATGTAAAACTGTCAGAATTAATGAGATTATGGGTTTTAATCAACAGGAATATTTATCTCAGAGTTACCAGATTTACTTCAAAACACTGTTTACAAATTGGAATACATTTACTTTACATGTTGGAATATTTATAAATCTATTGTTTAAATGTACATAAAGTAATATATAATTAGTAACACTCATATAGCACTTTAGCCATTTAGTTTTTAAGTCATCAATGTATAACCTGACTAGTATCACGATACCATCTGGGACCCTTCCATAACCAATACGTTTTCAAAGGAGGGGCCTTATCTAAAATCCTTGTATGTGATTAGATGAAGAATCTGTCCTTCATCTTGACTGATGCGCAGCTTCAGTCACTCACATTGAACTCAAGCCGTGACTCAGAGCGACAGCACGAAGAAGAGCCGTACTGTGACAGACCAACAAAACCACGACAGTATGACTGCACCTAAACGGACCATGGTCGTATGTGCAGGAAAAATCTGACGATAAAAGGCAACATCGACAACAACTTGAACTTCCCTTTGGAAAACACGTAGAGCAGTAACTTGCAGAACTTGGTGTTAACGTGTCAGATGTTCCAGAAAAATCCTCGGGCATATGTCTGAAATGCCTTCGCTTGGTAGGGAGACACTAGAGTACTGTGGACACTATAAAAAGGAATGACAAAAAGATGAAGAGGAACCAAGTGACGGCACAGACGCCACCCAGTCATGGGAAGTCCCACCTAACGACACTGATTGGTTCCTTCGTTTTTTCAGAAAGCCTGAACTACACGATACACAGATGGTTGCGTGAGCCTAGCGTGTAGTTTGGCGAAACAACCAGATGACGTTAGTCAGGTTAATCAATGTATGGAAGATATAGCACATTTTATCTCTAAGGGACACCAGTGCATTAAGTTAGGGATAATGTATTGCTCACGCGTTGTTATCAGAAAAATATTTCCCGACGAGGCCGAACATGACTGTGGAAAATGGTCGTCATTGAGGAAAAATCTGTTTATTAAGGATACATACATATTCTGATAAGACACAGGCTGTTCTTTTCTTTACATTTGTTCTTTCTTTCCCGTTATCATGTTGTATTAAATGAAAATGTTCAATAAATAAGAATTATTAAAATAATAATAATGTACACTTTCTGTTTTGCAGGACACATCAAACTCTCGTCAAAGGCGATCACTAGAATGTTGTACAGACCAAGATTACTGTAACAGAAACCTACATCCTACCCTGCCACCCCTCAAACCACCTAGTAAGTCCCTCTCCGTTCAGCCCCCTTTAACCCTTTATCGCTAATGAAACACAAGAGCAGTTTTAAAGAGCCACTTGTTCCGTACTTGGCAGATGACAGTGACATAAACGGAGCCAAAAGCTGTGAGTGATGGTGTTATGGCACCCACTATTAGAGATATCACATATCGATATCATGACAATGTCAGGGAGTCAAAGACACTTAAAGTGGCCGAGACAGTGGAAGTTACTGTCAAACTGTCCTGAACAGAGCTGGGTGTCAAGAGAATAGCGAGGTCTCTACTGTGTAAAACACTATACTCTATGTGTGTGTGAGGAGGAGTCTTTTTGTGTATTTGAGAGACAGTAAACCTAGATTCCCAGGGAAATCTCTAGCCCCAGCAGACACCCAGGGCAGAGTCATCAATCTGAAACCCTATCATAGGGGATCAGGAAGAGAATTCATCGACTAGGCTCAGGCTTCCTCTGGCCGTTGACTGGGGCCTTAAGGGAAGGGGCTTTGTGCCAGAAGAAAATGAAAAATTGATGAGTGAAATATGATTTGTACTTGATTTACAGTACATGGGTTCTTTCAAGTGCCGCGAAAGGATGAGTGATTTCTTGGTGTCATTTTCCACGATTTTAGAGTCATTTTATCTTGGTTACTTTTTTTATGTTTTTTTTTAAAGAAAATTATCTCCTGCTGCATTAAAAAACTAAAATAAAAAAAACTAACCTGTTTTGTCCAGCATCCTTAACAACAGAATGATAGTCTTTTGGTGCTGATCAAATTAACTTTGCCAAGAGAAACTTCATAACATATATGAGGCTCACCTTGATATCACTGGTCTACAAGTACAATGCTTCCAGAATAAAACTAATAATAATAATAATAATAATGAATTACATTTATATAGTGCTTTTCAAAACACCCAAAACATATTATTGATCCATTATTCATTCACTCTTACATGCTCCCTCTGGTGGTGGTAAACTACATTTGTAGCCACAGTTGCCCCGGGGTAGACTGACAGAATCGTGTCTGCCAATTCACACCTATAGTCTCTCTGACCACCACCGAACATTCATACACATTCATACACATTCATACACATTCATACATCAGTGTGAGCGACACTGGAGGCAAGGAGGGTGAAGTGTCTCGAACCGCCAACCCTTCGATGAATGGACGATCTGCTCTACCACCTGAGCCATGGCCTCCCCAGTTTTAATCTTAAATACTAGTTGGCTCAAGTTTTCAAGATAAGTCTGGGTTCAAAATGTGAAATTCTTAGAATTAACAAGAGAATAGTTTTTATCCCAAAGGAAAATTGGTCTCAGATCTACTTTAAAACACATTATGATCCATTCACTTTACAGGTTCTTTCTAGTGGAATATTTACTCCAGTATTTACTATGGGAATGCCGACACTGGCAAAAGGAACAAATGATAACATTTTGGTGGTGATCGATGTATGTATGGGGTGGGGGTGGGGGGTACTAGTAGTAGTAGTAGTACTAGTAGTAGTAGTAGTAGTAGTAGTAGTAGTAGTAGTAGTAGTAGTAAGATAACTCAAAAGGTTATTGATGAATTTGGCTGAAATTTTCAGGAAAGGTTGATACTGACACAAGGTAGAATTGATAAAAGTTAGGTGGTGATCAGTGGAGGGGGGGGGGCATGGGGGGCTGATCTGCCTTAAGGGACTCTACATTCTCTCAGTGCTTTTCTAGTTAGAAATCCATTGTATACATGTATATAAACCGCCATATATGTGGAATAACACGCCATCATATATATTAAAAACATGAGCTAACCAGCACTTTTGTTATTTGTTTTCTGATTCATCTGATTAAAGTATGTAAGATTTAACACATTTAATGTCTGAAGCAGATACTTTCTAAAAAAAAAAACGTGTCGAGCAGTATATTCTATTGACTATATTATGAGTTTTGTACCGAAAACCCTCACAAGACAATAGCAACTTTACATACAATGGCCGCAGCAACAACCAGAACTGTCCAAAAGAAAAAGAAGAAAGAAAAATAAATAACTAGGAACAGAACAGAACATCACAACAACCCAGATAATACAAGCAACAAATCCACACAACAGCAGCTGCTCACATTAATCTGCTGCATTTTTACATTCAACTGTATGATTTGCAGTAGATTTATTTTTTCTACTCTTATCCTTTACTGGTTCCTACTTTTTTTTTTTTTTTTTGTTCGTTCTTTTACATCCTACTTTTTTTTCTCCCCACCATGTCATTCAACTCTCCTCTACCTCCTCCTCTTTCTCCAGTCTATGTCGATGGAAAGATCCACCACATGGCCTTGCTGATCTCAGTCACTGTTTGCAGCATAATACTGGCTCTCATTATCATCTTCTGCTACTTCAGGTAATTATGACTCAACATTATACATAGATAATGAACCTTTTCTCACCTACACAACCACTCTACTATCCTCCTGACACCCAAGAAACGGAAAGGTTTAGCTTTTCACATTAAACAATTATTTTCATTGGAAAAATACATTTTAAAAAATATTCATCCATCACCACACTGAACGCTAATAGGCACTAAAACCCTCGAAAGACATACATTATGGGTTGCTGTGCAATCTCTTTTTAAATGCATTATATTTTTATATTGTACAGACATAGCTTTTTTTTAATCACATACATACATTTAATTTTTAGGGAGATGCTTCTATCTATCTATCTATCTATCTATCTATCTATCTATCTATCTATCTATCTATCTATCTATCTATCTATCTATCTATCTATCTATCTATCTATCTATCTATCTATCTATCTATCTATTATATATATATATATATATATATATATATATATATATATATATATATATATATATATTTTTTTTTTTTTTTTTTTTTTTTTTAATTCATAATATTTTTTTAATGTAATGTAATTTACAATAGACAGATTTTTTTAAGGAAAACTGTCAAACTTTTGTCCCCTACAGAGGACAAAAAAGCCATTACTGGGTCTCAGGAGGCTAAAAAAAACTATAATATTTTTCTATTTTCATTACATTGTGTATTTTTTTTTTAAATTGTTTTTCTAGGTATAAGCGTCAAGAGTCTCGCCCACGTTACAGTATTGGACTAGAGCAGGACGAGACCTACATTCCCCCTGGAGAGTCTCTGAAGGACCTCATAGAACAGTCTCAAAGCTCAGGCTCAGGCTCAGGGCTCCCTCTATTGGTGAGATGCTTACATTACACTTTACAAATGTTTGGTGAAGCAGTCAGGTTTACTTACAGGTACGACTCAGATAATTAGAATATTGTGAAAAAGTGGTTGTATTTGTGTAACTCAACTTTTAACCAGTTATGTCACAGCTCTTCACTTTTAAATTCATGGGTTTTGCAGGTTAATGTATCATTTAATACACTGTATTTCATATCATTACTGTACATTTTTTATTTATTTTCATGAAGTAATAACTAGTATTAGAGTTTGTTAAAATGTGAGAAAACATCAGATTAGCTGAATGATTTTTTTTAATACACGTTTCTTTATAATTCTATGAAAAATAGGTTAATAATGTAAAAAAAAATAAAAATAAAAACAATCACATGGCTTTTTTCATGCCAAATACAAATACAATATATATTATATACACAAAGAGTATGTGAATCAATATATTTCAAGCTTTTATTTTTGTTTGCTGGTTAAGATTTATAGCTTCAGAAAAGTCACTTTTACACAATATTCTAGTTTTTGGGTTTGAGGTTTTAATAAAGCTATAAATCATAATTAGCCAAATTACAACAAAGACAGGCTTGAGAAATCTGACTTAACATGTCGTGAGTCTATAAAATGTTTTGGTTTCACCTTTTATGTTGAATTACCTGAATAAAACAACTTTTTCACAATATTATAATTTCCCACATAATACCTGTATATGCTGAAGTAGCTTCTATAACAACTGTCGGATCATTAACCCTTAGGAGTCTGAGTGTATTTTAGCTGTTTTGGAATATTTTTTTTTTATTTTGCTTTCATATCTCTCATCAGAAAAGTGTTGGTATTTGGTATAATTTTATTCAGCACGACCTCACCTGTATGACTGAACAGTTATTTCTATTATTTGAGATGCATTTTTAACACACTAAACCTAAAATCAAACAAAAAAAATATGAAATCAGAGTAGGAAAAAAAATGCAAAAACATGTTGAATTAACCATTTTCATAATTTATAATAAACATGTGAATAGAAAAGTTTAAAATAATAATTTTAAGTTTAGTACATTACAAAGTTATACAGTAATACTTAAATAAAATGCAGGCAATCCAGGTCAAAAATAATATTCAAGTATTTCAAAAACAATCTGGTGTCACAATATACTGTAATGGAACGAACATGTTTAATACATAATTTTCACAACCCAGAAAACTATAGAATATATAACAACATTTCACGCAAATCACTCATCTGCACTGAACGTACATGTAACAACACTATCATCAAAAAAGATTTTATTTATAGCGTCTCATAACTTTGGTTTTGCATTTGCTGTTAACAAAAGTGATTTCACAGTATTAGTTTGACATCTGCCATGTCATCACACATTGAAATAGACTTTCAGTTACTGTTATGTCATCTGAAAAAAATATGAAAAGAAAACCAAACAAAGCAGAAAACACACCACACACACACACACACACACACACACACACACACACACACACACACACTTCAGTGTATATACTGATTTACAGATTTTTACAGAAAATCAAAAAACTATTTAAAGTAAAAAAATATGTAAGGTTTAATAGAAAGTCGTTCTTACTGTTTGCTCTTCAGGTGCAGAGAACAATAGCCAAGCAGATTCAGATGGTGAAGCAGATCGGCAAGGGGAGATACGGTGAGGTGTGGATGGGCAGGTGGAGGGGAGAAAAAGTTGCGGTTAAAGTATTCTTTACCACAGAGGAGGCCAGCTGGTTCAGAGAGACAGAGATCTACCAGACCGTCCTGATGAGACATGAGAACATACTGGGTAAGACGTCCTGCCTCTGCTCGCTTTGGTTTTCTTTCATTCTTATTTTCCATTATATCTATATCTATATCTATCTATATATATCTATCTATATACAGTATATCTATATTTCTATCTATATCTCTATATCTATCTATATCTCTATAGATATATCATAAGTCATCATAGAGATATAGATAGAAATATAGAGATAGATAGATAGAGATATAGAAATATATATATATATATATATACAGTAAATTTTGCAGTGTTAAATCAACACTTAGAGAGTTTATTTAACTTCTTCTAGAGTGTATTTGGTCCCATTGTCTCCAAATTAACACTGCAAAATCTACAGTGTATTTCTATATCTATATCTCGATCTATCTATCTATCTATCTATCTATCTATCTATCTATCTATCTATCTATCTATCTATCTATCTATCTATCTATCTATCTATCTATCTATCTATCTATCTATCTATCTATCTATCTATCTATCTATCTATCTATCTATCTATCTATCTATCTATCTATCTATCTATCTATCTATCTATCTATCTATCTATCTATCTATATCTACATGTATTTCTGGGTCTGAAAAGGTTCAAAATGCTCCAAGAAACAACTCCGTTAATATATAAAGTGAATGGAGAGTATATATATCTAACATATGTAGGAGTCTATACAAAACTATTGATGAAAGATGAATGATTGAGACAAATCAGTGGAATCACAGTTATACATCTTGCAGCAAAAATACTCAAATCTTGACAGTAAAAAACAAACAAACAAACAAACAAACAAAAAGTCAACACTGCTTAAGATTACCTCATAAATGGCTTTGGCCTGTGTCCATGTTTATCTATCCTGCGCTACACTGCACTTAGTGCCAAAACAGATCAATTATAGCCAAGAGAATACACACCATAGCAAATTAAAACGTAGACAACAATAGACTGCAAAGCCAATCTTGCATAATTAAACACCACAAGTTGCATAGCAATTAAGTACTGGGGCAAAAGATCACTTGCCACTAAACTAGAAAACAAAGAAGATGCTGCAGTGAACATCTATTGTTCATAATACACACTTTATTTTGACTACAACACTAACAGGATTAAAAACTATTTGTCATTAAATCCATCAAAGCAGACAATTTCCAAGATCAATATGTTAATTATAGGGTCAAAGCATCTTAAAAACAAAGTTAAAGGTACAATTTTCTGCATGATTTTTTTTTCCTTTATTGTTTTGTGAGTGTCATTAAAATGCATAGTTCATGACTGATTCATTCATTTATTTCTTTTTTATTTATTTAGAATATGGACGGATACAAGCTTATAAGACACATGTATATACAGGGTGTCCCATAAGTCTCCAAACACAACAAACTATTTTTATTTATATAATATGACTACCAATTCTGTTCATTGCACTTTATTCAAAAATTTGGGTTATCGGAAATATATATAAAAAAAATACATGTTAGAACCATGTATGTATGGAAAGTATTATGTTTCCTATGTATGAAGACCTATGGGACAACCTGTATACACACACACACACACCTCTTAATGTTTTTCTTTTTCTCTTCCCACTTTTCTCACAGGTTTCATCGCT
Source organism: Siphamia tubifer (assembly GCA_020466265.1). Classification (NCBI taxonomy): domain Eukaryota; kingdom Metazoa; phylum Chordata; class Actinopteri; order Kurtiformes; family Apogonidae; genus Siphamia; species Siphamia tubifer. The sequence goes on along the minus strand of CM035791.1, from coordinate 40,267,225 downwards.
GCAGATATCAAAGGAACTGGTTCTTGGACTCAGCTCTACCTGATCACAGACTACCATGAAAACGGCTCTTTGTACGATTACCTCAAATCAACAACTCTAGACAATAAAGCCATGCTGCGATTGGCCTATTCTTCTGTATCGGGCCTTTGCCACCTCCACACAGAGATCTTTGGTACGCAGGGAAAACCGGCAATTGCTCACAGGGATCTGAAGAGTAAGAACATACTGGTGAAAAGAAATGGGACCTGCTGTATAGCCGACTTGGGACTGGCAGTTAAGTTCATCAGGTGAATGTTGCTATTTTTACTTTAATTCACGTCTTATTTCCTGAAGAATTTCAATCAGAAACGTTCACAGTATGTTGGACTCATAATGTATCAAAGGGCTGTGGATTGTGCTCGGTTAATGAAGTAGAGTAAGTTAATCTTTTTTAATTAAACTTGGTACTTTGATCTCTGCAGTGACACCAACGAGGTAGACATCCCTCCCAACACCAGAGTGGGCACGAAGCGTTACATGCCTCCAGAGGTTCTCGACGAAACTTTGAACAGAAGTCACTTTCAGTCATACATCATGGCCGATATCTACAGCTTTGGGCTCATTCTGTGGGAGATCGCTCGCCGTTGTGTCTCAGGAGGTATTTAATTCTACCGTCTGACTCCATACATGAAAAAAAACAACAAAAAAAAAACAACTATGAGATCAAGCTAACGTACTTTTATCCATAACACATTTATTCATTTATTTTAATCACAATCACAGTTCTATTTCATTTTTATGTTAATATAATATGAATACAGAGGTGGTCAAAGTACTCACATTCTGTACTTAAGTAGAAGTACAGCTACTTATGTGAAAAAAAATACTCTGGTAAAAGTAGAAGTACTGATTCTTTACTGAAATTAAAAAAAAAAAAAAAAAAAGTACAACTTCTCAATTGTAGTAAAGTAAGAAGTAAAACGACCTTCCCCCCCCCATTATTTAACCAAGAAAAATCATAAAAGTTTCAAAAGTATTCAAAAATAAAGCCTGTAAAAGTGAGTTACTGTGTAGATGATGTGTTTGATTGAGTCACGTTACCCAGTTTTGAGAGTATGGGCAGAAAATTTTGGAAAAATTAAAAAAAAAAAAAAAAAGTCACAATTGAGATAAAAAGTCATCATGAGATTAAACAAAGTTATATGAGATAAAATGCATAATGTTGCATAATTATGAGGTAAAAAGACAAAATAGTGAAATTAAAAAGTCAAAATTGACTATAATATAACTATAATATATAAAGTCAGTTTCTTTCTTCCACTGATTTATTTTTCCGACCGTCACATCTGTTTAGTTTGAAAGTCTATTCTGAGAATGTAAGGAGTATAAAGTACAGATATTTATGAACAAATGTAGGGATTAAAAGTAAAAAGTTGCCAGAAAAATAAATACTCAAGTAAAGTACAAATACCTGAAAAAAATATCTACGCAAGTACAGTAATGAAGTACTTTTACTTAGTTACTTTCCACCTCTGTATGAATAGGTGAGTAACATAAACATGTAACCCTAACAGGAAATAAAAGTAAAAAGTGTGTTTTGTACGAGGCTGTTTATTTCTATTTTCAGTTTTAGATGTTGACATTTGTTCAGACCTCAGCATAAGGAGGAATTAAATGTACAGTACTCGTCATGCCATCTGTGCTGTGGTGGGTGAATTACTCAGGACATTTGTGAGAATGTTTATGGGCAAACTGATTAAAGACTGTGTTTTTCTTCTTGTAAACACACATTTTCTTCCATATGTAAGAAAGCAAAGTCCATTGTTGTTTGTTAATGTTGTGTATTTGCAAACCAAACTGTATTAATGAATCATGGGGAATTTATTAAACATATTCTGTTATGGGTAAAAAAAACAAAACAAACTGGATTCATTATTTTAGTTTTTTCAGCATCATTTTGGTAAAAAAATAAATAAATAAATAAATAAACAGATGGTTTTTTTTTCTGTGATTACTTTGTTTCAGGTATTCTGGAAGAGTACCAACTACCCTACCATGACCTGGTCCCTACAGACCCTTCATATGAAGACATGAGAGAGGTGGTCTGCATCAAGAGACTACGGCCATCGTTCCCCAATCGATGGACCAGCGATGAGGTGAAACATGTCACATGACACCCTTACAATTGTACAAATATCTCAAATATTAGTGTGAGAGGAAATAAAGACCAAAACTAAATTATCGACAGTTTCAACATGTCCTGGATGTGGATCCAGTTTTAACGTTAACCCTTTGATGCATGAATTATAAGAACCTCCAAGATTTGTCCCTAAGTGTTTTTATTCCTCTTTAGGGCTGAAAAAAATTTATGTGATTGAAATCTTTTTAATTAAGCTACTTTTTTATGGAGCTACAAAAATGTCCACTCAGCTGGACAACATGCGTTTTTAAAATACAATATCAGAACACTATGAAATAAATTTAAAAAAAAAAAATGCGATTTTTGTTTAAGAAGTTCTTAATTACAGTCTAATGCGCGTATGCCTGTCCCGTCATCTGTCCCGTCATTTCAGTCTGTCCTCAACTATGGCTCAGATCAGTTAGATTACTGCTCTGTACCTGCTCTGGAGGTCCCATATGTTCGAGGGCCAGATGTCATCACTTTTGGGTTCACCTGCAGCAGGGGAACGCCACCACCTCCTACAGGAAGTCCGTCTGGATGAAGTCCACTTTTCAGGCTTCATCTCAACGCTGATTGGCTTTCGTGGCCCGTCGTCACGCAAATTCGCTCGAAAAGTTCAATATTTTCAACTCCAGCGTTTATACGTATTTGCGGCAAACCTCCAACACCCGGATGCTCCAATGCGTCACAACAACGCATCAAATGAACGTCAAACACCTGGGGTGAATCTGTGTCCAAACGCGTCTCTCTATTGACTTTGTATGTAATCTCGACGCGTGAATGTGAAAATTTGCATTCAGTGTAGCCGTGCCATAATAACAACAAGCAAATGATTTATAGGTAAACATGTCAGGTATGAAGAACAGACCAGTTACAGTAATGATATAGAACTAAAACAACAAAACCCATGAATATACAAGAGAACAACTGTAGAATAACTGTCCACTGGAGTGACCAGTATGCATCAAAGGGTTAACAGAACAGAGCATGTGCAGACGGCAGATACTTGGCAGAGTTGAATAACTTAAGAGTGATTCCTAGTGCATTATGTCACAAACACATGGGGTGTCCAGACATGTTCTTTACACCAGTGTAAACAACATGAACCCTAAATTGAACCATAAGTCAGGGGCCTCAACACATCCAAAATGTGGTCATTGACACACAAACGTCCTCTCCCTGACATGCTTTTCTGTGTCTCCGCAGTGTTTGAGACAGATGGGGAAACTGATGACAGAATGCTGGGCCCACAACCCAGCCTCCCGACTCACAGCGCTACGGGTCAAAAAGACACTTGCCAAAATGTCAGAATCACAGGATATCAAGCTGTGAGAAACAGAGAGAGGGCACTAACAATCACACTGGCTCTAGTCCAGGATGCACAATCTTTTTCGCTGGGAAACGGAGTTGAACAGGAAGCAAGAAAATCACCTGATGATCACGAACGTGGAGTCCAGACGCCCTCACACACCCTCCCTTGAAAATGTGTTACAGGATCAAGGTGCCTTGTTACAACCCAAGACGTAACAACTGCCAATAATGGAACAACATTTCTCTACCAATAACGTAATAACATTTTGCCATCGTAGGTCATGCTGGAAATGCAGAGGTTAACAGATTCAAATATATCCAGTCATTGTTATGTGTTGCTACATTTACGGGTCAGAGGTGAGAAGAAATATGAACAGTAAAATAGTCAAGTACATTGCAAATATTACTCTATTGAAGTCATTTGTGCTACAAATCCCTCCCAATAACCAGCTAATAATGTATGCAGACAGTAGATTAAGTCAAGCCTCTTTTTAAAAGGCAATATTTAGACATTTTCTAACATGAATGTAAAAATAAAAGAAAGTAAAACACAATTTGTTACATCATTGGCATAGTTATAACATTAGTCGTTTTTTGGGGTTTTTTTTTTTAGTGTAAGGCCAATAAAATAATAACCTGCCAATAATGTAATACCTTATAACATTATTGGCAAAATGTTATTATTTTATTGGGAGGGAAATGTTATGTCATTGGCAAGTTATTACATTATTGGCTTTATTACATTTTGGGTTGTAACATGCCTAGTGAAAATAACTAAAAATAATAATAACTTTGATAAAAATGGATTGTTCTGTCATTCAAGGATATAAGTTTAGAAAATCATTTTGATTTCAGGCTAGTTTAAGGACTCTAAAATCCAACACAAGCTCCTGTTTACATGCTCCAAAGGCCTTTTAGGACCGCTGTAGCTGCAGAAAAACGCAAACAGGCTACTGACCAGTGTGTGGAATACTATATCACTGCTTTCTGTGAAAGCTAACCCTACCTGTAGATGAAGGTCTGTGAGTGATAGAATGGATGAGATGTGCGAAAACGCAATCTGTAATTGCAGCATGACTTTTCCTTTCAAACACTGTCACCCCACTACTGGCTTTGTTAAAATTGGATTGAACACTTTTTTGAACTTCTTCAAATGACTGATTTTGAGTAAAAGGACTGACACTATGTGACAGAAAAAAAAAGACATTGTTGGGGCTTTAAACATTTTGTTTATGCTAGTAAGATTTATAAACACTGAAGAAAAGACAACCTGTATTTTTGAGTTGTGATGGACAATGACAGTTGAAAAAGTGTATTTTCTGTGTAAAGCTCAAACTCTTTAAGACTATATGTGAAAAATAAAGTTTATATGTCCAAATAAACTCTGGAGTGAGGCTCGAAATGCCTCTGTGTTTCTTGATCTGTTATGAAACTGTTACGACCCGGAGGTTGCAACATATTTTAGAGAGCACCGGAGACTAAAGGGTTCAAATTTGACAAACATTCTTTTTATTTAAGAAAATTAATCATCTAAATCAACCCCCTTTCCCGTGCTCGTAAATAATATCTGGCTTCATTTTCAACCGATTTTTAATGAATGTCTACATTTTCTGCAGCAGAACTTTTTGCATTTGAACTTTTTTCATTCGAAATTTATGAGCATAGCTGAGACATTTTTTTAATATTTCATTTGAGTGCAAAAAACTAAAAAAAAAAATAAATTCAGATGTTTAATTTCAGTGCAAAAAAAAATCTTAAATTCAATGGCTTTTAAAATATAAAAATAAATAAAGGAATACATAAGTGAATAGATACAAAATTAAATAAATACATTAAAATTCAGATTTGCTTCCACACATATCACAGGGACATAGCAGTAAAAAAAAAAAAAGGTTTTGTTACAATCTCTCCAAGACTGTAAAGTGGACACACCCTGGCAGTGTCCAGTTTTGGACACGTCCATTTGTTTTGAAATTAGAAGAACAGTAAGCACAGATAAGCCAAGCACATTTATAAACTTTAAACAATGTCAACAGAAGTGATGTGATTCCTGCTGCACAAGGAAAAACTGTAACAAGGCCAACAATGGATGTGTGTTTTTTTTGGCATCTGTCACTGTTGATGCAGATGCTGACACATTATAACTCACCACCACCTTAACCCTAAATGAAAAAAAAAAAAAAAAAAAAAAAAAAAAAATCGATTTGGTTATGCTATTTCTAAACTTTCACAGTATTTGGACATCACATGGTGCCTTTATCCTGACCACCGGACACCTCACACTGAAGTATGTGTTGAATTGATTCACTATAATAAACCATCTGTCTCTCTCACACACACACACACACACACACAAATTCAACTTGCAGCAGAGTTGTTTATAAATCCATCACACGGCTTCAATCAGGCAAGTTTTTCCAATAGATGAAATTCTTAAACTGTGGCAGTGATGAATTTGGGAGATTTAACAAACTTACAGCCTCAGTGTGAATGAGTTCTTCAGGTAATACAAGACAACTTTCATCCTGACACTTAAGAGTTCATCAGACCACAATAGAACACAATAGAATAGAACAGAACACAATAGAATAGAATACTTTTATAGTCATAGTGAGACACAATGCTTAGCAATGTCTCTCTTGGCACCACTAACCAGACTGTAGCCAGATGGTATCATGGTACCATCTGGGACCCTTCCACAACCAGTCCATTTTCAAACCCTTATCTAAAATCCTTGCATGTGATTAGATTTAGAATCTCTCTGTCATCTTGACTGATGCATCGCTTCAGCCACTCAGCTGAACTCTATCCGTGACTCAGAGCGATAGCAGGAAGGAGAAAACACATAAATACAGTGGTATCTCTACTTACAAAATTAATTCATTCCAGAAGTGTTTTTGTAGCATGAATTTTTCGGAAATAGAGTCGCATTTTACATGTAAAAGGCCTAATTTGTTCCAAGGTCCCCAATACTACCCCTCAAACCCTTTAAAAATGATAAAAATATACCTATTTTATATGAAATATGTGTTAAAAGAAACTGTAGATTGAGATTTCAAGCTGACACCAGCTGTAGATACAAACACCATCCTGGGTTTACCTGTGAGAGCACGGCTTCTGTCTGACCTGAATATTGTTAGCACATCCAGGCTAATGTCGGTGTCTGGGACAGAAGAGTTGATCCACATGAGGATGCAGCAGTCTGGTGGGTCATGTTTGGTGTTTAAATCCAGCTTCAGGTCCAGTTTGTTTTCCAGTGAGCTTACATTGGTGAGCAGGATGGGTTAGCTCTTAGCTTAGCTGTAAATCTACTAGCTTCTGACTCCTCCAACACCGCCTCTGACGTCTTGTCAAAACAAGTCCACGTTTTTAACACTTTTTCTTAAACTGATGATAGTCTGCCGGTCATATCCTCTTCTTGCACAGTTCGGCTGAACTTTAGATACTAAAAGCACTGGTATAGGTAGAGAAATGACCGTTAAAGAGGCTGTGTTACTGGGACACACAACATCTGCTCCATGATGAATGAGGGTCAAAGGGTAACGAAAAGCATCATGGGTAACTCCCTCATAGCAAATGGGATGATACGTACAACAAGTATGTGACGTATTTACGTATCTTTGTTTCCTTTCGTAAATAGAATTTTTTTTCGTAATTAGAGACGAAAAATTGAGGTAAAGGTGTGTGTGTTTGTATATATATATATATATATATATATATATATATATATATATATATATATATATATATATGTATATAAATAAACATTTATACCAGCATATACACATAGTAGATGATAAGATAAATTAAAAAGCACTAATGCAGCCATAAACACATTATTAAAAGTGCTGATGTGTATAAAAAGTTTAACTGCCTGTGGGTAAAAACTGTGCAACAGTTTGTCCGTTCAAAACCACTGGAGTTTTCAGGTGAAACCTCCAATAGTTTTCAGTGGTTCATGATGTCTGATGATGACAACAGTGGTGGAAGTCAACATGTCAGCTGCACAGTGTCAGCACTGCCCACAGGTGGGGTAAGAGAGCCCATATATTGGGGTAGGTCCAGCTGTTTACCAGTATCACCAGGTCCTGGACTGTTGGATGGTGTCGTGTGTTTGTCAGGTCGCTGCAGCACAGATGACCTGCCACAGTGATCTGTTGAGTGCCAGATGTTCAAGATGGATGGGGTTTGTGTTATAACCCTCCACAAGGTCTTAGGTATTACACTGCTCTACATTTGTTTTTTAGAAAGTATCTGCTTCGGACATTAAATGTGCTTAATTTTTACAAACTTTACAAAAAACAAATGACATCTGAAATCTATTCCTCTTAGAATAGATAGAGTTCATCCCTGCTGCTATCAGGCAGTTCAACAAATGTGCCTGAATGAATTAGACTAATTAAACCAAAATCATATGGGACAATGGTGAATCTATCTATCTATCTATCTATCTATCTATCTATCTATCTATCTATCTATCTGATGATTTTTCTGTATTTTTTAGCCCAATATGTTAATGAAATAGCTTATAGTGAAATAATAACCATCTCTTTATAGATGAAGTTGTACTAAAGCATGTAAAGTTGTACAAGCATGGCCATAGTAAACAGTTATGTGATGAATATAAAATCAAAAGTATATTTTAAAAAAAATGCCAAAAGAGGTTCAGAACCAAAGGGTTAATATCTTTTTTCTTGTTGGATACTGTACCTTTTTCTGTATTACATGTTTGAGAAGAAGTGATGTTTTCCATCAGGTAAAAGGTTGAACATTCCTTTAATAAATTGTTTCACTCATCCACACGGCTGATGCACAGTTTGTGGATGAATGAGGTGAATACTAACTAGCCGTCTGCCTCGTACTGTTAAGGCATGCTGTCCATATTTTATTAGTTTAAAAAAAAAGAAGCTGCATGCCTCATTATAACCCACCGGTGCTGCTGAGCACACAGCATGTTAAACAGTGACACCATAAGGAGCTTCTGTTGCAATATCCTCCCCTTCAGGCTACTTCATATCCATTCTATAATGGAGTTTGGAACCCATTTCACACATAAATATATAAAATTACTGCAAACTTTGTGCAAATACATGTGAATGTATATATATATCTGATAAACAGATGTCATTTCTAACCATTGATTTGTACTAGGGCTGCACAATATTAGAAAAAAAAACTGACATTGTGATTTATTTTTAACCCTGTGATATATATTGCGATATAAAAAAATACTCAGGAGTATATAACAGCTGTGTGGCGCACGATACAAAGTCAAACAGATTAGAGGTCGATATAGAACATACATTTCAGTGTCATCCTTCTTATAGACAAAATAATGAAATTAATGAAATTAAAATAAATGAATAAATAAAGACTATAAGCAATAAATAAAAAGTAAATAAACCTAAAAATAAATAAGAAAAAAATAATCAAATAGCATAAACACATTAAAAAATAAAGACAAATAAAGAAAACATAATTACAAATAAAAAATAAATGAAGACATACATTTAAAAAGATAAATAAAAAAAACAAACAAACTGCAGGACCTGCGATGTCGATGCTCAAACAATATATTATAATATATATTATATTATAATATATTAACAGTGCAACAAGTAAGACGGGTCAGTGAAAAGAAATGTTAAAATAAAACACCATAGACACTAATCATTTTTAGCATTGCTTATAAATATAATTTATTAATTGTCTTAAAAATTCTTTCTTACACTTTGTACAGAAAACAATTAGAGGAGATAGAGAAGCGAGCATTCAGCAAGATTGAGCAAGATTCATGAAGCGTGCCAGAATTAGCTAAAATAGACCAACATTACCCCGCACTAATCAAATAAAATCACCCCTGATAGTAAAATAAAAATGCACTTACAAGCACAGCTCTAGTTATAGACTTCTATCATGATAACCAATGCCAAGTTTGCATAGTAGACACAGCTTTTACAAAAAAAGGAAAGACAATTAAATAAAAACTCGAAACATACAAACTAGTATCTAACTGTACTGTTTTTCTTTTTTTTTTTTTTTATATTCTGAAATTAGCCAAATATAGCTGACAGTACATAACTGTACATACTGTGAATAGAAAATATGTTTACATACTTTGATATTTTAACACTACTTTCTTCATTTTCACATCACAAAGGACCGTCGTCTGGAGGTCCAGTGTGTTCTCCACATTAAAAACTGCCTTTTTTTTTTTTTTTTTTTTTTTTCAGTCTTACTTTCTCAAACAAACAGTCCAACCCACTAGTAAACTGCAAAATTAGACCTGGCAACTTTTGGGCTTTTTGATTACACAGTAATGGTAAGGTAATTTTCTTCATCAATTGTTTCCTTGCATTTCCTCTTCTAATGATGAATCAGGCTGGATGAAAGAGAGGTAAATATTGATCTTGCGAGACCGTGAATTCTGCTTTTGACTTTGTCGGAGATGCTGATGGTCACATTTTATGAAAGAGACAATGTCATGAAATTTGCTTCGTGTTGGGAAAGAAACTGCATTGATGATTTTTGACCTTTTAGGCTTTTCATCCTGATAAAATGTACAAGACTGTTCCCTTTTGTTTCCTTACATCTGACACCAACCGTCACATGTGAAAATATACAAAACATCCACTCTGTCATTTAACCATACATCTTTCTTAATTTGGTTAATAAGGCTGTCCAAACATTAACATGTCCACGCTTTTGAGGCCTCCGCGTTTTCCCCACATCTGCTTTAACACTGATACAAGAGGTCACATTTTTACTCGCGCATTTCTGACTGACTGAACAAAGAAAGAAAATCAATGTGGAAAAAAAAAATAAAAAAATCTATGTTTCAAGGTTTACTCCTGTGGAGACAGCCACAAGATGAAATCTGTCATGACCAGGTAAAGATCTGACCTTTTGTGCTGGTGTTAACTCAGCCTTTGTTTATTTTGTTTTCTTTATACTATCCTCCGCAGAATCTCCTCTTCATACCTGATGTTCGGTTACATATGGCGTCTCTCCGTAGTTCAGAACACAAATTTCTGAATTCCAGTTCTTGAATATTTGACACATATTTCCCTTGAATCAAACGTTTACTTCGCAGATGCCCTCGAGGGAATCTGACACTGTTAAAAAGCAGAAATAAGGCTCATATTTTTCATCAAACCTGGCTTTTAAGAGTTATGACACTGTTGACTCCAGCCAACACACACACATTAAACCTGTATCCATTGAACAGCCAGCCTTGATTCTGCAAAATACAAATACATTACACGACATTTTACATAAGCCCTGTAATCTGTATGATGATGTTTTCCTCTAAATCTCTACTTTTTTTCCTCTTTTTTTTTCTCTTTACACCATAAGCAGGAATGTTAGTTGCTGACATAACATCTGTTGAGATAAAGGGCAACTAACTTGATATGTTACAGACCCCCCAAACCCAACCCCACCACCACCACCACCACCGCCGCCGTTCACATCTCTAAAAAAACAAAACCCAAAACATTAAAATGGCAAAATAATAATAATAATAATAATAATAATGTTAATGTAAATAACACAAACATGACAGAACAAAAATATTATGATAATAGAAGGTCATTAAGATGTAGATAATGTATTTACATGTTTTAGATGCACTAAAATCTAAATGCTGTTGTTCTTCTAAGGCCACTGGATGGTGCTAGTGACCAGTAAAGTCATGGTGATGATCACAAATTAAATCTAATGGAGATAACATAACTGCCAGTGTGTGAGATACTGATGTGTGTGTGTGTGTATATATATATATATATATTTTATATATATTTGAAAATTAAAATAGTGGTAATGAGTCAATATTTTATTCACTATATGTCACATAATACTATGGTACTCTGTATATTTACTGTATTTAAAAAAAAACACTTGTACTTTCACCTCTTCCTTCGTCCCCATTTTCTCTTGAGTTGGATCATGTTCAGAAACAAGCCCCAGTAATTTTACCAACAATTCTCCTGGAGGTTAAATTCAACCAAACATGGTTAGAGTTAGTGTTTAACCCTTTAACCCCTGATGTGTCAGCGCTGACGCATTCTGAATGGATGGCTTAGTTTAAATATTCATAAAAATGTAATTAAAAAAACTAAAATGTGTTTTTATTGAGTTTTGTTGATGGAACTGAGGTATAAATAAATAAAATAAACAGATGTCAAAAAGTAACTGAAACTAAAATTATTGGAACCAAATTACAATACAAGATCTTTCTTTTTATTAATGTTTTACTTAATTGTTTTGCAAATTGTTTCATACTATTTGTTTATTTTGTAAATATGTATTACTGTTTTGTTACTTATTTTGTACATTTAAAAAAAAAAAGTAATTTTCTTCAATTTTCTTCCGGTTGTGTCTTACGTTGTTCATATTTTGCTGGTTTATTAATTTTTTTTTAGTTTTCATTCATCACTTTGGCTGTTTTTGTTTATTTATTTTTACTGTCTCAGGAGTTAAAGGGTTAACCAGTGTTCATGTAGTCTACATCTGCACTACAGCCTCATCCAAACAAGTCCTTTTTGGGTTGAAATGAAGCACGACTATTTAATAAATATAAGCCTGAGAATGAAACTGAAATGGGCTTATTTTTTCTTTTTGCACATCTGTCTTGTTTATCTGTTTATCATAAGTGAAATCTTTAACATACCTCCAAACAGACACTTACACAATCATGTCACAACTACACACTGATTAAAAAAAACCAAACATCTAACCATTATGAGGAGGAGAATCATCTTTGGATCGGTGTTTTTAAAAGAAATTACAGAAAGAGGCACACGTTAGGCAAGTTGACAGCCATCTTGTAATGATCTGGATGAACGCCCAATATTAACCCTCTACGGGACTCATTAAGGAAATTCATTAAAAATAATGGATGACCTTTGATTTCAAGTCTATTAACCCCTAAAATAAGTGTCTTTATTTTGGCGGTACCATCATTTATAAATAACTTTGTCGTGTCTGGGTATATATTTTTTTTCATGAATTCTTAATGTAAAAAAAATATTGAAAAAGAACAATGGCTTCATTATCAATGGAAAACAGAACATTTCAGAATGACTCTATAATCATAAAAAAAAAAAATATTCATGTTAGTGGATGAACATCAGGTTGAATGAATGACTACAAAATGAAACAAATGGTTCAACGACCACGAAAATCAAAAGCACTGCAGTTAAATTGTAAATTATTTAAAATGTATGGCACAATTTGATGGTTTTGAGGTCTTGTGTTATTTTTTAAAGATGTTTTTTTTAAATAAATGTATAAATAACGTAGTCCCACAGAGGGTAACTGTCATACAAAAGGGTTGCCACATGACAGTAAAAACTAAACACAACTGCATTTATCTCTGCCAAACAAGGATGTTTGCTGTTGGGGGCTTGTTTCTGGCCAGGACCTTTGATTGAATATGTCTTGCAAATTCTTTTAGCAGGAAATGATCCACACATATGGACAGCAGAATACATAGAGCGTTCCCTAGGAAACTATATAAAGACGACAAACTCTACTGGCAAACACATACTGCCGTGACTCACTAGAGAAGAGTGGGCTCATTTCCTTCCCTTCATTTTCCATCCTCTTATTTCAGGTGATCACCTGTTGGCTCTTCCATCATTTCCTGTTTATAACCTCCCCCTGTTTTCTAATCAATTTAGCCTCTCTCTGTTTATGCTCTCCTTAAAATAGACTTGCCTCTAACTGGCTTTCTGTTTCTCCTCAATCTGCATTCTCCCACTCTTCTGCAATCACTTTAGTTCCTCTCTCATTATCATTCTATATTCGTACATTATAGAGGTTTTCAGCGTCACCACCTCTGTTGCTCTCGTTTTCTTTTCTCTGCTTCTCTTTGTTCGGTATAAAATAACAGCAAGAGAACAACTGGTTTCACACTAAACAAGGTCTTTTTAGGCGTGTATGTTTTTTTGTTTTTTTTCTTTTTCTTTTGTTCCTGAAAGGTGTGGTTTGTGTGGTAGCTAGGGCTATCTCTTCTTCAGTTACGCACAACACTGCAACTTTGGGCAAATACACACACAAGGATACATACACAATGCGAGCACCATCCCTTCAACTGCTGTCTTCTCATTCCGTTACCATGTCGGCATGATTGCCATGGTATTTAATCGGTGCTCAATCACCATGGTGACAACTTTTCTTTTGTTCACATCAAATTTGTTGCCCTTGCTGCAGGATCAACTGTAGAGAATTTACGTGAAATCATCTCCAGAGTTCTGTCATTGTCATGGTAACCACGCTGCTTCGTCAGTGTTCTGTTGTCATGGAGGCAAGACTGCTGTCATGGCGACCCATCTCTTCAAGCACAGCAGCCAGTTCATTTAGATCTCCTTCAGGGAAATGTTGAGCCTCCCACAGGTCCAGGATCACCCCTGTTGGACTGGACTTGGTGGCAAAGTAGTTCAGGTACCTGGAAAAAAATTCAAACAAAAGAAAAACTCTCACCTGGTATATCATCATTTATTTATTTATTTTACCTTTCTATATGAAAAGCTTGAAACTGATTTTGTTGCATTACGTGGTACTTTATCTTATGTGAGACTCAACCAAAATGAGAAAAATAAAATACAATCACCACTTTATATGTTTAAAGAGAGTCTATGTTGTGTTAACTTTTCATCACTACAATAAAATAAACAAACTTAAATTGTCAGAGTGAGAATTAAAACTCACAAAGTGTTTAGAATATGGTGAAGATGCCAACCATAGAAGTATGAGTGTAATCTATTCATACTACCCAGTAGGTTTTTGTGACCACTAGACGGTGTTGAGAGCCACCCCCCTGGTAAAGTTTTTGTAGTATCACTTTTCTTCACTTATGGTGGCAGTGGTGAGATGGAATAAGACCCAGTGGGGAAACAACTTTCAGGGTCAAAGAAAGTAAAGTAACTGTGTAGGTATTAGATAATGCAGCTCTAATGATGATGAAATATAAGGATAAAATCACAGTGTTTCTTCTACATGGGTACATTTTTTATGAGGCATATGAAGGTGTAAAGGTATTATTCAACCCCATGAAGGGAAGGCAAGGGGTATTGTTTTTGGTTTGGCTTGTTTCTTTGTTTGTTAATACTCTAGCAGCAAAATTATTGGTTGAATTCATACAAAATTAGGTTCATATAATGCCAGTGAGCCAGAATAGATTTGATTACATTTTGGGGGAAAATAGGTTAAAGTTCATATTTGTTCAGAATTTTCAAAAACTTCCCCCCCCCATTTCATTATAATGGGTCAAATTTCTGTCACAGCAAAACTATTAGTTGAATTAATACCAAATTGAGTTTATAGTTTCCCAATGACCCAGAATAGACATGGTTAAATTTTGGAGACATTTTTACGAATTTCTGAATCTGATCTTATAAGAAGGTGCAATTTCAAATGTATATAAAACATCAGTTTTGTTCAAATATGGCACATATATAGATGAAATTCATATGCTGACAACGCACACAGACATGATAACACTGGCTGAAGCAATGCCAAAATACGTTACAATATGTACGAGGGTAGGTATAATTACATGTAATGTTAATATGTTCCCTTTGTTTGTCGATTCATAATTGTAACTGAAGTGAGACAGTTCTGACCTTGTTTGGATGATTCTAAACAGATCTTTAATGCAGCCATTGGCCGCACAAACCAGGCACACACCTGAGCTGATATGTAGTTTGTTTTCTCTATGAAAACAGAGTTACTATAATGTAAACTATCAGCTGATGCAGCACATGGTGATTATAAGACAGAAGTATTTTGACTGTCTTAAAGATGACAATATGCTGATGCCATGAAACCGATGTATGTGAATGAACTTTATAGTTTAATTAGTGAGTGATACAGTCTGTGGATACATAGTATTAGATGTTTTTCTTAATCCTAAATATGTTCTGATACTGGTGAGTTTGGGATATCACTACTAAATATACAGGTAACACCCTTAAAAAGTAAAGTATAGAAAATCATTATTTTTGATGAGTTGCAGATTTAATATATTTTCACTTGTTGCGGCTCAATGTATATATGCACATGAAAAATGCAAAGCAGAAAAAATAGCTTATTTATAGCAACAGTAAATCCTAAATCTTGAGTGTCGAATATGTTTGCAGCACAACCGCAGAGAAGAAGCACAGCCATCTGTGATGTAGATCTTGAGTCTGCTTTAAAGTGGAAAAACCATCAGATTTGAGTCCTGTGTGGATAAAAATGAGACTCTGTGTTCCTCTGTAAACCCCACGGTTGCCCTCTTGGTGCATTCTGGGACTGTCTAAACACTACCATGTACATCCCTCATCTGCTCTTACTGCAAATGACTGCACTTTTGTTTCCCACTTTTTTCATATTTCACTTTTTTTCCCCATATTTTCTTTCACTTGGAATATCTAATAAAGCTATTTTTGTCATTAGTTTGTTTCTTTGTCTCACCTTTTTCCTGTCTCTGCCTCCATCTGTTGGCAGTGTGATAAGGAGTATCCTGCTGTTAAGTGAAGTGAATAGCTGAGGTGTCCCTTTTATTTGTGATTTATGTTGGGTATCAGCGAAAGAGATTTTCCACCGATTTTATTTTATTTTTTTTACACATTGTTTCTCAAGTGTAAACCACAAAGCTAGTTTGTGTCTGTAAAAATGATTTGTTTGTTCTGATATATGGGTATGTATGGTAGGTGAGGATACGGGTATGTATGACAGTAAAGTCAAATAGATATGATGTAGAAAAAGCGATAGCAGACCAAATGTTTGTTGTCTTTGAAGAGCAGCCTTTAGCAGAAATGTGGACGTAAACACTACTATTTTTTTCACCCACTGTTCCAGAGTATTTGGTGCCCACATTAACAGAATACATGATGAGCTGTATGCCTTTTGGGACAATGAGGCACACTTGCGCCCAATTATCCTTTCAATAGCCGCCTCTACTTTAGTAACTGCAGGTAAATGAACCTCGGGACTGAATCATCAAGTTACACATCTGGGAATGGAGATGAGGATGTTACCTCTGAGCCCAATGCAAATACAAAGTACATCTTTATGATATAGGTGCATGGGAGTCCAGCAGTATTAACTTTACTCAGAAGCAGGTGTGTGGTGAGAACTGTTCCCCTGTGCTGGAGTAGACCATTACATTCAATTTGCAGGTTTTCCACATGATTAGCCATGAGTAGGGGAATCTCTCTTTGGTAAACTGCTTTAAAGTTTGCAAGAGTGGAAGGGATTTTACTGGAGATTTTATCCTTTATATGTGCTGTTATATTGTTTGTCCCATTGAGAAGAAGTACATAACAGACAATTATTTCCAGCTAAGTCATCTAAATAAACTACCAGGCACTGTAGTTTTTTTTTTATTTTATTTATTTATTTAAGAGAGCCACTGTCCTGTCTGACAAATGTTTTTCCCTAAATGATGAGCAGAATCTAATTTATGAGTGTGTCACCTGTCAAGGTTGAGTTTGTGAGCCAGCATCCTCCAGTCATTTCCTCTGGTCTGAGGTGCATCCAGACTACCGCACAATTTCTGCCTGATGGATAAGGGTATGCGGAACGCGTTAGGCCCGACTAAGGTGGTGATATTACTGGCAGGGTCCATCAGGGACGTGTCTATGCATTGAACTTCCTGGAAAGACAGAGAAAAAAAACAAAACTATATTAACATTTGCACTACCAGAGAAGGAAAAAAAAAAAATCTAACCTTCTGAGAAGAATCTTGAAGTAATTATGTTTCTGTCGACTGGTGTGTTATGTAACAATATCCAGAAAGCTACAAGGTGTAGTAGAGATAGGGAAGAAAAAAAAGAATGGATCTTTTATGAAATCTTTAAAGACTATAAACCCCTGGAACGTGTATCATAATGTGCATTCATGTGTCTTTATGTAGGAATTGAGTCGAATATATTCCTATCTCAAATGTGACTGGTTTATTCCATTTGGCAAATACTCCGCTCCTGCAGCTTCTCTTCAGTGCGACCAATTACAGATGAGTTTCCTAATTAATACAAACACAAAGATCTGCTTCCAAACACTCTCTCTCCTCTCGCTGTCGATCTCCGTCTCTTTCTAAACCTTCATTCCATTAATCTGCCACTCCTGTGCTGAAAGGAGGAAGCATTGTAATGAATGTAGCTTGGCAAAGGGAAACAACAACTGCCACTGTTGATGTAAATGATTACTATTTACTGTGTCTACTTAGCCTCAATTTACAGCCGAAAGTTCTCTGCTACTGGAGACTGAGTGATGGATGCAAAGCTAAGTCTCTATTTCTGTGTTAATATATACTTCAACATACAAAGTATTTCATACTGTTATTTTATTTAACATACCACAAAAATGCAGTTTTTAGTGCTAAAGATATTCAGCTGTAACTGAAAAATATCCAAAAGTATGTTGTCCGCCTAGGTGTCTTCATATTTTCTTTGTAATAACAGTATCATAAATGATCTTTTTTGACAATTCTCTTGCACCTTTGGTTTCGGGAAGAACTTAACTTGTAATATCTGCCCATTAACTATCATTATTCTAAATATTAAATGCTTAAAACAGTGCTTTTTAGTAAAAAAGAAAACAACTTTTAAAAGTCAGCATATATCTAAACAGAAACAACTGTAAATGTCCATAATGAAACTTTCTGTGACCATAAAAATAGACTTTCAGCTGTTTTACATCTACTCAAACATGCATTTTGGTCTTGATATGGTATCTATATTATAGCTTCTTGCTTTTTGTGATTTCCAGGCATTTTTTTTAACTTCTAATAGTGATGAAGTCCCACATTGCTGCTGTAAAGTGTTATAAACTAGACAAACCCTCCTTGTGGCCCAAAACATTTCTGCCTAGCGTGTTACTCAGTAAGCCTAGCATTAGCCACACCAAAATGCGGGCGGGGCTTGGCAGGATGACGACACAGCCCTGCAACAGTGGAAAAGATGATAATAGATTTTGACTTCCATAACTACACTGCTGAATCTTCACCAAACCACTACTCTGTATCGTTCCTGTTCCTATCTGATGTGTACACCGCCTCCCACTGCTTTCCGTCGCTCTAAGAAAACGTTTCAATCTGATTGGTCGTAGCGTTAGCCTATACCTGCACAGACAGTTAGAACCACAGTGGTTTTGGTTCCACCCACAGCCCTTAGCATCTGCTAGAGTTCTGCCTGTACGGGTACAGACTATAGTTAGCAACTTATCCTCTGGGTAGGGCTCCAACTAGAGCTGCACAATATAGTTTGAGCATCAACATCGCAATGTACGTCTACATAATAATGACATCACAAGTCCTGCGGTTTTTATTGAATTTTTTGTCATTTTAAATTTGTTATATACATATATTTTGTTATATATATATATAAATTATATATATATAATTTGTTATATATATATATTTATTTATTTAATGAATTTAAAAAATATATATTTATTTTAATTAAACTTGTATACATTTATTTTGTATTTTTATGTATTTATTTTTAATTATTAATTTTATTTAATTATTTCGGCTACAAGAACGATGACACTGAAACGTATATTATGAAACACTAATCTGTTTGACTGTTTGCGTCGGCACCACACAGCTGTTAAATACTCCTGAGTATTTTTTCATATCACAATATATGTTGCAGGGTAAAAAAAAAATCGCAATGTCAGTTTTTGGTAATATTGTGCAGACCGAGAGCAAACAATTAATCAGTTTGAGTAATTTTAATTCTGGGAAGTGCAAAAAAAAAAGGTGCAAAACTGCACAGGTTGCAGTTGTTGAAGGGTTAAAAGGTATTACAATTGTAAATTTTCTAAGTAAAAAAAATACATAATGTTCAGTCAAGTTTTTGTCTAAGTTTGCCGACTATGGTCGTCATCCTTGTTTCGCTTAACAGTGTCTGATCGGCGAGTCCAAAATAAGTTGTAACCTACTGCTCCAACAAATGCTCCTGCAGTAAACAAAAAAAATGGCTACATAAGCTACACAAACTCCCTGAAGTGCAATGCCATCACCCATGAACATCATGGGAGAATTCAAAGCACTCACATTCCAAAAGAACTATCTGACCTTCGACCAAAACCGCTCACACTGGACACCGACACACAGACGCACGCAGCGACTCAGCGGCTACGTGGCCTCGCAAAATCAAAGACGAGTTATTCCAGGCGTGTTATGTGACCTCTTGCCCGAGTATGAATGATTGAACAGAGTCACAGAACCATAGCAGGAACCCTGACTGTCTATCAGTTAAAGAAAAACTTTAAGACCTTAAGACTGTGAATGTGAAAGTTAGCAGTCCGCTAAAGGATGTAGAAGCAGCTCACTGTCTTTGTGTCTTTATTCTGTACTGCTTTATCCTTCAGCCACTTGCCATATGCAGTGTTCTTTTGTATATATACGCACCGACACCATACACAGCGGCACTAGATGATAGATTTAAGATGTGCATCTGGATTTCAGTGAACTCACCTCCTCCAGTGTGTTGCTGAGCTGAAAGATCTGTCCTTCTCCTTCCACCTGCCGTACGCACAGTTTGCAGCTGATCTCCATTGTGGCTGCGCTCAGTCTCTCCAGGGTGAAGGTGCAGTGAAGACTTCTCTGGCTGCCGCTCCACACCTGGTAAAATGGAATCTCCTGGAAAGAGATAAACACATCATATTAATACTACTACTACGACTAATGTATTCGATTTATGGAGCCCAAAAAGTGTGTCTGGGATGAATTAATATTAACAAAATAAACTCTAATCAACTCTACATGAAAAAAAGACTTTGTGCAGTTTGGTATATTTTTATGTTGAGTTAATGACATTTTAATTACTTATCAATTGCACTTTACTCATTTTTGTTTGAATAAAATCAGCTGAAAACCGCTGAGTAGAAATTAATTATATTTAATCAGTAAAGTCAACAACATATTAATCAATATCATCCAGATATTTAGAAATATGAATTAATCACACTTTTGTAAATCGAAATTATTTATTTTGCAAATATTTGGTATATCTGAATTAGTATTTTCCAGATAACTAGTAAATAGTGGACAATTTTTCCCCTAAAATGGATTTGAATATACCCAACATCTGCTAAATCCAAAGAAAATGTGGTCATTATTTTTTGTAGGTTATTATGCTGTTATTATTTGACATTAGATAATATTGTTCTGTATGTGGAACCTGAACAAAAATGAGTTCCACAGCCTTCACTGTGGACTTTGCATGTAATTTCACCCCAGGGGCCGCACTGGAACCTTTAGCAGGCTGCATTTGGTCCCCGGGCCCCATGTTTGAGACCCCTGATCTACATGGACTCAGCTGTTTTAAACTATATAGTATTGAATTGTGCTTGCATTATTTGGTAGATAGCTTTCAACCACATACTCTTCTGCTTACCACGTATTGAATTGTTTATTATTATTATGCGCTACCACTAGAGCATGAATCATAGACCAGCTCTATACCCTTGCTGGGGTGCTGCAGGGGGCATGGGCCTTTTCCCAACCAGTCCACATATGTTTTGTGGATCTAGAGAATGCTTACGACCGTTTCAGGACAGTGGATAGGGGTCGATCACACCAACAAGGTTGAGGATTTATGGCAAATGGGAAACTCAATCAGACTGTAAAATGCTACATAAAACCGAATCGATGAAGGTTTCACATCATGTCAAAATAATTTAACTAACTCGAGTAACTAAACAGTTTGATCTGATGTGAGACTCCATGTGCTGAACATGTAGATCAGCGTCTGCAGAAGTATGTCCGTATGGCCGTGTGTGCGTGCTGTGCAAGTACTGAGTGATATTTAAAGGTGTCATTCCGCTGACAACCAATTTTCCACACTGCTTTTGGAATCTGATGGGTCACCCTGAGTTACCAACACATGCTGCCTTTGAAAGTGGTGTGTCACCTCCACTGGCTGCATACTGCATTCACAGAAAACAACCAGAGGAACGAGGGACCCAGAAAAAGCCGGTCCACGTGACGTCAGATGGACTTTAGCGTCACCCACGTGCGGTTAAACCTATTCCCCATTGCAGCGAATCTGAAATAACATTAGCATCGACAAGAGAAGATGGTGCCACAGTAGCTGCTCCACAAACTTGATAAAAATGGCGGATCACACTGGTTCATGGGCTCTCTGTGGAAATAAAGCCTTGCTTTTTCCATGCAAACAAGCGACAGCGCGAAAAACTCTGGTAAAGGTAAACACACAGAGTGAGATGGGAGGGGGGAGTGTTTCATCACGCATTCTGAGCCAGAGACGCCTCGTCACTGCGTCATGAACATGTATGAGGAAGTACCTGTAAACTCTGTTGTTCGACCTCAAGTCATTTTTCTACCGTGCAAAAACAGCTGGAAACAAAGCATTTTTTAAAAAAAATAGAACCGACACACAATGTATTCAATAACAATGGACAACACAGTAATATTAATGAAATAACCATGGAATGACTTTTTCCCACTGGGTTTTGAAGTTATTTCTTGCCGAGAAGGAGGGTCTAAGGACAGGGGATGCTTGTGACTTTTCATATATCTCTGTAGTTGATTGTATTTCTGTAAAGCCCTGTGAGATGACTTTGTTGTGATTTGGGGCTTTCTAAACAAAATTGAATAGAATTTAAGAGCTAGAGAGAGAGCGAGATACAGAAAGAGAGATAGGTAAAGTATACAGTGTACTGATGTGGATGGAGATGTTTGAATTTGGAGACTATTGATAGTTCAGTTCAGGTGAAAGTTGTGAAAGGCAATAAATGGAAGAAAAGTTAGTCACAATCTATTATTTCAATTGGCTTTTAATCATTAACGGGGTTCCACACACACACACACGTTCAGCAGACGTAGGGATGTAAAAACCAGAGGGGGGAGTTGATCCTCACCACCCCAACAAATTACACCATGAGAATAGTAACAAAATGCACTATGACATATCATGTTCTCTAGACTAAAAGTCCATGTTACTGACTGCTGCCCCATCCTCAGGGTGTAATTATCATTAAGCACCAAAAAGAGAAATGTTCTTCAAAAGGCCAATGGTTGCAAACTAAATTAAAAGGCTTATATTGAATATTTTAGGAAATCTAAGACCCAAATTGCCTTTCAGCTTGTTATTGTTCCACTTGGCTAATCTTATTTAGCATTAGATATACTTTCCATAAAATGCTGCATCATTATTATTATTAATTTTAAATTGCAGCAGAGGCTGGGTTGAATGACAATAACCCTCTGCTGTTAGAAAAAAAAAAGTATATTCTCATCAGCTCATCTTCTACAGACTTTTCTTAAATGGTTTAATTGGAGGAATGAAAAGTGATTTAGCTCGACTGACACCTTATTTTGTATTTGCTATCCTGTAAAATGCGTTTGGATGTAACCATCTGTTTGTGTGAATGTGTGTCATACCTGATACTTGGCGATGAGTTTGCTCCTCCAGTGTGTGTGCGGCACGTCGTGGATTGACAGTCTCAGATTGTGTGTGCTGTCTTTAAAGTTCAGAGTCTTTGGCTCATCCAGAAGCTTTCCTCCCATCTGGGTCTCCATCTGAAGAACCTCCTACACAAATCGCCCCCAAAAAACAAAAACTACTTTCAATTTCTACGCCATCTTTGCTTTGCTCATTGAAAAATGTGTACTTCATATGGCATTGGAAATTTTTGGAAAGCTTTTAATTTATCTTTCATACTTTTATGCAGACAATGGTGTCTTTTATGTACAGTGGAAAAACACATGGGCTTTTATTAACATATCATCACAAACCTCAGACGTTGTGTTCACTGGATTTAAGTAGAGCTTAAGAGAATCATTCAGATTCTCAACTGTGATTAATAAAGCAGTAGCAAAAGTATTGCTATTGTCAGATTCAGAGAAAGAAAGCGTATCTTGAATGTAAGACAGTTACATGAAATTACTTTCCCTAGATTAAAGGGACGAATGAATGCATCTCAATTATAAGATTTGTAGCCCATTTCTTCTATTATCCTTTCTCCTTTGGGTGATATTTTAATACAGTAATAACCATACCCACTGTATATTTAAAGGTGATCTAGATTTAACCGTAGTTTTAGTTTTTAGTTTCTGGCTTTCATCAGAGGGATGTAAAACTAATCTGTCCACTTCATATCTTTTTTTTATATTATGAACCAAAGGAAGCAGCACTTCATTTTTTCCTCTTTTCTGTGCTGCAGTTCTTTCAATAATGCATTGTGCACCAAGTCCTGTGGGGGTTTTGCTCATCCTTTTCAAATTGAGTTCTGTATATTAACTAAGCCAAGAGAGTACAGATAAAAGTACATTGTTCCCTGCATACACACACAAACATGCACGGTGATGTATTGATAATATCAGCACCTGAACAGTGAATTTATACTGTAATGGATTAATTAATATACTGGCACACTCCTACACATGCATGTATGAATGCAAAAGAAAGGATTTATTTTTTTTTTATTATGGAAGAATAAGTTATTAGTATGACTTTGGAGGCCTCCCACAGCCTTTTTAAAATAATCAATTCCTCTTTCCTATCATCTTCCTACACACCACTTCTACTGTAGATATACAGCAGAGACTCTCTCTTTGAAACACAACAGATCAATTATATACTACACACATTTCATCATTAAAAAGTCCACCTCTGAACTTTGTTTTCAAGCTACAATTGCTTGTTTGAAATGTTAAAACTGCGCTTGTGTCAACTCCATGCTTGTGTTTTTGCACCGCTGTGTGTGCCACACTGACACTTGACTTATCATCGTATGCATAAATTACTGATGTTAATCTCGCGTATCAGATGGTCCCTCCAGTGCTTTGAATTTGTTTAAATTCTAAAGCATCCGTCGTTTTGACATTGCTTGACCCTGTTTTGTTTACCACTTCTCAGCTCATTTCCAGAAGACTAGAGGTGAATAAACTTTTATTTATAACTGTAGACGGATGCTTATTTTCAAAGCATTATACATTTTATTTCAAATGCAAATTAACCGGTTGGAATTTTTGTATGGGTGGTCGAAGACAAAAGAAAACCCGTAAAGGATTAAAGAACACAACAAAGAGATGAGCCAAAAATATCACACACATACACCTTTTTCTTGTTTTGAGTCTTTTTCATGTCTACTTCAGAAAAAAATGCTATTTTAAATGCATAAAAACATGGACAATTGTTTCTGAAATACAAAGTGAATATAAAAGCATAATAAGTTTAATAAAATATTTGATGATTTTAACTGTAAAGAGCCAAACAGCCACTGGGACAAAAACCAACCACTATTGATCCATTAGTGAACTATCTGATTAGAATTAATCAGATATGACACATTTGGATGTTCAGAGGCTCTGTAGTGAATGTGGAAACATTGTAATGTTCTACAGCATTAATTCACCAGTAAAACCAATGGAGTTTGATCAACAGATGAACACAATAGGTTTACTGTATCTCCAGTTGGTCCCACTCAAAAATCAAAACTCAAAAACAATAATTTTTTTTTTGGCTTTTTCCACATCACAGCGCCTATTATAACATAAAACAGATTTTTTTTAACTGACCCTAAATTTAACTAAAGTATTAAAACTCAAACATTACTCCACCAATCTTACCAACATAATTTGTGACTTGGTTCAAAGTAAAAGTATTAACTCTTTATGTTTGTATCATTAGAGATTAGCATTAGCGATTAGCATTTCATGACCCTTTACTATAATCTCTACAGTTTGGTTCAGCAAAAAACATTTTATGCAAATACCAAAGTATTTCTGAAATATGATGAGGATTGTTTATGTAATACAGACTCGGTAAAAGTTAATAAAATTAAAAAAATCGAACTTGCCTGCAATTTCGTGGCCAAAATCATAGCAGCTAGCATGACCTGAATATATCATGGACAGTGCCATCTGGTGGTGTTTTTGTGCATTGCATGCTTCTTTCAAAAGGGGGAGACTGCTCAAGAAGTTTGGTGTCAAAGGACTTCAATTTAGATTAGATGTCAGGGTTCAAAGTTACCTTTTACAAACGGTTGAGCTGACCAACAAATGGTTAATTTTCCTGAAAGTTACTTCTTCTGTTTCTCTGTATCTGATATAAGAATCCTTACCTACTGTACATCCTGAGCCAAGGTTATAATAGTTTTGGATTTTTCATTGTAGTTCAGTTTTATTTAGTTTGGAAGGGTTTTTTCTCTTTAATTCCGTCACTTTTAATTAGTTTTTAGAGCATGTTCGGTCCTTTTTTTGTATTATTAGTTTTCTTTTTTTTCTTCTAAATGCTTAGTAAATGCATATTTTTATATATATTTTTTTCATTGCTGTCATATTCAATGAAATCCCATACATGACTCTACTGCTTTTTCCCAATTTTACTCTTCATGTTGCCAGGTAGCGTGAGGATGAGAAAATGACTACACGACAAGTGACGAGAAGTGACGGACCGTGAAGTGTGGTAAAGGGCCGCCAGCTGAAATTGCTACAGGAAAATAAATCAATTTCATATCAATCTGACATTGACAGAGAGAAAAATGAAGAGGATTTTAGTGAGTTTTGTAAGCACACAATATTTCAGTTAGTTATAATTTCTTCTTTTAACCCTATAATGCAGAATCCTGTCAGTAGGATCTATATGAAACTTTATTTGGAAAATAATCTGCAGTATTTTAAGACAGTCTTCAGAATTTTCCACCATCTAAAAAAAATAGAAATCTATTAATGACGGAATATTTTCGGTCAACGTGACCTCTGGGTGCGGTTATAACAGTTTGTAGTGTATACCTGTATTAAACCACCTACAAAAAAATGCAACCCAAATTCAGGACATTAAGATGAATGTTATTATCATTTATCATATCATTTTTCTCACTTCAAACTATGGTGACCTTTTTGCTTTATACCCTTCCTAGAGGAAGTATTACCTATGGACCACTGGTAATTCAGAATAATTATGGAGAATGTCTGAATTCGTAGTCCCCTGTGAAAACGTGATGTCCATGATTTGCTCAGTAATAATTCCGCTGTAAATTACCTACTGTGTTTGGGCGAAAGACAGATGTCCAGTGATATTTCAAGTCCTGTTATATTTCAGAGCACCTTTTTTTCCCTCTGTTTTTTTTATGATAATTTATTTCATTAGATAATCATTATTATACTTTTTGTGCTATATCCCGCATGCAGTGTTTTTTTTGTTGTTTTTTTCAGGCTGATGATTGGCTTCCGCTGTAGTAACTATAAATTGGAAAGGCATTTGGTTTTGCAGGAGAGCTTTGGGAGCAAACTGTCATTTTTCCTACCTCTTTTTCAACTGGGGACGCCGTGTGAATGTGCATTTCTGCATTTGTGATTTCAATTGCATGCCTCTTGTCTATGTTCGGAGTGAATAATGGAGGCCGAAAATATGATTAGCGGCAAGAGGTAGGCCTATCCCGTTACTTTCCACCACACGAGCGAAAATAACTCCAAGAAGAATTTCAAAAAGAAGGCATGAAGAATCTTCAACTGGATGGCTTGTGTGGCAGCATGTGGTAAAGAAGATATGGTCACGCCAACCCACATGTACAGAGCAATATTTATAACTATCTGAAGTTGTCTCTATAGATTCAGTCGGCCATTTGCCAGAGGGAAAGCCTATGCTAAGAACTGCCGATTCACTTCCATTGTAATCTGAAGACTGTTTTCATCGGCACTGACCTCGCGGGTGTAGAGAAAACTTACAGACTATATCCCTATCAATGACATTTTCCCCCTTAGTGGATACAGTACTATTCTTATGCATACTGTGTTTTCATACTACCTTATTAACCCTTAAAACTTCCAAGGGTCCACATATAGGCTGCAAGTAGCTGCTCAAAAATATTAAGCAAACTACCCAAACCTGTCCCAAATGTCACATGACCTAATGTAGTTTGACAACGGAGATTCTCACACATCAGAACATAAAATAACCACAGCAGGTACAATCACTCATGTGTTCAAAAATACAAACGGCAAACAGATGATCTGAACCTTTATGTCTCAAAATTATCCACAGAGGAACTATATTCCAACAAATGCAGTTATAGTCCAACAAAAACATCCAAAACAAACCAAAAAAAATGTATAAATGTAGTCCAAACCACATCAAAACATCAATAAATATCCACAAATGTTTTACCTATTGCCTCATTTAACAGGACCTCCCTCCAATATCCCAGTTTTCACCTTAATAATTTCATTTATAATATAAGCAAACACCAATCGCATGTTATCAAAATGGTTCAACAACAGCATTTAATTTACTTTATTATGAAATTTAGGCGAAATTGAGTGGAAGTTTAAATGTTAATAAATGGTTAATGTATTGAAACGAAACAGGATGTTGCGAATTTACAACACATCCCGTCATACTGTCTGTAATTTGCGTGAATTACAGATTTTTGTTCATCTCGTCTGAATGTGCCACGCAGTACCATAGTACCGGGGGTAATTCCAAATTACCAGTGGTCCACAGATAATCCTTGTGCGAATAGGGTATTAGTAAGGCAGAGTTGTACCTGCACTGGGTTTTTGTGGATAAACTGAAACACTTTACCTTGAGTGCATCCTGTGTGTCATCCAGACAATAGACCCGGATGTGATAGTCCAAAGTTGTGCAGGAGATGGGTCCAAAAACAGCCAGTTTGAGCCTCTTGGCGGCTGCTTTGCCAACTGACTGTCCAACCAGGCAGTACGTCCCCAGTGTCTCTGTTAGGATGTGACAAGCCTCTGAGTCCATCTGTACATAGCAGGGGGTGGTGAAGTTTTCCTCTCCCACCACAACCACATCCTGAAAGAGCCACAAACACACAAAGTCATAAAGTAGTTTGACTTTCAAAGTGTTTACTTTGCACACAGACTTTATAATGGGCACTGACATTAGAAAGTGGATTAGGTATCAGCTCCATGCAATCCATCCACAGTAAATACATCATCAGCATCTTTGTAAGAGTTTTACTGTACTTTTAGTGATATATATATTTTACAATTATTCATTCACAGTGGGCTGCTGGCTTGCTGACTTTTTTTTAATATGCTTATGCAGATCAGTAGTGCAGCAATGTGGCTGTCATTTGAATATTTGCTTTATTTACAGACATTGTGCCCATTTCTGTCAATTAACATAACACAATCGGACTTGGATTTAGACTCATTTCCCTAATGCAAACAACTCTTGAGTAAGCAACGTTGTATTTAACCGCAGCAGCTCTCTCTGCTTATATAAACAGGTAGGTTTTTTTTTCTCTATTCCAGACAGAGTAAGCAGTGTTATTTACAAATCTTTACTGTTAAGTCACAAAAACCCATGCCTAAATATTAAAAACTCCCTAAAGACATTTTCTTAAACTCAATAAAACATACATATAATCCTCTTTTCTGAGGTTAATTTCCACAAAGTTCAATAACCTGGTTAAAGACAGTTAAATTGTTCATGGTTTTTAGTTTCCCCTCACTGAAGAATTGCCAATTTGTGAATGTGAAAATATGCAGAATGCGTGTTCCCTTCTCTCCTAAATGTCAATGAGCAGTTAATAAACAGTGAGACCATAAACAGCACGTAACTCCTCCTGCTTAAATAATCTTCGAAGAAAAACTGTCGGGCAATTTTCAAGTCATACTGAGACGCTGGAATGAAATGTAAATGTATGTAATAATGCACATATAACTTCTAAAACTAAATCAAAGTGTCCATTAGGAGAATGAGGACACTTGTTTGGTGCTGTCGTCTGTGAAGTGTGTCCAATCCAACTGTGATTATCTGCTGCTCATATGATTCTATAGCTCTTTGTCACAGCCTGAGTTATGGTAAATCCATATTTTTCTTTGGGTAAACCCAGGATGTGCAGGCTTGCTGTGCTCTTTTTATTTGAGAGATGAATCTTCTTAGTCATGGCCATCTTTGCATGGGTTACTGCGGGTATGCCTGTGCTTATGTTGCATGGATCTGTGTGCTATTTGTGATACAAATATTGAGTTTTGACTCACAATTCCTGTGGAGTTGTGTTCCTACAGATGAGCAGAATCAATACAAAGGGGTAGGAAAGCAATATGGTATGAATCTGTTATTACTGGTAATCACAACCGTGGCTGCTCTCCCCTGATGTGAGGGGAATTCAATTACCTTCCTCTCCCTGTTTTGGGGAAACTTTCTAATGGGAAATGGATGTTCTACTGTAATAAGAGAAAAACAAATCGACTTCCTGATGAAATTCCACTTTTCATTTTTCTCATCTTTACCCACTCTGCAGCAAACCTCTTCTGTCGTCGTCGTCATCGTCATCCCCCCTCACCCACACACACACACACACACACACACACAGGATCTTATGCATGGCTAATTGTGCAGAGACATTGTGTTGAGCTGTGATAAGCAACAGAAGACAGCATACGGGGGCCTTGTAGACACAGTGATGCTGCAAGACAGCCTTATCACCCACACCCACACACAAGGATACACACACACACACACACACACACACACATGAACTGTAAGTAACACACACAAAATCTCAAAGACACACACACAAACAGATTGCTGAGGTAGTGACTTCATGCTGAGAGACACAGGAGGAGAGGGAGAAAAGGATAGATAGAGAAAGGATGGAAAAGAAACATAAGAAGAAGAAAGATGAGAGAAGAGGAGGACGGCAGGAGCATAACAAATTGCTTCTGATAGGAGTCTTCAACCCCCTGCTTGTCTACTGGCCTGTAGGCACTTTATGTTTACCAAATTTCCTCTCCACTTTATTTGCTTCCTTCATAGTCCATGTATGAGTGTATGTTGAACACATCCTTTATGATAGTGATGATGATGATGATGATGATGATGATGATGATGATGATGATATATGTGCGCTATCATGCCTTAGCTTGTGTACTAATAATGCATTGCGTTGCTGTGTCTTTATACTAGGGGTATCAAACATGAGGCTTGTGGGCCAAAACCAGCCCACCCAAGGGTCCGATCTGGTCCACAGTTTAGAACACTGCTGTCCAGCTTATTTTAATTCATGTTCAATGTCACCTCATGTAAAATCACAATATAATAACCCAGAAATAATAACTCAAAATTTTCTTCTTGTTTTAATGTGAAAAAAAATACATAAATGCCTATAAATAATGTTTCACTTTTGTTTCTCTTCTCTCATTTTGTTTAGTTTTCTACATTTATTTTAGAATTTTTCTTCAATTTGATTTCATTTGTTTTCTACTTTTCTACTTTGTTCATGCTACTTATTATTTTGTTGGATTTATTATGTATTTTTGTTCATTTTTATTGATCGCTGTGGCTATTTCCATTCATTTTGTTGCCTATTCTTTTATTTTAACTATGGAACTGCTAAAGTATCAGGAGTTAAAGGGTTAATGTTGGTTCATACTGACTCCTGAATTCATGTTTTTTATTTAGCTGCTGTATAATATATGCATTTGCAGTTTTGACTTTATCCCTTTAAACCAGAAGAACACAGCAGTCAACCCAATAACCTAATAATCCACAACAACTAAATTACAATACTGTAGTAGCTCTTTCTTTCTTTTTAAGTTCTTTTCAAACTTAATTGTAGTGAGTTTTTATTTCAAATATTTTCACGTTATTATTTTGTAAATTAGTTTTTGCTAATTTTGTTGCTTATTTTCTTTATTTTTCTTCAATTTTGCTCTGTTCGTCTTACTTATTATTTTGTTGGTTTATTATGCATTTTCATTCATTTTTATTGATCACTTTGGCTATTTTTGTTCATTTTGTTGCCTGTGGAACTGCTAAGCTATCAATACTTAAAGGGTTAATGTTGGTTCATACAGACTCCTGCATTGATACTTCTTATTCAGCTGCTGTATAATATATGCTTTTGCAGTTTTGACTTTATCTGCCTTATGTGACAGGATTCTACCATCACCCCTTATAACCAGAAGAACACAGCAGCCAAACCCATAATGCACATCACACACCTCCCATTCGCCCATGGCCAGTTGATTCTTCAGCTGAATGAACCAGTCCTCTTGAACGTTGTCAGCGCAGTGGTGGATGGTGAGGATCACTGGTCTGGTCAGAAGAGCTCCAGGAGGTCCACAACTCACCACGGGGCTCAGCACCGTCTGGATGTCTTCAACCGGGGGTCTGGAAGAAACAGATAACACAGAGGTGAAATGATTCTTTAGAAGCGACTGACAGGAGGGCTACGCTGTCGGCTACTTGGTTAGCCTGTGCATCAACTGCAGAAAACGTTATTGATTTTGTCTTCCTGCCTGTGATAGTCTGTCATAATATTCATGTATGGAAAAATCCTGGCTGTGGGGTAATAGCGGAGGCAGGTGGACAGCTGTGTTAGAGGAGGATGAACTTGCTGGGAGTAGATGAGGAAAATCAGAGAACAAAACAGATCAGAACAGGGCAGCACAAATTCAATCAGAGGATGATTAGGGTAGTCAGCAAGGCTTCGGTAGGGTCTCAGCCGGAGTCAGGAGTTCACAGCTCATGGGCAGAAAATAAATGACTTGCGGTTACAAGCTTTCATCTCCTTACTTACAATTTTACAATTCGCACTCAATGAAGCACCGGGACCAGTAGTGTTTGATCATCATTGAATGATACTGCACAGCATGAGTACATGTTCCAATATTTACCCTCAAAGACCTGGACAGACACACAGGAGCAAAAGCATCGACTGATCTGAAATATTTACAACGTTTTGAAGCAATAATCATATCAGTACAATGAAATAATACAGGTTAAATGACGTTTGTCTGTGTGTTTTACTTGCTTTTAACCAGTATAATGTGCTGTTGAGTGTCTCGGGGTGTTGTTAATGTCTGAGTGTGGTTTTTAAATATGGTTTTACAGACATGACAAAAGAGGAATTTCTGTTTTTACTTGGAGCAGACAATAACGTTATCTATCTAGAGTACAGTATCTGCCTTCCAGTGGCATCAGGTATGACACATATGGACATTCAGAGGCTTCGTATTGAACAATGAAATGCCAACAACACCTTCTCTGTTGTTTGACAAATGATGGTGAATGTAGATCAGTGTTTTTTTTAATTTGTGAGTCACCTGAAATATATAGTAATTGATAAAAAAAATAATGATCACAACCACAATCCATGAAAGTAATGACAAACTGTGAAGATGAAACTGAAGCACTGTGGTACTGTTTATCTGTCAAATGTTCATTCTTTCATAATTCATAGTGTGAGTTATTGTTTGTTCAGTATTACCTGCCAGCATTGTCAGTACAAACTGGACTGAATGAAAATACCATTCTCACTTTGAATGAAATGAAATGTATTTCTTCTGTTCTATGGTCAAACAACTATTTACAACAAATTAAATAAGTAAAAAGTAGAAAGAAAATGTACCACAGCCAACAATGGAGTAAAGTGAGGCAGTGTGGAAGTGCACAGTAGTAGAACAAACTATGACATGATCAAAAATAAATTCATTTTAGCAAAAATGTCTGTTTTGTACGCCCCTGGGGTCACCAGAAATGTGTGATAATGGGTCATAAGGGGAAAAAATAGCTGGCAACCACTGTTTTTATGTTCATTTAATTATATATTTTGATGAAAAAGTCTCTTTTATCTTCAGTTTTTATCTTTTGAATTTATTCTGAGCTTTTATGAACTACACGGTCAGTAAATTAAATATCAGGAAATACCAAATTTTAACTGAAAAAGCCACAGAGGATAATGTTATAACAAATGGTGACAAATAACTCAGAAATTATTCCACATTACTTAAAAAAAAAAAATTGCTTAGAATTTACTTAAAATCCCCACAAAATAGTTTTTGGTCTTTAATGTTTAAATATTAGGATATCCATCAGCAATTATATTGATTGTAGATAGTCCTTTTTATGCTCATTTAATTGCACAATTTGCTGAAAATGTTACTTTTTTTCTTTGTTTTTTAGCCTTTGAATTTACTCTACGCTTTTATGAACTACGTGGTCAGTGAATTAAACATTAGAAAATTTCAGATTTTAACTGAAAAATACAGATAATAACTTAGTTATAGTTAATTGTAGAGAAAATGTCGTTTAAAAATCACCTATTTGTTAATGTCTTATAAAGGTTCATACTAGTGTAAATGTAAAATTTGATTATTTTTAACCAACAGGTGCAGTGTTTACAACTGTTTCTTTGTTTACCTGTAAAGCAGATATACAAACACTCCACCTGTTGGTTAAAAATAATCTCATTTTACATTTATCTTTGGAAGACACTAGTATGAACCTTTACAAGACATTAACAAATAGGTAATAAATGGTTAATACATGATGAACAACCCATTTATAAATGGGTAATAAATGGTTAATAGTCAATTGTGTGTAGGTATTATAAAGTGTTTCTAATACTAGTGTCTTTAAGGATTAAATATCAGATAATTCCTCAGTGATAAGAATTCCATATTATTTATACATTTTCTTTGAATAATAAAAAAAAGTAGAACCAATGTTAACTAAACAACAACTCCATTAGTCAGCTGAGTTTTCCATCCACTCCTAAAGATCCCGTATGGATAGAGGAGATGGATCTAAAATTTAACAGTGATTTTTTTATTTATTTTTTTCTTCTCTACGTTGTGTCAGGGGGACGCTAATCCTTCGCAGTATAATCGATTCAGCTGCAGGAGCTCATTATTGACTCATGAAGGATTCACATGGGCAGAAGAAGCTGAGAAAAAGTGCACTATAGAGACAGAATGACTCAAAGTGTAACAGCAGCCGGGGTCAACCTCTAATGAGTTAGAGTGTTATTGAGATTGTCATTTATATTTTATTATCACAGAGATGTGTGTGCATCAGAATGAGCATCTGAGAGTTAAAACTTAATGAACTAATACGCATGATTCTGGCTTGCTTAGTGATGCTGAGTTAAATCAATCTAGCTATGTAATTTTTGCCGGCTCGGTATTGACTGCAGTAGAGACAGAGGACAGAGTAGAGGTTTGACTCTGAGAAATACTGTAACACATTGCAGAGGGCCTAATTCTTATCGATTAATATTGATTGGAGACAAACGAAAGTGGGAGCATGGGACAGAATACATAACCTACACTAAAAGGATGTACAGTAGTGTAGCTCAGATTTCTACCTCAATATATTACAAAAACAATTACTTATTATTAGCATGTTTGGAAATAATGACTTTAGGATATAATATATCTGACAGTATATATATTAGTATATATTATATGTACTGTATGGACAGTTAGGCATGGGGGTAGCTATCCCATAATGCCTGAGCAATATCAATATACTGTACAATATCACTCTATTATTATTATTATTATTATTATTATTATTATTATTATTATTAGATTTTTAAATTTATTTTGAATGTGCAAAGAACAAAGAAAAACAAAACAAGGTGAAATAAGATACAAACTAAAATAACATTCAAAAGAACAGAATCTATCTTTAAGTACATGCAAGTCTGAATTTTGCGTGATTGAAAAAGAGTAGGAAAAAGAAAAATGTATTCACTCCTACCCCCAAGTGCTTCTACACATTTATCACGACCTTAATATGAAAAAAGGATTAAAGTGCTGTTGTTGTTGCTACAAACCAAGGCAGAAATCTGGGTGTAATTATTGACTCAAACCTGAAAGTTAACAACCATTTAAAAGCTATTACTGTATATTTCTTATTCCACCCTTGTCTTCAAATTGTCTTTTAATTTTTAATCAATGTGAAGCACTTTGGGCGACAGTTTTTGTATGAAAGGTGCTATGTAAATAAAGTGTATTATTAATATTAATATTACTATTATTACCTAGTCTGCCTATTACCACCTGAAGAACATCGCTAGAATCAAGGCTTTTCTGTCCAAAGCAAACACAGCATTCATTTTCAGTAAGTTAGATTATTGTAATGGTGTCTTCACTGGTCTAAACAATAAATCAATCAGGCAGCTACAGCTGATCCAAAACGCTACTGTCAGAGTCCTGACCAGTGCCAGGAAACTGGACCACATCACACTGGTCTTCAAATCCTTACATTGTCTTCCTGTGGGTCAAAGACGAGAATTCATAATGTTACTCCTGGTCTATAAAGAAGTAAATGACATTGGACCTAAATAC
Source organism: Siphamia tubifer (assembly GCA_020466265.1). Lineage (NCBI taxonomy): Eukaryota > Metazoa > Chordata > Actinopteri > Kurtiformes > Apogonidae > Siphamia > Siphamia tubifer. The sequence goes on along the minus strand of CM035791.1, from coordinate 40,231,676 downwards.
ATCCTAGACCTGCTTGTTCTCTATGAAGCATCCAGAGCCCTGAGGTCATAGGTCATCAGGAACAGGTTTACCGTGTGTGTTCCTAAAATCCGAACCAAATAAAGTGAAGCATCACTGAGTTGTTCTGCTCCTCACCTGTGGAATAAACGACCTGAATACCTGAGGTCTGAGAAAAACTGAAAACATTACTATTTACTGGAGGTTTTACTTAGATTCTCAATTGTTTTTTAAATGTTTTATGTGTATTATTTTAATTGTCTTTTAATGCATCTTAATCATTTTAATTTTCTTATATGTTTTATGTAAAGCACCTTGAATTGAAATGTGCTATACAAATAAATTCGTCTTACCTTGCCCTTTATGGGTTAAAAACAAGACATTTTTGCCAGTATAATGCCCATTTTTTTATTGTTAAGGAAGAATTTGCTCTAGTTGTGAATGATTTAGCAGAAGAAGTCGACTCAGAATGGAGTAGTATGTTACTACAATACACCGGCAAATCAAAAGGGACATTCCATTTATTTACATATTTATTTTGGTTGAATAGGATGAAGCCGAGTTGATCATCAGGATATATACTGATCCTATAAAATGAACTCACTATAGTTTTCTCGATAAAAACAAATTGAATACGGAAACAGAATAGAGCTGTGAGGAGAGGAGGAAGTCAAGAAAGTCATGGGTTGTCACAAAAATAGAAAAATATCCTGTAGTTTTAAGTGAAATGACTCAGTTGACTGAATTTCTCATCTTTGGTGAAATAACACCACATGAAAACAACACATTTCACATCATTCTTCACGACACTGTGTTACAGAGGTGAAAACCACTCCAGGCCTGTCATGCAAGTACACCTTCAGCAGCTCAGAATGTTTTGTAGAAAGAAAAGTTATGATGATGTCACTTGGATAACTTTTAGCTGTGAACCACTTTTTTTATCATGTGATACTTTAATAGTTTTATGACAAACTGTTATTTTTCCAGTATTTCCAAGAAAATGTTAGTTCCATTGCGGCTCATTTCCCATAAAGTACAAACTTACTGCACGGGGTTTAAAGGGATTAAATTGCATGTAACGTGATAAACAGGCACTAATCTGTTAGAAACTGTGAACGCTGAAATGATCTCTTTGCTTATGTTCATAAAAGCTTGTGTGTTTATCCATCTTTAACATGGCATGAAATGAAAAAAAATCTTTTGGTCACATTGCTCAGTTGTCAATATTTGTTTCATACATGTTGGGATAAATGTATTTTGGGCTCTAAAGTTTAAAAAAAAGGAAAACAACTGAATAGATTTGTGAATATTATGAATATTAGCACTCAGTATGTGAGTGATTATTAAGGCTGCACAATATTAGAAAAAAGTGACATTGCAATTTTTTTTAATGCTGATATATGTATATATATATATATATATATATATATATATATATATATATATATATATATATTGCAATATGAAAAAATTGTCAGAAGTATAAAACAGCTGTGTGGTCGACACAGAACATATGTTACAGTATCATGCTTCTTTTAGCTGAAATAATAAAATAAATAAATACATTTCAAAAAATAAAAGAAATAAATTAACAAAATAAAAAATGTAATTAATACAAATTAAAAAATATATATTAAAATGAAATAAATAAAAGAAATAAATTAAATGAAAAAATTAAATAGATAATAAATTGGAAAATTTTTAAATAAAATTAATACAAGTAAAAATGTATAATGAATAAATAATAAAATAAATTAAATAAATACAAATTAATAATTAAATAAATAAATTAAGATTAAATATGAGCAAAGAACGGAACAGGACAAGGCTGGTAATTGGTACGACTTTCCAGCGCTGACGTCAACTGAAAAAGGAAAAGGGACTCGAAACCAATTCTACGGTGGCTATGTTTCTGCTCGATAGATAAAATGATTATATAACATTTCGACATGCTAATCAGTTATGGGTATCGTATTCACCCCGTCAGTGCAACAATGAAAGATGTTGATGAAAATAGCCACTGTGGTGTTTGTTGGCAAATCGACGCGAGTTCTCACGAATGGCCGTGAACATCTGTGACCTCTGGAGACACCGTGCACGTTCATGTATTCATGAATAATGAAGGCATGGTTTGGAAGGGTGGGCTGAAGAAGAGGAGAATTTTTTTTTTTTTTTTTTTTCAAAAATCCCACTTATGTTGAATTCTGGACCGTTTTTTCCAAGATCTCCCACCGTACCTTTAAGTAATGATTCATGCATAAACCATTTCATTATGATTTACTAAGATCTGTTCCTTTTAATTCTAGCATTAATATCAGAATTGTGTGGTATTAACTGACCCCTGTTGAATGAATCACCAGAAAAGATGCAGATGGGTTTGTTGTGCACCATAAATAATACTGATTCATCCTTCATTTTATGTCACACTGGGCGAAAACCTCCTCATAAAAACCAACAGGTCTGAGGAGCTCCAGCACAATGCAGGCATACATGAAGAAAAACAAATAAACGCACAAAAAGAGCAGAAAGGAAGATGCTGAGATGAAGAGAAAAACAGAACAACAGGATATGAAACGTACCTCAGGCTGTCCTTCCTGTGCACAGTCACATACATCTCATAGACCCGGCCCTGGGGAACGGCCCCCGCTGGAACCAACAAACTCACACCTGCACGAGGGAGGACACAGGAAGTAAGATGGATGGAGGCAAAAATAACAGGTTCTAACATTAGATTTATTCATGTCATAAGCATGGACGACTGAATTATTGAATGTGTAAACCCTTATCACTTTATCAAAATGATTAATTAATCATGTTAAAGGCAACCATGTAAAACACTGTCTTAAATATATTATCAAGTGCAATGTTTTACAGCTTCTAGAACAGGCTTCCTATCAGCAGGTTACATTATTCATTACTTTCCTCTACCCACTGCTTTTAAATCTTAAATCTTAAATTACACATAGTAAAAGGTCTTCTTTTTTTTTCTTTTTTCTTTTAAATCTTTCCCAGCTACAGAACATCCTCAGGCTGTTTTGTGACATACACTGACTTTTGTCGGTGGATACAGTTTCAACCATTAAATACATTTGCATTTATATCACATGTCTTTCAACCATTTCCTTGTCATTTACAAAACAGCCTTAGATCTATCTCCAATTATTTTTTAATCATGTTGACTAAAGATCCCGGTAGGAAAGAAGCTGCAAAACACCACAGTGATGATTGAGTCATCATGTAACAGTAACACATTCGTAACAAGTGGTGCCAAGCACAACAAACCCCACCCCACGTACATATGGTAGATTATTTTCCCATCATTCCATGCCATGCCACCCTTGAGCTGATGTCAGTATCAATTGCCTTTAAATATGTGGCAAGTATGAAACAAGTTGAAACTAAATTAATGGTTTTATATAGATGTAAAATTTTGCCCAGTGTGAGTAAGTGGGAGAAGAATAAAGATTTACAAAATATTTGCTCTTGAATGTGTATTTTGATCTACTTTTCCCAAAATGTAATCATATCTGTTTTGGCAATCTATAATAATAATGGATTACATTTCTATAGCCCATTTCAAGGCACCTAAAGTGCTTTACATTAGCACATTCACTCTCACATGCTCCCTCTGGTGGTGGTAAACTACATATGTAGCCACAGCTGCCCTGGGGCAAACTGACAGAAACGACCGACCACCACTGAACATTCATACGCATTCATACACCAGGGTGAGTGACACTGGAGGCAAGGAGGGTGAAGTGTCTTGCCCAAGGACACAACAGACTAGGACAGAGTGGGAATTGAACCGCCAACCCTTCAATTAATGGACGACCTGCTCTACCAACTGAGCCATTGTCGCCCCTATAAACCCAATTTGGTATGAATTAAACCAATAGTTTTGCTGCTATGGATATTTGAATTTTCCCTATTATAAGATAAATGGGGTGGGGGGGTTACTTTGACCTTCTATTCCCAAAATGTAATCATATCTATTCTGGGTGACTGTCAATCTATGAACCTAATTACTTCCTACCTCAGTCAAGGAGATTATATTTTTGCCAGAGTTTGTTTGACCGTTTGTCTGTTAGTTCGCAAGACAACTAAAAAAATATGGTCGAATTTTGATGAAATTTACAGGGTAGGTTGGTAATGGGGAGATCTGGAAATGATTAGATTTTGGTGGTGATCTGGGGGGTGGGGGTGGGGGTCTACCTTGGCGGAGATCTGCATTCTCACAGTGCTTTTCTAGTTTGGTATGAATTCAACAAATAGTGTTCACCAAAAAAAAAACCAAAAAAACAAGTGGTGCCCCTATCTTTTATCATTGCGAAAACACATGACTGTGATTTTGACCTTTGACCTACATTCATCAAAATTTTATGGGATCTTTTCTGGACTATTGTGCAGATTTCCTGAAAATCTAATAAAATTGGTCTAGTAGTTTTTGCGTCAAGATGCTTGCAAACAAACAGACAGACAAACAAATTGATCCAGAGGACAGGTTAACAAACTGAATCATAAATGGTACCCCTTGCCTCTCCTTTGAGGGTCAATGTTATTAGCTGGTGATCATGCAAAAAAATAAAAAAAAGAAGTTTACCAGAGTTGGGTACAATAAGGTGTCCTCCCTGGTTGTTGAAGGATCCGTGGGCCGTGCACGAAGGGTCTCGTGTTCGGGCCAAAGTCTGGTTGCGAAGGTTCATGGTGTCACTGTTATCTAACAAAGACTGAGTTACCTGTGAATCAAAAGACAGGAGTGAGTGAACCTCAGGGCAAAACATGACACCCAGTGCCACACCATAATGAACACATTGTTATTCAGATGGGAGTCACTGAAGCTTTAAAACAGTGAATAAACCAAGAATGGATAAATGGTTCTGTAGTTTGGTGCAGTTATCTGCTAGAAGACGTGTATGCACTTTAGAAAGTCTTTTTTTTTATTTTTTTTTATTTTTTTTTTTACCATTTTAAGAGTTTACAGATTTCCACTGTCATGATTTGCAGTTTTTCCTTGTTTTGTTTTTTTTTTACAGTGTACATCATTGAAAAGTTGAGATTCTAGGCTTTCAGAAAAGCTATGGTAACCTTTGACACTTTTTTTTAGTAACGACCAACCTCTCTGGCTCATGGACTATGACAGAAACAGATGAAAACATTCATACTATATATATTATGAACTTCTTTATTTATATTATTATTATTATTATCATTGCAAGTTGAAGGACAAACTTTGCTATAAGAAGTGCAGGTTTAGTTTATTTGGCCTGGCTGATGTGGGCGATCACTAGAAGGGAAACATGTCCAAGTCTTCTTATATTTCTGCTATGTTCATAATCATTAATTAGAATGCTTCAGGTGACATATGAATTCACCTCCAAGCAGTGCCGTTGGGCAAAGCTAGGTTTTAGTTAGAAGATGTAAATCACTTAGAATACGCCAATGAAACCCCCTCAGGATAAGGGCTAAAATGTAAGGTGTTTTGCATTTCACCGTCCCATTTCCATTGTGAGATGCAAAATAAGGAATTATAATTATGCGGTTTACTGCAACGTCAAACAATACAGATGCAAATTTGATTCACAGTGTATAGGACACAGGCAAGAGACTCAAAACAAAATGCACGTTAAAGTGGCTCGTTAAACAAAGCAAAGTTAAAATTATCTATGATTTAAAAAAATATATGCGAACACACACACCGAGGATGACAGTTAAAAATCATCGTAAAGTAAAGCTTCTCTGTAAAGCGCTAAGATAGTGAGTTCAGCTCTCGTACTGCCTCGGGACAGGTGCTATGATGAAAGTGAGGAGTTTCATCTGTATTTGTGACAGACTCTAGTATGCATGCCATGTAGTTGACAGAGCAGAGGGAGGAAACTGGGACACGGAGCTGCATGTATACTAATGCTGTTTGGTTTTATTTATGTGACTGGGAATACATAGCTTCCCTGTTTAAGTACTTCTCACACTGCTTCTTCTATAGTGTAATCTCACTTTGGGGAAGGGACGTTTATCAGTCCTGTTTGCGGCTGTAAAACACAGTAAATGTAAAACGTCTCATTGCCATGTACTGGAAGAACACACTATGGCCTCCTATTGGCCAATGGCTTAGACAGTTGGCTTCATTTCTAACATTGGAGAAGTTGACGTACACTCTGAAGAATAGGCTTTTGAGTTTTGTCAAATTTGGGGCCTTTTCTTGAAGTTCCTTCAGGATGCTGACTTGAAACATATTCTTGAACATGTGGATATCTGTTACCGTAACTTGCTGGGGCAGTTAATGTCAATTGGATTAACTCAGCACTCTGTCTGTCTGCAAGTGTGTCTGCCTTTGGGTGTATTTCATTCCAGCAAAGTTTGCTGGTTCATGCTCCATATGGACTATATGGCAATTCAGTGATGATGATATTGCAATATGTATCTAATTATGTAATTAGGTATGTATATGTATTTGTGTATATGTATGTAAGGATGCACATATGTATGTATTTATATGTATATATATACTCAGTGCTGAGTAAGTTACTTTGAAAAAGTAATTAATTACAAGTACTAGTTACTTCTCCAAAAAAGTAATTGCGTTACTAACTGCGTTACTCCACTAGCGAAGTAATAAAGCTTCCAGGAAAAGTATTTTTTTTGCTTAAAAATGTCAAAGAAATGAAACAGTTTAGCAGAACAGTTAAACAGAGTATCCACCCTTGTTCTGTGACGTTACTTTGGATGTGATTTAAGATGCGTCCTCAGTTAATCTATGTGGTACGCCTCATGCCAGTTTAGAACTTTTGCTCAAAACGTAAACAAAACACAAAGTTAGAAGTTCTACAGCAGCTAGAGACTGGGACAGTAAGCGGTCACCATGACAACCCAAAAGTGCGGTGGATGAGTTGTGTTACCCATCTGACAGACCTACTGAAAGACCTACAGAACTGACGGAGGCTAGTGGACATCTGTAGGTTTTTTTTTTTTTTTTGGGGGGGGGGGGGTTGTACACCATATTTAGCAACAGAATTTACTGGAATATGGAATATTTTCTCTATGTGTGACAGTTTAACATAACATGTGACTTTTAACATAACATTGCTCGACCTAGCAGTGTGACTCATGTTTAAAAAGTGAATAAAGCACCGATAACACATCACGTTGTTTCCCGAGTAATGGTAACAGCGATACAGTAATGCATAAAGTAACTAAGTAATTACTCCATTACTTGAAATGTGGCTGTATTAGTAACGCCATTATACTCTAATGCCGTTATTCCCAACACTGCATATACTATATATTTGTGTCTTTTTAAAAAAATGTATTTACTTATCTTTTTGAGTATTATATATATTTTTAATCTATTGCTACATGTACTTTTTGTAAATCTGGACAGATGAGAAATGGGGTTGAGGGGCTGGGGTTATTATTTTTGGCCATATTGTATTGTATAATTATACTTATTTTCTAATGATGTACTGTGGCTGATGTTTAACATTTTAATAAATATATGACTTAAAAAAAACAAACAAACAGTAAAACTATGACTATAACAAAAAGTATGAGAAAAACAGTAATTACCTTTGGAGACAGTTTAGATGTGAAGTCTCCTCCGAGGTCGTCCTGTGGTGTAACCAAACCGGAGGAGTTATAGACTTTGATCTTCAGATTTGGGAGAGGATCCAAGAGAGGAGAGTTGGTCATTGGAATTTTATCTGATACATCATGGAGGGCGTAAACCGGACCACGATACATAGCAGCTGCGTTTGTCAAATCCGGAGGCGCAGTCAGCTGATCAGCTACAGAGATCGAGTCAAAGAAAAAAAATACAGAAGAAGAAGAAGCACTTGTGAGCAGTGAGAACACTTGAACTGGAAAGAGAAAGAAGAAGTGTATTTTATATGCTCAAAAGTGTAAAGTGCAACTTGTGGGTTGCAAGTATAAGGTGAAGTTAGGAAGATCAGTGAGCAGGAATAAGAGGAGTGAAAGGAGAGCAGGCAGGGCAGCTGATAAAGTATCAGTGCCTGGGATGATATACTGCCCAACACAGGGCCACGACCCGGATCACAAACCTGTCATGGCTGCCGCACAGTAACACACCCACAAAAGGAGAAGGTGGATTTTGAAACTAGATTGTGCCATTTTAAAGAGAAAAAAACAACACAATCTGCCACAACCATGATGATAATGATAATGATGCTGGTGGTAAATGGACTGCACTTATATAATGTTTTTCTACCTCCATGGTGCTTAAAGCTCTTTACATTAACCTCACATTCACCCATTCACAACTATGGAAAGTAACGAAGTAAACGTACTTCGTTACTGTACTTTACTTGAGTATTTATTTTTCTGGAAAGTTTTTACTTTTACTCCCTACATTTGTTCATAAATATATGTACTTTATACTCTTTACATTCTCAGAATAGACTCGTTACTTTTTCAAACTAAACAGATGTGACAGTAGGAAAAACAAGTCACCAGAGCAAAAATCAGTGGACGAGAGGAACTGTGACTTTATATATTATAGTTATATGACTATTATCTCACAATTTTGACTTTTTAATTCACAATTTTAACATTTTATCTCACAATTTTGTCATTTTTTCCCCCCAAATCTCATGATGATACCCACAAAACTGAGAATAGTAACCCTATCAAACAATTATGTACACAGTAACTCACTTTTAAATACTTTATTTTAGATACTTTTGAAACCCTTTGGTCATTTTACATATTTAAAATCTTAAAAGTGTTCAATGTTTACTTCTTTATTACTTTTTCCAATTTTTTTAAGTAAATAAGCTGTTATTTCAACATGATGGTCTTGCAATTTAAAATGGCACCACATTGTTTTTTTTAATTTACATTTGTATTTTCTCAAAACAATTGAAATTCATCATTTCTAACATACAGTACAAATCTACTTTTGTTAATATACTACTCCTGTAAAAAAATATTTGATTTCATCAATCGCAAAAAAACTACTTTGCATTGAATTTTCACTCACTTTTTTGTCTTGCAATTTTACAACTATTTGCTGTTAATTCTATGGTCATTTTTTTTTACAGTGTGGGACTAGTCACCGCTGCAGCTCCTACACCAGTCACTAACTGTCTTTGTGACTGAAGCTCGTACCCTGAACATGAACCTCCTTTGAAAAAAACTGAAATCTTCTCCTCTTCTTATTTCGATCAATAAATCGGAATCATCTGGACGTACTCAGAGCATGATTGGAAATTAACTGGTTAATTGTAGTGTGCAGTGCACCTGTGTGGAAGCAGCTGTATTCATCATGTTTCTCTGTTCATTTATTCAGACTTCTCCTTCAGTTTGTCACCTGTCTGTATTTTTCAGGCACTATAACGCTGGCATCTCATTCTGCCACACTGTTATTTAAGCTCTTTAAGTTGCTGTCACCACTCTGACTTCACCCCCACAACCAAAGAAGCTGTCAGACCTTAACCGCATCACTGTCTATTTTTAAAACACTAACAACATCACATCTTAGGAACTCACTGACATACCTGCTGTTTAAATGATGGCCAATGTTAATTGTTAGTCATTGTTAATAAACTTTGAGCTCAGAAAGTTTTGTTTTTTTTATCTAACATTAAGGTGGTATTGTAGATGTGTTTTTATTGTTGATTTTTTTTTATTGATTGATTTTTTGTTATAATGGTAATGCTCGATGCTGCATGCATGTAATTTAATGTAAGCAGTGGTTCAGTGGAAAAAATAGGCAAAAAATTACCAGATAAATAAAATGAGAGCACATATAGATATATAGATACTTTGGTTTGCACATTCCAAGTCCATCCATCCATCCATCCATCCATCCATCCATCCATCCATCCATCCATCCATCCATCCAATATTTTTATTTACTGTATTCATAATAATTTTTTTATGTAATGTAATTTACAATGGGCAGCATTTTTAAGTAAAACTGTCAAAGTTTTGTCCCCTACAGAGGACAAAAATGTATCTATCTATCTACCTACCCACCCTCCCACCTACTCATCATGACATATACAGCCAATAATTCATTAACTGTAACATTTGTGACCAGTGAACATTTACATAAAGTGCCTGTGTTGGGATGGTGGGCAGACAGTCAGACAGACAGACAGACAGACAGGGTAACATCCAAACTCCTCACTAAAATGGCCCTTATTGGCCAACGCTGGGCTTGAACCCAGGTCCCTACAGCACTTCGCCTTATGCTAACACAGAATTAAACACTACATGAATCAAGCAAATGTGCTATTAGCATTTCTTCCATTACAGCTATTCAAATTAACTCAACTTACCGCACGGATAATAAACCTAACCAAATGTTCGGCTGTCCAATCAAAAAAATCTTGGAGAAAAAAATTTGGAGATTTAATTACAAAGAGAATCAGAAGAAGTGCAGGTGTCAACTGAGAATAATTCTACAATTCTTTGTTTTTTTTGGTAGGGTTTTAGGTTTTTTGGGGGGGGTGTAAAATCTCATAACTCCCACCATGAGGCCATCCATTCTACTTTTAAAATGCCTCATTATCACTCACCACCACCACTAACACCCACACACACACATCTGTCACCTATCACTCTCTTCCTCTCTCTCTCTCTCTCTCTCTCTCTCTCTGTCATCAGGCTGTTTACCCTTAAAGCCAGCGGGTATTCCTGCCAAATTATCCCTGCTGAAATTTAATTAACAACTAACGAAAAGCCAGAGACAGAGAGAGAAAGAGAGAGAGAGACAGAGAGAGAGAGAAAGAGTTGGAGAGCAAAAGGAAAACGACTTGTGGGGACACATTTCTTTGTTAATGGTAGATGGTCCCTCGGTGCAGAGTGACAAGTATCCTAATTCTTCACTGATAAAATGTCACACAATCTCAGCTCAGGGAAGGACATTCACGCCTGTACACACACATAAAATTAGCCCACAGTCTACCCGTGCAGTGTGCCCTGCATTATTCCCGACCTCGCTTTCCCATTTTTCCTGTACCATGATTAGAATTTTAATCTGCCACCCACAACCGACCCCATACCTGCACACTCTGCACACTGTTTAATTATCCTCTTAAAGGTGAGGAGGGGTGTCTGTTTTTGCGAGTTTTTGTTTATGCTGCAGACTTTGACATAGCTGCATTAATGCATATGTTATACTCTTCAAACAATCCCATCTGACAGCATTTACTTCAACTTTTTCAGTCAGTGTTTATGAAGCGCTGTATATTTTAAAGTAAAGCAGCATAGAAATGTTTAGGTTTGATTTCTATTTTTTTTTTTTTTTTGGAATGTTTGCCAATTAAAAACAACAGCTGCAATATAAAAGGTTTACCCTTATGAAACAAAAATATGTTTCTCCATATACTGAATATCAATATATCACTGCCTGAAATTGAACATAAAAATAGATGTATATAATACAGAAAAATAAATTGTGTCAATATATTACAATATAGTTAAAAATACATAAAAAATTGCCACATTCCATATATTGAGACATATATAACAATATATGTACTCAAATGTGTTTAGCAATACACTTAATAATATAGGGATACATATGTTAACACATTTCAGAAGCAGCTAAAGACCCATATGTTTAGACTTGTTGTTTTTTATGTTGTATAGATATGTCTATTTTATTCTATTGTGTGTTTTATGCCTATATTGCTTTTGTAAAGAACCTTGTGACATTTATGCTCGTGAATAAAGTTTACACACACACACATATACATATAAATATATATATATATATATATATATATATATATATATATATATATATAGTGAAGTGTATTACTAAATATTTGTAATTATATTTAGTAATACACTTTACAATATCTGTGGAAATAAATTCAGTTTCAGTAAAACTATCTTTAAAAAATACAGGGCAGCTTTTGTCTTCAGTGCAATATATGTTTTATATTTGTCAATATATGATCAAATTATATATTGCAGTAGAGTGGATGCTATATGCACTACTTTTCCCTATATGGGAATATACTTTTGATTATTATATTTTTTCAATATATTGCCATATATTTATGTTTTAATAAGGATATACTCTTTTTCTAGAGAACATGATCTTCAGGTGACCATGTCTTATTTTATGTGTGATGAGATATTTTAATTACAAATGAGAAAAATAGACTTGGTATGATTTAGAGTTTTGCAGTGTAATCTGAGGTGCAACATCATCATCAGCGTCTGTAAGATCCACCTCTGCATGAATAGTGAGTGTACCTGCTTTGTTAGGTACCATGACGTAATGGTACTAATGTTAGGAATGATATTTAAAGGGATAATGGTTAATGTGGACAGGTGTTTGATTCACAACTTATGTGATATTTTTTGTCATCGTACCTGCATTTTTCTTGTATTTTTTTTTTTTATTTATTATGGCTGTCAAATGATTACACAGATTAATCACAGGGTTGATTTGGACTCATTCCACTTAATCATGATTAAACATGGATTTATACTCAAATTCCCCACAAAATACACAACAATACACAAAGCAACAAAAAAAGGTCTAGGAAAAAAATACATTCTAAAATCCACTAAAATTTGCATTAAAAATGCAACATATTCCAAAATCCTTCAAAAATCCCAAAAATTTGATAAAATATAAAAAAATATGCATATATATATATATATATATATATATATATATATATATATATATATATATACATACACATACATATATGCAATCAACAGGTTTATTCAACACAGTTCAATCAATAAATCAAAATAAATATATGTATAAATAAAAGTAAAAATACATACATATAAATAAAAAATTTATTACAAATATAAAAATAATTGCAGGACCTGTGATGTGACGTGTGCACACGATGTCGATGTTCAAACAATATATATTGTGCAGCTCTACTGTCTATCAAATATATTTAGAAGTAAAACAGCATTGAGAAGTGAGAAACAATGCCAAACATATTTGTAATGTTTGGCAATGAAATACAACAACTGTACAATATAAAAGGTTTACGCTCTATATGGACTTTACATTCCCTGCAAATATGTGCACCAGTATGCATAAATGCGTGTGGTTATTTTATGTTGTCTGATCCATTTCCCAAAGACAGAAATAAATGACAACAGAGACAGGGGAGAGTGAAAGATGGCTCCACTTCAACACGAAGACAAACAGGGAGGGAGTGTCTGTTGCGGTCGGAGTCACTGTGACGGGAGACACTGAAGCACAGCAAAGAGAAAGACAGAGACACAGAGACGAAGATGGAGAGGAGAGGATGCTGATAAACAGGAAATGTGATTGACCTGAATGCGCAGATGAGAAAAGGGGGGAACGAGAGGGAGAGAGAGAGAGGGAATGAAGAGTGGTTGATGGAAGACAGTGGGCTCTGCTGGAGACAGAGATTAATCTGGACCAGTGTAGATTGACTCCCAGTAACAAAGTACAGACAATGATAGTGTCTGAAAGAAAGTCCATGTGGATGGAATGGTATGTGCACAACAACTATCGAGCAAGTGACTGTTTTTGGTCATTTCTGCAAACATATTACAAGACAGTTACAGTCAGGTATAGACTGTACGATATTAGAAAACAACTGACAGTGCGATTTAAATTAAAAATTTGTTGGGAATTTTAAAAATCATGTAAAAATGAACAACTATACATATATATATATATATATATATAGTATTACATATACATATATATACATATATATACATATAGTATTACAATGAATTTCAATGACACAAAAATGTGTGATTAAACAGCAGTTAATCACAAGTTAACTATTGCATTTATGCAATTAATCACAATTTAATATTTCAATATATATATATATATATATATATATATATATATATATATATATATATATATATATATATATATATATATATATATATATACCTTATCTCAGTGGATGGGTTTGTACTCAAATTTCCCACAAAATTATACAGAAAAACTAAAAAATGTAGAGAAAAAAAATGTGCTAAACATCTTATATTCAAAACGGTTGTGTTTATATCAGAAGTTATGTTGTTGTAATGTTATAAAAGTGATGCTTTTTCATCTTAGATGTGTTTTTCTTGCATTTTTATATACATATGTTGGATTTACTTATTTATTTTTTGCTACTTACAAGTAAGGAACATTACTAACCTTGATTTTCTACATAAAAATATTTTTTTTTAATAAATTTTGGAATGATTGTACTTGAATTTCCCACAAAATACATAAAAATACAGTAAGAAACTAGGAAAAATATGAAAAGCATGCTAAAGTCCACAAAATTTGGCAAAAGACAAAAAAAACAACACAAAAAGTGATGAAAAATCCAAAACATATCCTAAAGTTCAACATTTCTTACCTGACCGTGCTGTTTTGATGATAACAGACTGGAATCCTCCATTTAGTGCTGAGGTATCGATGATGACAGAGTCGAATTCACGATGCGTCTTGCGGTAAACGAACAGCGCTACGATGACAGAAATGACCAGACACATGATGACGGCGATGACAACACCAACGTACAGCGCCACGTCATCTGAACTAGTAGCAGCTAAAAAAGAACAAAGAGAAAGAATAAGGTTAGAAACAGAGCTATTGTTAAATATGCATTAACATAAGCCACCTGAATATGCTTGGATTACAAAATGTTTAATTCATATGAAGCAGCGGCAAAGGACTAATAGTTTATTAATTTTTATTTCATACCAAACTTGAATTTATATCCCATATGTCCATCGGTCTAATTTGTGTCGAACACTTTCATTTTCACCTCAGATCACGTTTTAGAGACAAAGGACATTCTCTATAAGTTTCATTTCAAATAAAACTTTAAATAGGCCTCCAGCTTGTGTAATATGATAATTTGTCTAGACGGAGGTAGAGAGAAGACGAAGACACCTTTCATATAAAAAAAAAGAAAAAAGGCAAAAGAGCGGTCCCAACACTTAAAACTTAATAAGGCTGTTAATTATTTTACAAGGGTCTTAACATCCTTTTTCAATCTGGCTGAGACTTTAATGGTGTTTCAGTGGGAACAATAGTACAATTGTCATTCATGATCAGGATTTTAAAGCTCCAGAAGGACCGAGAAAAAAATGTACCTGATGTGAAAAGTGCAGACCACACTTAAAGATGAAGAAAAAGAAGAAATGAAAAAAGGATGGGAGGACAAAAAGTAAAAGTACAATGAAGGAAATATGAAGAATAACAGGATGGATCAAAAACCAATACGTGGGAAGGAATATGGAAAAGAGGACACACAAGTAGAAAAGATAAAATGAGTGGAGGGTAGAGAGGAATAAAAGAAGCATATGAAGAAGGGAAAAAAAGAAACCAAAGATGATAAGAGGAAATGAGTAGAAGAGAGGAGAGAGAAGACAAGGAGAGAGAGGAGAGAGAGAGAGAGAGAGAAAGAGAGACAGAGAGGAGAGAGACAGGGAGAGAGAGGAGAGAGACAGGGAAAGAGAAGAGAGGAGAGGAGAGAGACAGGGAGAGAGAGGAGAGAGAGAGAGAGAGAAAGAGAGACAGAGAGGAGAGAGACAGGGAAAGAGAAGAGAGGAGAGAGAGAAAGAGAGACAGAGAGGAGAGGAGAGAGAGGGGAGAGAGAGAGGAGAGGAGAGGAGAGAGAGGGGAGAGGAGAGAGAGAGTGAGAGAGGAGAGAGGGGAGAGGAGGACAGGAGAGAGAGAGAGAGAGAGAGAGAGAGAGAGAGAGAGAGAGAGAGAGAGAGAGAGAGAGAGAGAGAGAGAGAGGGGAGAGGAGAGAGGAAAGGAGAGAGAGAGAGGAGAGAGAGATAAGAGAGAGAGAGAGAGAGAGAGAGGAGAGCAGAGGGGAGGAGAGCAGAGGGGAGGAGAGCAGAGGGGAGGAGAGGGAAAGTGACGAACAAAGTAAGAGCATAGAAAGGAAGGAAGGAGAGTAGAAAGAGTAGAAATGAGGAGAGGGTGATAATAAGAGTGTTGGTGGGGGCACATAAAGTCAAAATGCACTTAAACTTCAAAGCCAAACAAACAAATCAACAAACCAACATACTTAACATGAAAGTGGCTGTTAAAGTTTTTAGGAGCGTCTCACTTGTATAATCATGTCCTCTGTAGCTGGTAGGAGGGGATTTGTCTGCAGCTATTAAGGAGAAGACAGAAAAGTAGAGGAATGCTCCTTTTTAATCCACCCTTAAAGTTGAGAGGCAGATAACAGGCTTTTAGCTACAAACAGCCCCAGTCATTTGCTAAAGGATTTGCTCTTGTCGCATCAGAACAAGTTCACAAAGTATGGACTTGATTATGCATGAAAGAACCCTTTGATGAGCCACACAAACAGCCCCACTGTCATATAGCTTTACACCCACAAGTACTATATACATATGTATTCACAGAGGAAAGGTCACTCTGCCTGTTAGTTACTCATTTACCACTTGAGGGGGCTATGAACCACTTCCAGAGTCTCTGGGGAGCCAAGTCAAAGAGTGTGTCTGTCATAATTATGTCTGAGATGGTATCGAACAGGGGTCTCAAACTCAGTTTCTTTCCACATTTAGCCTGATTTGACCTCAAGTGGATAAAATAGTAGCGTAATAAGCTTTATTTTAATTTATTGTTTTACACTCTGCACATGTTTAGATAGATATTTATTTTATCTAGGTACTCTTCTTTTATACTGTATACACACACACACACACACACACATATATATATATATATATATATATATATATATATATATATATATATATATATATATGTGTGTGTGTGTATACAGACAGACAGACAGACAGACAGACAGACAGACAGACAGACAGACAGACAGACAGACAGACAGACAGACAGACAGACAGACAGACAGATAGATAGATAGATAGATAGATAGATAGATAGATAGATAGATAGATAGATAGATAGATAGATAGATAGATAGATACACCATACATATGTAGCAAAAGTTGCCCTGGGGTAGACTGACAGAATCATGGCTGCCTATCTTGCCTATAGCTTCTCCGACTACAACCAAACATTCATATGCATTCATACACCAGTGTGAGTGACAATGGAGGCAAGGAGGGTGAAGTGTCTTGCCCAAGGACACAACAGACCCAACTGAGCCATGGCTGCCCTCCTCCTCTCTGTATGTATTGGGTGGTGTAAAAATAAGTAATTGGAGGGTTTCAAATCTAACATAATCATATGTAGAAGAATGTTTCAGACCTAAAATATATACAAATGCAAGTAGAAAAACTTCAAGCACAGCATAAGTGACTGAAATATGACACAAATGAAAAGAAACAGCTGAAAAAAGGTGAGTGGAGAAACATAATGAATGTGGATACTTTCACACAGGTGCACTGCAAGGTACAATCAACCACGTAACATCTGATCATGATCCATGGCATTGAGGAAAATTCTGCAAAAGCCCAGTTCATTCTGATGTTGGATCAAGATGAATGAGTCTGAATGAGGGTCCGTTGTTGTGGTGTGAATTACCGGAGCTTCGGTTACTAAGGCCGCTAAACAGGCTAGTGTTTCAACATAAATATATGTGTGCGACTGGGCCCCAAACCATGCAGAGGAGGTACTGATCTGAACAAATGTGGAGAAAAAAAATAAATGCAGCCAGATGATTCATACTTCACTAAATGCCTTCTCCACGAGGAAAGCCTATCATGTGCAGTGCATTGTTCCATATTGCAATGGCAATGTCTAGTGATAAACAAACCAAATTGCCACCAAATTGACAATGATTAATCTGATAATCCTTTCACAATGGAAAACAGACTGAACTAAACACACTCGTGGCTGGCTTCAGTCGTACCAGGGTCAACAGACTCTGCAACAGTCACGCTTATTTACTCCAGTTCTCATTGACAATGATTGAAACGTGATATGCAGGTGGATCTGCTATTTTTCCATCCTCCTCTGGCATGCTATGACATGCACTGTGTTTATAGCTGAGCTGGGACATTAATTATTGGGTTTTTTTACGGTCAGGGGCAAATCAGTTCTTCTTTGTTTCCTTTATTAATTTTTTTTTTTTTTTAGATTTTCTATTTATATTTTTGGGGGGTATTTATTAATTTTGAAAAAAGAAGAAGGAAATGTGTTTATAGTCACTACCCAATGGTAGTGAACATACAAGTGATGATTACAAACTTGGTCCTCATTAGACATGGAAACCAGTATGTGTGTAGGTGTATATGTGTGTGTGTGTACTTGTATTCCTATCTTTATCGGGACATTGATCTGTTTACACAGTCACACCATGGGAACCTCTGATACCATGGGAATCAAAATCCAGGTCCCCATGAGGGTTATATATAAAAGTAGGTGAAATGTGTAAAAATACATGTGTATTCATTTATCCATTAAAAGATGGGTCTACGATTACAAACTTGGTCCCCATGAGATATGAAAACCAGTCTGTCTGTGTGTGTGTGTGTGTGTGTGTGTGTGCTGTCTGTCACATGGATGGGACACAATTCACATGTACTTCTAAAAGGCGCAGCGGTGACACACCCTGAATAACTGAACTGAATATTAAGTCCATAAGGTAGCCTATCTCGCTCGTGCATCAATTCAACTGACACATGATAAGACAAACAGACTGTCAGTAGTGATGGTGACAGCTGAGCTTCAGGTCAGATTGAATTTTAAAATACTACGCCCTGAATTCAAGACATTTATGGAAGAACTGCGGTCACTGATCAAAAAGGGCAACAGAACATATAAATGGAAGACCATGTATGAAAATGATTACATTGAGATGGACGATCAGACAGACGCATGAAGTGGAAGAAGCTATGAGTTCCCAATTCTTTCTTTCTATCCATCCATCCATGTGTGACTAGATCTCCCCAAGTTATTATTCCCTCCAGCAAGGAGGTTATGTTTTTTTGTTTGTCTGTTAGTTAGTGAGATAACTCAAAAAGTTATGGACGGATCTTGATGAAATTTACAGGGTAGGTTGGTAATGGGGAGGTTAAAGGTCGAAATCCAACCCATAAACACCCAGTGCTAATTCTGTGAGACTGCATACATTATTTTTTATCTCTATTTAATCCTGTGTTATGTGATTTAGCATTATTTATCACAGTATTATCATCTCCATTTTGCACTTTTTTTCCAGTAACAATCAAGTATTTTTTTCAATCATGTACACTGAGAATACATTTCAGGGTTATCATACAAAAAAAAAAAGAGAAAAACTGACTTTATTAGGAAAATATATCATTAACTGTACACAATTCTGGGCTTTTTTTGCCACCGGTCCACAGAGAGCAGCACTGGCTTTTATATTTTGTATATGACCTGAGGAAATTGTTGAACTGAAACCAACTGCATCCTGAACTCAGCCTTCGACGAGTCTGACATGCTACACCAACACACCTCCAAAAACCAAGAGACTATCTTCTGAAAGGATTGAGTCATTCCCTCAGTAAGGTTCATACTTCACACATAGAATATGCGCTTTTATGTTAAACCCGTTTTAACCATGAGACATTATTTTTTTCCTTTAGTGGCCATAAACCTCAGATAGCCTCACATCCCACCTTCAAATGGTTGTCAATGTAAGAAAAAATATGACAGAGCAAAACCTTTATAAAGTAAAAATAGAAGTGTTTGACCAGTTTTGGATTTTGCCATATGCAGCAATCAACTGTCTCTCTGTGTGTGTGTGTGTGTGTGTGTGTGTATGTATATATATATATATATATATATATATATACACATATACATATATGTATGTATGTATGTGTATGTGTATATTTATTTGTTTATTTATTTTTCCAAGTACTAATCTTAGCAGCCTCATAAAGGGTGAGAAGAATAAAGAAAAATTAGGAAAATGGACGGAAAACTATGGATAGGGCAAAGAAGAAGGGAAGTGAGAATAGAAGAAAAAAGGAATGAAAAGGGAAACTAGGGTAAAAGAAGTAAAAGTAAGAAGAAGAGGGGGGCGAGAGGGAACGAGGAAAGGAAAGGGGAAAATAGGGAAAAAATTACTTCAATGTTGTGTTCTATTTGGACAGTTGTTCTTCGTTTTTTGTTTTTTTTTCTTGGTTTTTTGTTTAACATATGGCGGTGATATACAGTAATGGGAATGGTGGGCTAAATAAGCTTCAGCCTTAAACCTTTTCAGTCAAGCAATGTATTTATCATGTGTGAAAATGTGTCTTACCTGCCTTGTGTTTGTGACTTGTTTTGTATTATGACTGAAATAAAATAAAATAAAATAAAACCAAAAAAACAAACAACTTCCATTTGATTCATGTTAGAAACTAGTGTGAATTCCCTTACTCTCCAATGACGTTGCTTCATAAAGCTGCTTCCTTATCAAGGTCCTTGCACTTGTCAGGAGGGAATGGAATTGGATAATCCTCTTAAACATCATCTTAATTATAATCATCATCGTCCTCATCTATTTAGGGAATCTTTATCTTGTTTTACTTTAATTTGAAGGTCTGGAACTTCAAAAAAAAAAACAAAAAACTGTCTGTCAGGAAAAAAGGGATTCTCCAGGCTACCTATCTTTGCCTATTTTCTGGTGATGCTCTGGGAGAAGTTAACGTTAACTAGGCTATGCCCTGCTGCGATCTTCATACATGTGTGACAGTAAGTGTATTTTTTGGGGGGGAATTGTGTGATACCACTGGGCTTAAAATCCTTTACTCAGTGTCTATCAGTTTAAATCCCATCTCCCTCAGATCTCCATCTCCCTGTAACTCACACCTCCCTCTGTTTGATTTGTAGATGAATGAAACAACATGTCCCATTAGAGCGTCTACCTGTCTAAGTAACCTACATAAACTTGCTGGAAACCAATGTCTTTTTTTTTTTTTTTTCTCTTTACACTTACGCTTTCATTCTCTGATTGTATTTCCCGGCTACATGTTAACATCACATTGTCTGCCAGCCTGAGCATGTTGTTTTATTATACTGTATGTACTTCAAAAAACAATAAGAGTAATGCTAGTATTCAGCTACTTGTAATAACTTGTACAATATAAAACTGACATGTCACAAAAAAAAACAGAACACAGTCAGGATGTGGCTGAAGCTACTGAAGCCATAACGTGCTGGTAAATCAGTCACTATGCTACTGGGAATTGCACAACTAAAAGTACTGTGAAAATAAAAAGAACAACTGAACAGAATCAAACCATGTAAAGCAAGGGTGTCAAAGTAATTTCAGTTCAGGGGCCACATTCAGCCAAAATTGATCTGCAGACGGCCGGACCAGTGAAATAACAACATAATAATAGAAAAAATAATGTCAACTCCAAACTTTCTTCGATGTTTTAGCGTGAAAAAAAGTAATGTTATCAGATGAAAATGTTTACATCCTTTAAAACAATGTGAATAACATGAACAAACAGACATTTCTTCAGAAAACTATGTGCAGTTTTAACATTATTATCATTTACACACGTAAATTAAGACTTACAGATCACAATAGTTCAACAAATACATAAAGAATTTAATAATAACAGGATAAAAATTGGTAAAGCTGCCCTTCAGACATTTCGAAACTTTCATATTTGTTGAGTTTTCTGTGAAATGATCATTTTAGTGTAAATACAATAAAATGACATGAACATTTTTATATTTACAAAGAGAAACATTTGGAGTTGTGAGTATTTATATGTTATTATAAAAGTATTTTACTGATCTGACCCACTGCAGATTAAATTGGTCTGTATGTGGAACCTTGTTGAGCCGCATTTGGTAATAAACGTCCAAAATGTAATAACATTTTCATTTCATTTTGTAATAAAGCCGAATTTTGTAATAAACTGGTGCATTTTGTAATATGTATTATATAATAAGTTATTACATTTTGAGAACATTATTACAAAGCGCATTTGCAACTTTTTTATTCTCTAGAAAATGTAATAACATGGTGCATTACATAACAATTGTAAAGCATAGTTTATTTGTTTGTAAATTGTATTTTACTTTAATTTGGGCATGTATTCTAGGCAGAATTAGCCAGAAAACCTCCTTGGGGCTTAAACAACGTAAGTGTCTTCTGCTTGTTTACAGAGCTGCTGTGACCAGATAATTTATCCACTAAGATTCATTTTAAACAAATATGAAATTGCCTCAAAAAGGCTAAACAAACAACAAAATTTGTATTTCCAAAATATATCAGTAATTTCCCAGTTTCCCAAACATCTCCTTGACTTTTAATGCCACACCAACAAAGCGCCCGGCGGCTGCAAAATGTAATAAATTATTACATAATGCGACAAATTTTATTACAAAATGAAATGAAAAAGTTATTACATTTTGGACGTTTATTACAAAATGCACTGTTATTACAAAATGCGGCTCAACAAACCTGAACTAAAATGATTTATATCTTCAGTGCTACTTTTGCAATTTATTCTACACCCCTCTAGAATGTTGCGACAGCTCCCATTCACTTTGAATGGACGTTCCCACTTACAAACTCATCTCACGGGCCAGACTGCACCCTTTGGAGGGCTGGATTTGGCCCCCGGGCCGCATGTTTGACACCTCTGATGCAAAGTGTGCAAAATTTGCTTTTCAATGAGACAGACTTAAGACGTTTCCTGTGTGAGTTTCTGCTGATGGATGATTAATTGGCCTTAATTAGTTGTTTTCTATTACGTTACCAGTTTGTCAGCCTTTAATCTTCTCTGTATTAATCTGTTTCTTGGGTTTTGATTGTATTGTGTCCACCTGAAAACTGGAGTACTTTTCAAAATGCAAACTGCCTATTCTTAAATCATGATGTTCGTTTTACTACCTGACAGCCCTCCATAACAGTCAGTCTTTAGTGTGACAAGATGGAGTCTAAAAAAGGCAGTGAACGTGGGTGTGCACTTCTGACCAATCCCAGATGAATGAATAATGGCTTTGGACCTTTGTGTGTATCTGAGCGTGGCCTGGGGCTGCGCACTGTGAAAGCAGAATGACAAAATCAGCAGTGATAGAATGAGGAAAGCATACAAGCTGACTAAGTACTGATAGGTACATATACCTATGCTCATTTCTATGGGCACTCATGCAAACACTGTCGCTCACAAAAGCCCCCCCCCCCCCCCCCCCCCCCATTACACACATACTGGTTTCCATGTCTCATGAGAACCAAGTTTGTAATCAAGTAGACATTGGGTAGTGAGTGTAAAAACATCTTTTTGAAAAAAAAATAAAAATCCAAAAATAATAATAATAAAAGGAAAAAATATATTACATAAAAAATGGCTGAATAAATAATAATAAAAACAAAAACAAAAAATTAATAAATACAAAAAAGTAAATAATAATAGTTTAAAAATTATATATAAAAATTAATAAAGAATTTTTAGAAATACATAAAAATAAATACTTTTTTTCTTTAAGTAAACATCTTTTTTTCGCTTTGCACCTGCTTTATGCACCTGCTTTTTTTCCTTCTGGGGGAAAAAAATGCATTTAAGGGGACACATCATTTCTATTTTACTAATGGAGACCTTTATATTTATAGTGTCAGAGGTCCCCATGGTGTGACTTGTGTAAACACATCAATGTTTTCAATATAATAAAGAGTAAAATAATATAATAATGGTGTGTGTGTGTGTCTGGGGGGGGGGGGGTGGGGGGGTGTAGATGGGTTAAAATAATACTATTACTAATAATAATGATCAATGTCCCCATACAGATAGGAATAGAAGTGTGTGCACATACACACCCACACACAAAATCAACTTTTACCCATAAGTCAACTCTCACCTATGCTTTTCTCCCTCCCATGTACTTGACAAGCAGTTTCATGTCCAAAGCGCTCACTCACAAGCTGCTCTAAATTGGATTTAGATTAAAAATATGTGCCTTTCAGTGGACACACCAGAAAGGAATTGAATAAACAATAAATCACCTGGGAAGAGAGTGATACACTCAAACATTTGTTTGTGCTATCTGACAGTCCCGATAGGTGGGAGGATGTTGTTTTCAAACAGTCAGGAAATATACAACACCACTAACATACACACAAGCATGTGCTCAGAAAACATGTGAGTTAAGTAAGAGTACCTGTCCTGTCATGGTCTAATTTAGATGTTTCTGAAAGAGTGCGACTGCCCATTAGAGTCTCGCTTCAACTCAGATGAGATCCTGCCCTGCAGATTTTTACTTATCTGCAATTTACATTTGAGTCAAGCACAAATTATTCAAGTTTTCTCCTTTTACAAATTATCCATGATGGCTAAAATGCTGTAATTATTTAGTATATATTTATAATGAGGTAAGGTTTGCTTGAGGGAAAATATTTTAAAGTAAGGCAACGCATTTCTACTTGTCATGCTATGAACTAGAGGTTTACCAGCATCAATACATAATAATAATAATAATATAGTTTGAAGCAAGGAAAAGTCAATGGATATTTAATCAGCTAATATTATATCTCCTTATCTCTCTAAGTCAGAAATTCTTGACTACCGTAAATTAATGAATCAGGATCATTGAACATCAAATTCAAGTAATCCATCAATAAATCTGGAAGTGTACATCAATCTAACCATAAAAATCTCAGTGTTTGCATTTAAAAAATTGCTGTAAAGTCAGTAATCCCACTTGTGGACTCTAATTTTAGCCATCAGAAACTCTCCGTGTCACATTCCACTGAGTGTGATACTTTTTAAAAGCTTCATATTGGCTCAGATTAATGGACTATTTGATTATTTGGTTTATCTTTAGGAAGGAACTAATTACAGATTGTCATCATTTAGAATAATAGTGTTACAGGAGCAGCACTGAATAGACTGTATGTATGCACTTATTGCCAAATGTTTATTGGTTACAGAAACCACATTATTGTACCAGTTTCCACACGTAGACGCAGGATGACAGAGGATGTGTTCGTGTTGTAGTGTTGACTGCATTGTGCATCTAATGAATGTCATATTTAGCACGACTTTGAAATGCTAAATATTCCTATGAAGTTATTTATATCAATCAGTCTGTACCATGGCTCAGTTGGTGGAGCGGGTTGTCCAATAACTGAAGGGTTGGCGGTTCGAATACCGCTCTGTCCTAGTCAGTCTGTTGTGTCCTTGGGCAAGACACTTCACCCTCCTTGCCTCCAGTGTCACTGGCGTATGAATGTTTGGTGGTGGTTTGCCCCAAAGCAACTGTGGCTTTATATGTAGTTTACCACCACCAGAGGGAGAAGGTGAGAGTGAATGAATAATAGGTCATTAATGTAAAGTACTTTGAGTGGCCAAAACAGCACTATAAAAAATCCAATCCATTATTTTTTACTATTTTTAAAGGTCTCATTCCACTGAAAACCACTTTTCAATGCTCCTTTTGGAATCTGATGGGTCACCCCGAGTTACTAACACATGGTGCGTTTGAAAGTGGTGCGTCACCTCCACTGGCTGTATTTCCCATTCATAGAAAACAACACAGAGAAACGAGCCATTCAGAAAAAGCCTGTCCACATTAGGTAATGTGGACATTGGTGTCACCCACGTGGGTTTAAGCCCTTCCAATGAATGCAGATGACAATCCCTCCACTCCATCCAGATTGCAGAGAATCTGACGTAGCATTAGCAATTACAAGAGAAGACTGCACCACGTTAGCTGCTAAGTAAACTTGAAAAAAATGGTGGACCAAACTCATTCATGTGCTCTCTGTGGAAATAAAGCGTCTACAGTTTTTTCGCAACAAGCGATGGCACAAAACCTAGCTGGATGCCACTTTCGGATGCTAAACATACACAGAGTGAGAGGGGAGGGTGGAGTGTTCCTTTGCACAGTCATTCTCTGAGCCAATCAGAGACGCGTCATTACCACGTCATGGACATGTATGAGGAAGGTCCGGAAAACTCTGTTGTTCGACCTCAAGTCATTTTTGTACCCTTCAAACCCAGCTTGAAACAAAGCAACCCAGACGTTTTGTTAAACACAACCAATGCACAATACATTCAATAACAATGTCGGACATAGAAATATTAATGAAAGGATGTTGGAATGACACCCGTAAAGTGCAGGATTTCTTCATGAACCTCCTCCACGTCTCAGACCAACTGTCTATCACACACAGTTGATTACACACATGGGCGAGTGGAACAGAAGCCACGGCTCACCCTCAGTCATCACGGATCGCTGTCTATCGATTGGCCGAGCTTTTTGTCATTCCCAGAGTCTGTCCAATCTGCCACAGAGAGGATTTGGAGACGGGGGGAAAACAAGGATAACTCAGCTTAGTTCATCTCTATCTCCTTTGTGATCTGCATCCAAAGCAGAGCTGTGGACAATCACTACTTGAAACTCATTCAACTGCCTTTTTGATCTTACTTGGCACAAACACGCAAACACCACCCATACTGCTCTCCTGGCACACACATCCGATTCTAAATAACTGGCAGGGATGAGCAGAAGAGAGAGAGAGTGAAAGTAGGAGAGACAAGATGAGCAGTAATTTGTAAATGTGTCTGTGCTTATCTTCTATGTGGAAAAAAAAACTTGACAGTTAATGGTGCCAAAAACTGAAGTGACTTTAGAGTCACCGAAGCCAGTAGGTGTATTTATATGACGGCAAACAACTCTTTATGTGAAATCATTGGGTCTCATGCATTGAGAAACAACCCTGTAAACACCATAATTGAAGCCATTTAATCAACAGCCTGAATGCAAGCCTTTCAGGGCAACTGGTTTTAACCAGCAGAGAGGGACATTATGACCTCTCTGAGTGTTTTCTGGACATAAAAATGAGTCACAAACTACTGCCAAAAACAGTCTCTCTGCACAAATCTACGGTTCAGTCACCATCCTTCCATCCCTCCAGCTGAGCTGCTCTGTAACTGAGACAAACAGCTCTGTCAGTTTTTTTTTTTTTTTTTTCCAAAACACAGCAAGGCGCTAACAAGTGAAGGGGAAAATGCAACACAAATGGGAAAAATAAAGTTGCACTAATTAGAATTCTGTTCTGTTGCAGATGAAGTTTTTCATCCAGTGACAAATGCTCCTACAAGTCAAAATGGTGCTCATAATAATGTCCAAAAGGGCAGCGATGATTAAAAGGCAATGCAGTAACATCTATAACCTCTGAATTGGAATCAAAATCCTAAAAGAAACATCTTATAATTTTGTTGCTTTGGAGATTCTATTCTCAAACTGACCATTGATTAGAAACAGCGCAAAACCTCAGCAACTCTGAATCATTTTTAGGAGTGAATAAGAGTGTCTATTCCTCCCTACAGTGCAGTCATGTTGGTCAACAAAACTGTAAAATTTAAAGTTTCATTTTTTCCTTTTAAAGCTGCAGGAGCTGAAATTGATTGGAAAAAAACACACTAGGATTTGGAGAAACACACCTTCCTTCTGGAGCTCTCCTTTCTGTCCAATTATTAGACTAAACACAAATATAGGTGACCTGATGCCGTTTCATGCCACCACTTTTCTGCACTTCAGTGACCACTAATTACATTAATCGCATATATAACTCCTTACCTATGAGTAGCCAAACACTGAGCCAGGGGACAGATGTTCAATTGCCCTTAAACCAGTAATTCTTAAATCCGTTCCTCGTGGCACTGTCCTGCATGTTTTAGTTATTTCCATCTTCTATCACACCTAGTTCAATGATTGATCAGCTCTTCAGAAACCTTATCATGATGTAATGGCTTCCAGTTGTGATGGAAGAGTGAGATATTTTTAAATTTAGTTTTTTAATTTATTGTTTTTCATGTATTTTTTTTATTTTAATATTTAAAACTTCTTAAAAATTGTTTTATTTTTTTTTATTTTTGTAAATTTAAATGTTTTTAATTTAAATTTTTGTTTGCATACAAATGTACATACATAAATAATGTCAATATATACATTTTAGAGTGAAAAAAGTCAAATTAAATAATGAAAATGTTTACGTTGATAAAGTATCTGTTCAATGTAAATAACATATAACATAAAACAATGAAATAATAAGCCTAATTTTAACAATATTACGCTTCCGTTTATCATTTCCACATGTTCATTGTAAGTTGCAGATCATAGTGGATCAAATACAAATTCACAAAATATTTAATATCAGGCAGATTATTCTTAAAATTGCACTGAAACAGGTTCTTCATATTTGTTCAAGATTATTCAAATATTTTGTGAAATTATACTTTTTTTTTGTGTAAATATGTGAAAATAATTACAATTATTAAGACAAAAAATTGTAGTTGTGACTATTTACAGATTAATATAATTGTATTTTACTGGTCTGACCAACTTCAGATTGAATTGGTTTGAATGTGAAACCTGACGTAAAATTATTGTTAGTATCTTAATATCTATTTTAGCATTTCACTAATTTATCCCAAAGGCCAGACTCGGCTTTTCGGCGGGCCGGATTTGGGCCTTATGTTTGACACCTGTAACTTAGAACCTCCACAGAGGCCATCGCAAAAAGTCTAGTACCTGGTACCATGGTTCCAGGTACTTTTTCATAGAAGGAAATGCACCAAAGTGAGCCAAGTCGAGCTGATACGAGTGGAAATGCATAATAGAATGGCCCTCATTTTATTTTGTATTTAACGTTAATGTGGGCCATAGACTTTGACACAGGACTGCATGTGACAGTTTGTGAATTTTACTATTCCCAGTAGCATGTGAAGCAGCAAGAGACTGCCATCTGCAGTGACTAACAATAACTCCACTCAGTGATCTGTTGAACTCCAGTTCATCTGATGTCTGATCGGAGTCACTGTCACCGGCGGCGGTGGCGGCGGGTCGGGCTGGGGTTTGACTGGGACTGACATTGTATAAATGAGCCACAGTAAGAACCACACCGACCTTGTTAGTGTCTGATCACAGCCAGACCCGGTTCTTCCAGCATGTCCCTCGACCACAGGCTGCTTGTAAGCCCAATGTAATTTTAAAAACAACTAATGACGCCAAAAGTATAGGTTGTATCAATAAGCTGTTTTTGTCTGTCTGATCCTTGACTGAAAATACATAGTACTCCTAAAAGCAAAGGCTAGATCTGTTCACTTTTTCAGAAAATGGTGGACATGAATTAACAGTTGCATCTTTGTTCATCTCACAAAGAATGAGGGGATATAGTGTGATTATTGGAGCAAAAGTGAAAGTGACATGTTTTACTATTCCTTTAACTGTACACTAGAGCTATCTGATGAGTACACAGTCTTTGGAGACCATTAGCTCAGCAGTGAGCTTGATGTGTGCGCCTATTTTTCTGTGAGTTTTCTGCCTCACAAGGCCTTGAGGCGAAAATCAAATACGTTTGATATTTTTTGCCTCACAAGGTGAAAAACTCACCGTTGAGCCGTGTGCTGAGGGCAGAAATTCCGGTCACCAATCAAAACACATCCTGCGCTCACGTGATTGCAAGATGGCAGCACCCAGTTGTGACAAAGAAAGTGAATGAAACGCAGACAGACATGGAAATGAAGGAAATGCTGCTACGCTACTCCTTTTGTTGAGCCGACATCGTATAAGGAGGTTTAGTCTGGGCACATTTCCACCAATCTATCTTCTAAAACATATTCACTGACTAGTTCGCTAGGGGCTACAATCTTGAAATCACGTGAGAGGAGGATGGGTTTTGATTGGTCACCTGAATTTGTACCCTCAGCACACAGCTCAACGAACGTGCACACAGTGAGTTTTTCACATCGCGAGGCAAAAAAATATCAAACGTGTTTGATTTTCACCTCAAGGCCTCGTGAGGCAGAAAACTCAGTGAAAATTAGGTGCACACAGTGAGCTCTGTGCTGAGCTAACAGTCCCAAATGACTTTTTCCTCAGCAGACAGCTCTAGTGTGTGGCAAGCATAAGCAACAGACTTTCAGAGCAGTGAAACAGTACATCCGTTACATATTGACCATGCTGATTAATCGGTGATACGCTATAACCAGACCGATTAACTGGTCAGGCTCTATACCAAGTGATATTAAAAATCAGGCAAAATATCAAATGGAGAACTAAAATGAACTCCCTGATTCTTATAACAATAGTCAAATTCTGCAAAAACATGTGTGATTAAGTCTCAGAGCCACTTGATAGACTCATTCAACCTCCCAGAGCTTGTGTTACTGACTATTATGTGAATACTAAAACACTGACGATCTGTTAAATGAGCATCGACTGCCTTCATTTCTGCTGTTTCTTTCTGTGACTCGACATTTCAAACACACACAGGAACGATGAAAATGCTTGAGCAGGCCCTAAACGAGAGTCATTAGAACACATCACAGACTCTCATAGATCGCTTTGAAGATAAAATGAATGTTTCTGCAATGAAAGGAATAAAAGCGACAGTAATAATAAATGGCAGAGGCCTTCTTCCTCTTGCACCTTTCAATTATTGTCTACCTCGCTAGGGAACTACTACAACAGTGGAAAAAAGGGGAATTAAAAGAAAGTAGTAGTGAAAGGAAAATATGAGGAGGGGATGTACAAATGTATAAACCACAGGTGTCAAACATAAGGGCCGGGGGCCAAATCCGGCCTGCTAAAGGGTCCAAACTGGCCTGTATGATGAATATATCAATGGTGTAAAAATTATTCTAATCAAGGTTTTACATACAGAATAATTAGATCTCAATTGGGTCAGAGCAGTAAAATATGATCATAATTACCAGTAAATAATGAAAACTTCAGA
Organism: Siphamia tubifer; assembly: GCA_020466265.1. Lineage (NCBI taxonomy): Eukaryota > Metazoa > Chordata > Actinopteri > Kurtiformes > Apogonidae > Siphamia > Siphamia tubifer. Next base: position 40,201,089 of record CM035791.1, on the reverse strand, counting down.
GTTTAATGTAAAAAAAGTGTAACTGCATGAAAATCTTTGTTAACAAACCATCCTTTTACAAAAACCGGAATAAATATACGCACAAATATGAACCACCTGAAATATCTGAAGAGAAGTATAATTTGACAAATATTCTACCTGTTACTAAATGTTTTTTGTATTTGCAATTGAAAAGTAAACTGTTCTGCACATGTGCACATGACAAACTGATAGACTAAAAAAGAAAATGGTTAAAATTCCACTTGTTTTTCTTAAAGTTGTTGATGTTATTTATATTTTGAGGGAAACATTATCGATGCAAACATTATCAGAATGTAATTTTACTCTTTTCACTGTTATTATTTTACTGGCCTGGCCCTTTTCAGATCATATTGGGCTGAATGTGGCCCCTGAACGAAAATTGGTTTGACAACCCTGGTATAAACAGTATAGAGCTCTGGAAAATAATAAGAAACCACTGCAAAATGATCACTTTCTCTAAGTTTACCATTTATACGTATGCATTTGAGTGAGATTAATGTTTTTGTTTTATTCTCTAAACCATCAATCCTTGTCCACGAGGGCCGGTGTCCTGCATGTTTTAGATCAGGGGTCTGCAACCCTGGTCCTAGAGAGCCGCTATCCTGCATGTTTTAGATGTTTCCCTCTTCCAACACACCTGATTCAGATGATCAGCCTACCATCAAGCTGTGTGGAAGACTGATAATGTCTGTCAGGTGTGCTGGAAGAGGGAAACATCTAAAACATGCAGGATAGCGGCTCTCTAGGACCAGGGTTGCAGACCCCTGTTTTAGATATAGTCCACCTGACCGCCATTATCAGGCTGCTGCTGAGCTTAATGATAGGTCGGCTTGTCATTTGAAACAGGTCTGTTAGAAGAGAGATATGTCGAAAACAGCGGTTCTCCAATTCAGTCATCGAGGACCAGCATCCTGCATGTTTTAGAGGTTTCCTTCTTTCAGCTGACCCTCTTCAATTAATAATCAGCTTCGCATCAGCTCTGCAGAAGCCTGATAATGATGGGATGGCTTCCTCATGTGATGTAGAGGGAAACATCTAACACATGCAGGATACCGTCCCTCGAGGGCCAGGACTGGAGACCCCTGCTCTAAACCTTTGATCAAATTTCTCCCAAATTCTAAAATAAACATACTGTTGTTAGTTCATATTAATTTCTAAACAAAACAATACTAATGTTATAACTTGGGGAAAAAGCAGACATGAATATTTGGTGGAATAATCCTACTTTTCACTGAAGGCTTTTGTTTTAAACGTTCTTTGGGAACATTGTCAGAACTGAAGTCATGCAGTTTTCAATTGTTTCTTTTGGATTCCAATTACTTCTGCAGTACTAATACCACGTTTGTAAGATGATAGTGATGGCCACAGTAGTGTTTTTTTTTTTTATTCCTCCTTCTTAAATAAGACACAGATATGTTACTTATTCAGTAGAATGAGGTGTGCTTCTGTTGGATTTTAACAGATACAGGATTGGAATGGCTGTAGTACGGAACCTGTGCACAATCCCACTTGCAACCCATATTTCAGCCCATACTGTCCCCATATATAACCCACATTGGACCTAAACCTTGGACCAAGATGGGACTTTACTGTTCTAGCCCAACTGGGCCCCACCTAAAACCTGATTTTAACCAGCCCGAGACAAACATGGGCTATTGGTTTGGGGCCAACATGGGACGCACAGACAATCCCATTTAGAACCCATATTTCAGCCCATATTGTCCCCATATAGAACCTACATAGGAACTAGAAAAGCACTCTGAAATGGAGAATACATTTCAAAGTGATCCAGAATCCAGGATCTCTTCTGGATCACCACCAGAATGTAAGTATTTGTTCCTTATGACACTCCAAATACATTCTGAAAATGTCACAAAAATCCATCCATAAGTTTTGAGTTATCTTGTACAAAAATCAATCAAACAAACAAACAAGCTGACCAACCAACGCCGGCAGAAACATAACCTCCTTGGCGGAGGTAATTAAAGCTGGGACCAGGATGGGTCCTGTCTGTTTTGACCAGGTGGGTCCCAACTAAAACCTGTTTTTAACCTGCTTGAGACCCACATGGGCTGTTGGGCTGGGGCCAACATGGAACCCACAGACAGTCCCACTTACAACCCATTTTTCAGCCCATACTTTCCCCACATATAACCCACATAGGAAGTAAAGCTGGGCCCAAGCCAGATCCTGTCAGTTTTACCCAAGTGAGGCCCACTTAAAACCCTGTGTCATCCTGCCTGAGACCCACATGGGCAGTTTGCTTAGGTCCAAGATGGAACCTGCGGATAATCCCACATGGTTGTGATCTGGTCATCCCATATGGGGTCCATTGCTCAGCCCACTTTTTGCCCACATAAAAATGTTGGCTGGGTTGCACACACAGTGATTTCACAAGAAATTGCAGTGATATGCAAATTTTTTCCAGAGCTGTGTGAATATATTCAACACTATATTATCTGTTATGTGAGTTATATGGCCAGCAACATGATGCATTACCAGTGGGTTGGAAAAAACATTCATTTTCAGAGAAAGAGAGGGTGGAAAAAAACAAAAACAAATGAAAAAAAAAACAACAACCAAAGGTCAGGATCAAACATTAATTCATTTCTGTACAGTCTGACCATGCTCCGCTGAATTCTGAGTGAGCCAATATCCTTGTAAACACAAAACAAGTGTTCCGAACTATGGCAAATTGCCTACTTTGGCAATGATTCAAAGCTGGCTGGCTAATCTCCAGAATGACCACAACTGCAACAAACTCACAAATTGTGAGTCGAGTGAACTGATGCTGAATCGATCGATCACTACCGTAAGACAGAAGGAAAAAAAGAGAGAGAGCCAAGTTAATTAAAGTATCTGTCACTACCCTGGTACTTTTGTCAGGACATATCTTTGAGATTTGGGACCTTGAAATGAAAGGACATTTTATACTGAATTAAATTGGATCAACAGATAGAGAAATATGCATGTATGAACAGTAAAAATAAATAAATAAAAAAGAACATATGTCATTGTTCTAAATACACCTTGAACCATGAATTCAAGAGACAGGCTTCGGAAATCCTACTCATACTATAGAGGAAAAAGTGACAATTATCACCATGAGAAGAGGTTTCAGATCAGAGAAAATATCGTATAGAAAGATTGAATCTACAGTTTGATGAGTCGTGCTTGTGCATCAAAGGAAACAAAATGACAGAGCACAAAGACAAGGCCAGTAGTTTAATGTAACTACTCAAAGCAAAGGAAAAAAACTGTAAAATGAAAGAAAAGAGACAAAGAAAGGAAAATAAAGATGATAAAACATAAAACATCGACTTACATTGAGTCTTTTCTTTGGGCTCAGTAGACTTCTGAAACAATGAACCTTGAAACGGGAAAAGGGGGAGGTGGAATGGATGAAGGAAAAGGAGAGGGAGACAACAAAAATCAAACAAATAGGTCAAATAAAATGGAACAAACATGACAGGACACAGACACACACAATGACCTGGCATGCTAGAGTGGTGTTGGGTTTGGCTGTTCATAAACCTACATTACACTACAACTAAAACTTGTTACTATGGTGAAATTGTACCATAATTTGAAGCCTATTTTGTGGAAAAAATTTATTTTGTGCTCATATTAAAGTGTTATATCATTCCCATCATGACCAGACAATGGAAATGTCTGTGGAATGAATACAAGTTACGCTTACAGTATGTGACAAAAACCAACAAGATGGCACTTGTTAGATAACTACATTTACACAAAGAAACAAAAAAAATCTATGTACATATAAACAATTTGTCATGATTGCCTTCTGAACCAACACCAGTAAAACCACTGCCTATTATCATGGATGAAGTGGAAATTTGTCTGTGTAAGATGGATGCAGTTTTCTGAGGGCAATTTTATGTAAACAAAGCTACAATGACAGAATTAAGCTGTCAGTTGAGGTAGAAATGGACCATCAAATGAGGTTAAAGTTGTTGTTTTTCCCCTACATAAACATTTTATTACATTAAATTGGTCAGAAATCAGCTGAATTACTTTTCTGACAATATGTAGTTGTTCATTTAAGTGATGTTGTCATTGCGTCGAAGGAAAATGTAGGATAGTGAGTTGAGCTAAATGATTAAATGAGCATTTATTTAACTACAACTGACTCATATAAATTAATATGAATCATGAATAAGCAGTATGTGCAGTAACAAAGTGGGTGGAACTGATATGTAAAAAATTTAAGAATTAACTTAATAAATCCTGTTATGCAATGGTGATGGAGTGGATTTGGGTATTTCTCTAAATCTATGGGTATAAAATATATTTTTTTCCATCTTTAACTTGTTCCTTCCCACCTGATTTGTGTCAATTTTCCCCTATTTCCTTTTCCAGCTTCCAAGGATTATAACTGAAGCTTCCCCAAAAATGTCCTTTGTAATATGTGACACTAGTATTATTGGCTTTATGAACACTATCCAGCTGTATGGGTGCTCAAGAATATTATCTCTACTAAAGAGGTTATGTTTTTGCCAGAGTTTGTCTGTTAATTAGCAAGATAACTCAAAAACTTACAGACAGATTTTGATGACATTTTCAGGATGTCTTGAGACTGTCACAAGGAACAAATGAGTACATTTTGGTGGTGATCCAGAAGAGATCCTGGATTCTGGATCACTTTGAAATGTATTCTCCATTAACTGAAATGTAAAATTTCAAAATAGAATGATTTGTTCCTTGTGACACTCGCAACACATCCTGAAAATTTCATCAAAATCTGTCCATAACTTTTGGAGTTATCTTGACCCCTCCCCCTAAATCACCACCAAAACCTAATCTTTTCCAGATCTCCCCATTTCCAACCTACCCTGAAAATTTCATCAAGATCCATCCATAACTTTTGGAGTTATCTTGCTAACTAACAGACAGACATACAAACAGACAAACTCCAGCAAAAACATAACCTCCTTGGTAGACCTCTCCATTCGAAGGCGGGAGGTCTGCCTTGGTGCAGGTCTGCCAGGCTCCACAAGCTCCGCCCCCTGTTCATATTGTAGTCCATTTTCACATGGATCCAGCTGATGTCATCATGTCTATGCATGTGCTAATGTCAGGGTATAAATTCCTCTATGTATGTAGCAAGTTTGAAGTAAATTAAAACAAAATTGATGAATGTATAATTTTTTTTTTTATTTTGTGCATTATTAGTAAATGGAAGAAGAAAAAAAAGATATAGAAAAAATCATAATGAACTTTTTTCCCCCCAAATTGCAATCACACCTATTCTGGGTCAGTGGTAATCTATAAACTGAATTTGGTAGGAATTCAATCAATTGATTCTCTGCTACCCACATTTCAATAATTTCTCATTATCAGTAAATGTGGAAAATATAAAGAAATTCACAAAAAAACAAAACAAAACAAAAACTTTGCCCGACATTTCCTAAAATGTAATCATGTTTATTCTAGGTCAAAGGCAATTTAAAAACTCAACTTGGCATGAATTCAACTAAGAGTTTTGTCGTTTGAGTGTTAAATTAATAGCTTTCTAACACGTTTTATTGTAGAAACTGTATACATATGTTGACCTAATCACTGGTGATCCAGTAGCAACAGAGGGGTTCAAAGGGACAACATGTCTGCCTACACTTATGTGACATTTATATTAGTCTATACCATACTGAGAGCTGCTTGTTTGCCGATATTCAGATTTCACAGTAAAAGCCACAACACACTGATGTCTATGTAAAGTAATATCCACATGCTCACCCTCCAGTTATTTTATGCATGTCTTCTGCTTGACTACAGCTGCAACAGTACTCAACACTAAACACTGTTGGCTTAGGAAATGTCAACAGACATCTGGATCCCATCACAACACAAGTTTCACATACCCGCACAAGTACAAACCTAGCATAGGGAACCATTAAATGTGAATGTAAGCACTGGTTCATTATCTGGTCCAGTTTGGGTAATTTCATGCTGTGAGAACAGGATGTAGTAATTCCAGTGGCTTTAAGTTTTGGAGGAAATTACAAGATTCAACTCAATCGTTTGCTGGTTGTGAGTTTGTCTTGAGCGTCAATGTTGTGAAGGGGCTAAAAAGAAGAGCCAAACTGAACAAATCCAACACTATGTTTTGAGCGGAATTTTACATTACGCAGTATAGTGACGGGTACAAGACTAAATAAGACACACAGGTAAATTGTGAAACCTTGACATTTGTGAGGCGGTTATTGCTGTGTCATGCTGAGTGTTGCACTTAGCCAGGGCAGACAGAAGGTCTATGACATAGATGAACTGCTGATGTACTGATGTATAATTGACATGCTGGTTTATAATTGATAAAGACAACATAGCAACACGGTGTGCTTAAAAGCTTCTTGCCAGACCAGCTGACTATATTAGACACTGATTCTGCACCAAATGAATATGGTTAAGTGGGGTAATGCAAACAGTCTCACTCATCCATATATTATAGACACAGTGATATTACACTGTATGATATTAGAACAAAATTGACATTGTTTTTTTTTTTTTAAGCTTGCGATATATATTGTAATATGAAAAGGTCTACAGCAGTATAGAACAGCTGCGTGGTGCAGACGCAAAAGGTCAACCAAATTAGTGGTCGACAAAGAACATACGTTTCAGTGTTATCCTTCTCGTGGCCGAAATAATTAAATAAAATGTATAGAATTAGAATAAAACTCCGAATTCTTTATTTGTCACATGTGAAAAAAAATAATTAAATAAATACATTAAAAAACATTTAAAAAATGTAAATAAGTTTCAGAATAAATAATACAAAAATAAAAAGAAATAAAGAAAAAGAAAAAATAAATAATTCCACATAACTGATGCTTTTCTTCCATCCACAGTGAAATGAAAGCGACACTGCCCTTAAGACTGTGCAAAGATGCAAAACAACTATATAAATATAATATACACAATATACAAGATGAGAAAGTCTACAGTAAGTAAAATATAAATAAGAATATAGAGAAAAATATGAATAAAAAATATAGCCTGGAGGGATAATAGAGGGAATAATTAAATAAATAAATGATAAATGCATAAAAAAATGTTAAAAAACTAAAATACGTTTCAGAATAAATAAATACAAAAATAAAAAGAAATAAAGAAAAAGAAAAAAGACATGATTCCACATAACTGATGTTGCTTTTCTTTCTGACACAGAGCCTTAGCTTTGGGTGATTTTCTCTTGTTCGTTGCTCATTTTTCAGTCTTATTACCAGTTCACCCGTTCAGAATTTGAAATTAGATGAGAAATTTGTCGCATTTGTCACCTCCTCCTGCGATGTGACAATTAAATCTTAATGTTTTTCCTACTTCACCTTCGTCTTAAAATTGTATGTTTTGGTTTTCTTCTCTTTTTTCGATGTATTTATTTTTATTGATGGACAGTTAATAGTTGGGAATAACACACCACCTTTCAATCTTTTAACTGCAATAGCACCGCCTATTAACTTCTTTCTCTGTTCGTCCTGTCTGTCCTGTCCAGTCTTTGTTTCCCCCACACATCACTGAGGTGTAGCACTGCCCTCCCTGGCTTATAATAGAGAGTTCTAATAAAGGATGTCTGCTCAGCTTTCAGGGAGGACCGATGTTGGTCACACACATGCACTAAATACTAAAATATTTGGCTGCAAGACTGAAAAATGCATTGATCTCAAACAATGTTGACACCCTCTCTGTGGTGATTAAACAATGAGAACAAATGCAGACAAAAAAAATAAAAAATTATTACAATTTTTAATCAATGTGAAGCACTTTGGGTGCTATACAAATGAAGTTTATTATTATTATTACTATTATTGTTATTATTGCGCACACATACATTGTGATGTCGATGCTCAAACAATATAGCTCTACCACAGTGGCGTGTTTATACTTAAAATTTGTATGTGGGCTCAACTGCTTTTATGTCTTTGTTTGTTTTAGCTAAAGACACAGTCATAGGATGGTATAAATGACAGATCTTGTCATTTTTCATCACTTTTATCCAATGTCTTATTCACATATTTGATGATTTGGGGAACTTATTCATGACATGACTGCATTGAAAAAATGTCCCACTGATTAATGTCTATATAAGCAGGAGCGACATGCCATGAAAACGATTTATCATGTTGAAATTATGACAGAAATGTACAAATACCAAAAAGTGGTGATAGAAAAATGAGAATAAATGATTCAGAAAGAGCCAACGCAAGCACAATGGAAAGAAGCAGTAGCACCGTAAATGAGGACAATCAAAGAGCAGAAAGCGGCTCATACAGAGTGCAGGAAACAATACGACAAAGTGAGGTGATTAGAACCCACAATGAGGAAACACAAGAAGGTGAAGAATAGAGCTTACAGCAGGGAGATGGGTTGTTTGAATTCTCCACCGTTCCTGCTGATACTGCGAATCGTTTTATATAATACAATCCAAATAGCACTCAATGTTCTGTTCAAACACTGCGAACTTCCATAAAAAGAGAATGTCTCTTGTGGTTTCTGTGATTTTAGAGCAGATTTGACAACCTAACATTACTATCATGCACCATACACCCACACCTACACCCATACAAGCTCAGATACACATGCAGGTATGGCGAGAAAAATGTCATGCTCTTGAAAATGACAGAAGCGCACTGAGTGAATCTCCTCCAAAAATCCTGATCGATGCGTCAGAAAAATGTCAGTAGGCCAAGAGATATAAAACAACACAAACAACTTGGAGAGAGAGAGAGAGAGAGAGAAAAAAAAAAGAAAAACCGTGCAACGCCTGGCGAGAACACTCTATAACTCTTGGTTAAACACAAACAGAAAGAGAGGAGGCAGAGTAAGGGGCCAGAAGCGAGGTCAAATGGATTTCTACGTCTCAGGATATAACAGGACAAATTCAGAAAAAAAAAAAAAAAAAAAAAAAAAAAAAACAGGAGAGAGAAACCACTGAATTAAATAGAAAGCAGGGAGGTGTTTGTGGAAAGAGGACGACAGATAAAAACAAGGCAGACAGCAGACCTCCACCAAGGCTTCATATGGCGTCATATGACATCAAAATATGATATGATGGAGCCGTAGGTGTTGACCCATCTGATGTCTGAAGGTGAGACGATGTGAATGAAAAAAAAAAAAAAACACCAGATTTTATCTTGTCTGAAGCCTGAGATATTACCACTGATGTGTTTAAGCAGTTGATCTTTAGTGTCAGCTTGACCTTTGACTTTTATTGCTCAAAATTTAATGGGTTCTTGCTTGAACCATTATCGACCATTCCTGAAAATTTCATCAAAATCTGTTCAGAACTTTTTGCGTAATCTTGCTGACCGGATTAATTAATTATTTTCCGGAAGAAAATAATTGCATCCACTTCCAGTTTTGCTTTTGTTTCAACTAGCAACATGGAACGCTACATACTACATGTGATTTTTTTGCATTTATTTTTATGATAATTATGAAGCAGCAGCTCGACTGAATCAACCATAGGAATTAACATAACAATGCCGGCAGCACAGAATATGTATGTCATTGAGACGACACTGGGAGCATGCGCTGAATGATAGGAATAATGTTAAATGAGGAATTATCAAATTTGGAATTAAGATTGGAATAAACCAGTGATTTTATTCGGAATTAGTTTAATACGGAACTAGAACAGCACTCTGAGAGCGCAGACCTCCACCAAGGTAGACAGCTCCCTAACCCTAACCCACCACCAAAATCAAATCCTTTCCAGATCTCCCCATTACCAACTTACCAGGAAAATTTCAGCAAAATCTGTCAAGACGTTTTTCAGTTATCTTATACACCAGCCAACGGCGGAAAAAACATTACCTCCTTGGCAGATGTAAGGATCATTCTCAATTGGAATTAGGCGTTTACATGGTCATCTTAACACGAAATTAACTTTTATTTGGAATTAAAAATGAATAAAAGTCCCATGTAAACAGGGCTTGTGTTATGTTGTATATGAGGGTATATAGGGTTTACATATGTAACCCATTATTGATGTGTGTGCAGGACGCCCCCTCCTAACCTTACAAACAAGCACATACACATACATACTGTACATACTTCATGGATTCCTGTTAAGGCTACAGGAAACAGTTGAAACATTAGTGCTGACATAAAACCACGTCTCTACAGTCATTTTAAAGACAGAAAATCAATTAGGGGAAATGAGCCTAAATCTATACTCCTCTAGGTTTTACCACATTATTGTGTGGCCATACCTCACAAGCCTCAGGGAATCCTTTGGATGGATCAGACAGTGTATAAGTGGGCAGGGCCCTACATATACAGTAAGGTCTGTCAATATAACGTGGCTAAAGGCAAAGCTTTTTGAGGGATTATATAGTATTATTCCATTGCCCATGACACGGACAACGAATTAAATCATTGCTATCCACCTCCCTCTGGCAGAAGACAGATGCCCTTTTCAGACAAACAAGGGTTCACTGTTTGGATCAGGGTTTTTTTTTTCTCTTTAAAGGCTCACATCACTTCTAGGCTAAAATGAGCCTTGAACATGTAAAAGTAAATACTTTGCACAAAAGACAACATTTAGTTGGTTAAAATAAAGTTAGTTTGTAGCATCACTTCCTGAGCAGGTGGTGAGAATCTCTACTTTATTATCAATAAATTCACTGACATACGCAATTTTACTTAACTCTTGTATACTGATTCCAAACTTGAAAACTACATTTCTTTGGCATGTCCAATTTTGAGTTATGCACAAAAAACTTTAGTGATGTCATGACGTAAGTAGGGTTGGGTACCAAAAGGGTTTCATTTGATACCGATTCCAAATAGGTACTTTTACAACAGTATTGGTCCCTAAACGGTATTTAAATCAGTACTTTAACAAGAAAAAAAAAAAAGTACAGAGGCAAACACGATTGAACCGTAACATCAAAATTTAACCAATGACTTACCGAACCAGTATCTGCTCTCTCCTCTCATGTGCTATTAATTCATTGCTACGCTACTTAGCTGATCACGGAAGCTATCAAACATGGTGCAGTTTCTACTTTAAGGTCAACACTATGTGTCCCCAACTACTTCATTAAATTAGCTGTATTCCTGCCTCTTTAAACACCTGCTGCATATGGAAGAATCTTTATGTGCACACTTCCGTTAACAGTGGATAGAGGTCGTAAATAAACAACAACAGCATATATATGTGGTACCAAGATATGGTACCGAAATTCACAATTTCAGTCTGGTTACTACCGTTAATGTTTGTCCCAGTTCCATACATATTCTGACTTTCGGTACCCAACCCTAGACGTGAGGCATCCCAAGGTCATGACCTTTCATTTGCATTTGATATTAAGTCAATCAGACAAATAAGTTCCAGAGATATGAACAAAAGATTATTTAGTGATTTTAAACCTTTGAGTGCCCCCTGGTGGGAAATCTAGAAATGGTCATTCATCCTAAATCGTATCAATTCTTCCCCTTCACAATACTCAATGATATGGAATAATGTAGAATTTCTAAACTCAATATTTTTCAAACTCACACAAAGGATATTGGGTGATGGCGGTGGGACCAAAAAAATAATATCCCTGAAGGTCTGTTTGGGAATATAATTATAAGTGATAAAAAGTCTGATGCCTTTAATACCTTAAAAAATTTAATGCAGTGCAAGATAATAGAAACCTGAATGCTGGAATGTTCACTGAGCCCTAGATTGAACAAGTCACATTCCATATTCTTCTCAAAGCTCTCTATATTTAATAGCTTGGGATTAATTTGTTCAAACAGTAAAGTCTCCAGTGTGGCATAGAGCCCAATTTATAAGTATTTCCACCTAAAATGAATATGAACAGATGGAATGCAAAATGTCACTTAAAATAGTGCGGTATGGTCCAGTGGTCAGCGCTGTCATCTCACAACAAGAAGCTCCTGTGTGAGAGCCCATTGGCTTTTCTGCATAGTTTGCATGTTCTCCCTGTGTCTGCTTAGGTTCTGTCCAGACATGCACCTCAAGGTCATCTTAGTTTATGGCCGCAGAAACAACTCGGTTGACCAGATGTCCAGAAAAAAATTGGGACAGTTCCAAATTCTAAGCTGTTGTCCCTAATCCTGAATCTGGCTTTACGAGTCCCGAAAATTAAACTTCATACAAAATAATGACTTGACTTGGTTTAAAAATTTTAAACGATTGCCCTACTGCCAGACTGCCACTGAGACTGCTTCCACAGCCCCGAATGTTTCAAATGTCTGTGTTCAGCCCCAGCTACAATGGATATATTTTGTATCTTTGTCACATTCTAGTTTGATTCCATTGCGACAGTAAACAGTGAATGGCGAGAATATTCATTGACAATAACGCAAGATGCTGTGAGAAGGACGACAAGGGCGACCAGAAGTCAAAGCACAGCAGGCATCAGGAACTTCGCAACATCTAAATCTGATTTAAATGATGTGACCTAAATAATTTAAATGGCTCTAAAACTTACGTTATCTAATCATACAGTATTTACATTTGCTATTACACATAAGAGCAAATAAAAAAAAATGTGATTAATAGACCATTAAATACTTGAACAACATTAATTTGACCAGCTGGAAAATTAAAAAAAAATTTATTGACTATGTACGTCAGTGCAGCGCTACCAGCATCAACAAACACAGAAACGGTGAAATTACCTCTTGCTCCTGCAGCTGCTCATAGGTTCCCTCCCCAAAATGCACATTGCTACGAATTTCCGGAAATGCTCAAGTGACCTACTGGCTGTGTTTGTACACAAATAGACTGCTTATGGTAACAAAATTATTCATCATGAGGATAGAGATCCAGCTGTGGAATCATGGAAAGACTTATGGATTTGTGATAGTTAGGCTATGAACGAATGGAGCTAATTCCTCAAGTGAAACAGAGATGATCCCCCTTCAAAGAAATTCTTACACTACTGGTACTTACTGATAGATTTATGTTACTGAAGTATAAAGACTTAAGAGCAATAATGAAAAGCATAGGTGTATATTATCCCATCTGTGCACTTGTTTCAAAATTAACTTTTACCTTTCTTCTCTCCACCCTTGTGCCCCCCCCCCCCTTTCTCTCTCTCTCGGTACGTCAGATGCTTGTCTGCCAATTACTCTGAGCATAGGGAGTAACAAGCGCTATTCCTACAAGTCAACAAATATAATTGCCTCCACCTTGGAAAAACTGCTGCTGCTATATTCATCCCAATATGACTCAGCCCACTCTTTTCCATGTGGTTTTGAATTTACCACTTTATTTTTCTTAGTGGTGTCAGAAATGAGAAAATTCTGATTTCACAGATTTTCCCATACATTATGTACCACTACAACCTTGATGAGGGTTCTGGACAAGGAAGTAGTAATGTTAATAAAGATGACTGGCCTGTGAATCAAATGGAATGTACACAGAGGTTTTGTGGGTAAAGCTGAATGCGAAGACACTGCTACAAAAGGAGAAGTAAAAAGCTTCCTGGAGAAACACAGGAAACCTGAGGAACTGAGAGACAAGAGTAAAAAAAGATGACAGTGAGAATATAAAATTAGTACAAAGAGGAATGGTTGTAGTAGAAAATTGAAAATTATAGATTTATGGAGGAAATAATAAAGAGAGGAGTGGCTCAAAGTCGACAGAGGCAAGTAAACACATCCAGAAGAAAGAGCGAAGAAGAAGATGGAATCCTGTCTCCATGTTGGCGAGCCTCTAAAGACTGTTGACTAGAATAGTTTGACTGAGATACGTCTGACAGCTGCTTTGATTGTGTGAGTTGTTAATGACTTGACAGGGGTTGACATGGAATAGGAAAAGAATTAGTGATACTAAACACAAAAACATGCTGCTGTAAAAAGAAATGAAATGACTTGATTGACTTGATGACTTGACAAATGCTGGTGATGTTACATATAAAAGTTTGCCAATATGTGAAACATTGTTTTCTTTTTCTGCTTCTGCAGTTTAGAAACAGGAGAGTCATAGCAGACAGAGAGGGAATGACATACAGAAAGTGTCCAAGGCTAAACCCACTCTACCAGCTGAGCCACCACAGCCCCCCAAAATGTCTATTTTAGAGGTGAAAATGGCCCACTCTGCCATTTTCTGATTAAAATCCCATCTTGATGCTGGTATAATCCATATTAATGCACTCTGATCAGGGTGAACAGCCCAGCTGTTCTTCAGAGGAACTCTGCCAAACATTCATTGTTAATGTCTGATTGAAGCCGCTGTTCTACAAAGAACTATTGGATTTATTTCAAATCCACTTCTTGTGACAATAAGACAGCAACATACAGTGTGTTGCCTGACATTGTTGTCATATAGAACCTTTTAATGGAGAAGCCCTTCATGCTTGACAGACTCAGAAGTTCGCATCCAAACTGACAACAAAGTGCAGTCAGTACCACTTAAAAACACATTTTCATCATTTTAATCTTTTTGTTTTTATAGAAAACACATCAACAGCCTCTGGAGGATGTGGGAACATAACAATACTTCCAGCAACATTAATGCATGGTTACTTTTTTTTTTCAGAAATGTAACAAAAATAAGAAGAGAATAAGGACGCAATTGGCATGTGCAGAAGTTTTGGCACCCTACATGTTCTCCTGCGTCAAATAACTTTTCCAAGTTTTTACAAGCTCAGATCTTAATCAGTCTGTGAGTAATGTCAACAAATGTCATAAGGAAGTGTCAAAGTAAAGCCTAAATTCTCTGACTCTTTAGACCTTGTGCCAACAACACTCAGTATCTGTGGGGCCCTCTATGCGGGTCTGTATGACTGAAAATGAAAGTGTCCACAGAGCAGGGGGAGCTACAAGAAGATAGTCAACCATTTTCTGTTTCCACAGTGTGAAATATAGTAAAGAGATGGCAGTTGAGGGGTACTGTGGAGGTCAAAATGACATCTGGAAGACCAAGAACAATCTCAGAGAGAACTGATTGTTAGCTGCTCAAAGAGCTGAATCAAAACCCCCATTTGACAGCAAAAAAATATGACCATTTAGTAAACTTAGGGGTGGTGGTGGACTACTCCACTGTGCAATACTAGCAAAAGGGGGCATTTGTATGAAAAAACATGCCATATCTAATCTTAAAATCCAACCTCAAAGCATGGAATGGGACAAAAAGCCAAATGCATTTTGGGAAACAAATGCTGTGGACTGATGAAACTAAAAGAAAGTCATGAAAAGAACAGCTTGACACTATTCTGGATCCATCATGCTTTGGGGGTTACGTTGCACCCAGTGACACAGAAAACACTACACAGATAGGGTCAGGAACTGATTGCACTAAAAAAACAGCCTATTCTGGAAGCAAACGCCACTGTCAAAAGAAGATAATGATTTCTAAAAAGGATCCCCAATGAACTTTATAAGAGGAGAGTGAATGGTGCTGACAGTCTTCAGACTTAAGCATAATTGAAAATCAGTGGGTAGATCTTGTAATAGCAGTGCATGCAAGATGGCCCCAAAATATTGCAGAAGTTGTCTTTTGCAATAAAGAATGAAAGATGATCCCACATACAAGAGTCAAAAGTGCTTTTACTGGACTCCAAGATTAAATTTGGGTGTCCATAGCTCACTTTGTAGAGAAGGATGTTCATTAATCAAAGGGTTGGCAGTTCGAATCCCGCTCTGTGCTAGTCAGTCTGTTGTGTCCTTGAGCAAGACACGTCACCCTCCTTACCTCTAGTGTCACTCACACTGGTGTATGAATGTTCAGTGGTGGTCAGAGGGGCCAAAGGCACAAAATGGCAGCCACGCTTCAGTCAGTCTGCCCCAGGACAACTGTGGCTACATATGTAGTTTACCACCACCAGAGGGAGAATGTGAGAGTGAATGAATAATGTAAAGTGCTTTGGGTGCCTTGAAAGTGCTACAGAAATCTTAACCATTATTATTTGTTTTGTAATTTTTCTTTTCATGTTGTACAGAAGCTGTGTTTATATATTTTCAGTAAAATAAATAAACTGTGCCATATTTCAATAGCTGCCCAGATTTTATATACAACCATACCTGACCAAGGCAGCAGAATCACTGGATTTCAACAGCGGCAGATCTAAATTAATGTGTGAAAAAAAAAACCTGTTCATGTTGGCCATGAGATGACCATTATTGTCATGTGAGTCTGGCAGGCATGAAGAGAACTTCAGGATATTTGCTGTTAAAAAAAGAACTATATGACAGCAAGCAAAAGCAGTGAACATATTCTAAATATAGTGTACTGAGTTTTGTAAAGTGGCAAAGCAGTGGAAAACCCAACCTAACCCTGTCAGAGCCTCACATTGTTCTTTGTAGGTGTCTTGTGAGTCTTCATGCTGCACATTTCTCTGAACTACCCCTGTCACACACATCCATACCTGGGCATTCAGCACCTCCTTACCCAGCTCACAGCCACTTTCTAACAGTGTAGCTCATCTTGAAATCATGCAGTGGATGTCAAATGAGAGGTCAAATGAGAACACAGTTTGGTCTATTGCAGACATATATAGTGTAATGTAGTGTTGTGTGGTGGGACTGCAAGGAGGAGTTCGGTTATGAATTTCTAAACATTGAATGTTATAGATGTATAAATGATAGATTCATACGATGATATGATATGGTATTATACTTTACTGGATATTAGGGCTGGGTGATCTCTCGAACTTAGATAATAACAAGTGGTGCCAGGCACAACAAGACCTGCCCCTCACACATATTCCTGGTTATTTTGGATCCAGTTCATGTCATTATGTATATTTTTTAGAGTGCATTTTAAATGTCTGGTTTGCTGTTTTTGTCTTAAATAGAGAGTTTTGTAGGATTACTGTCACTAGCACATGTCACTAATCACTTCACGCCTAATACTTTCGTGTCTGTCTATATTTAAGAGTCCAGTTTAATTTGCAAAATGTGTTTTACTGGAGAAGAAATAATGATTCAAAAGAAATGCAAGTCTGTTAGCTGTAGGTCTGGCTTCTAAACTCTGACATACAGCAAGTCAGATTTAGACAGATGATTATGGGTTACGCTGGGGGGAAAATGTTGTTGATTCATAATAAAACACCAACGGACAGCTACCACAGTCGAGGTAATTAATGGAAACACTGTAGCTGTATACAAAGTAAAATGTCACTCATGTTTATTTCAGCTAGATACAGTCAGTATAGTAATAATGTTGGTCCAATATGACAAAAATTTTGATTTTCTAGACAGATAACAAAATGCCAATACACACACACAATTCCTTTTTAAATCACCGAAAAGAAGTTGGTTTAGGTTTAACTCCTACTTTTAAATAAGAGGTGAGAACATGTTGGTTTATGATTTTGCCTCTAAAGTTCATCATTTGATCATATTTGGTGAGATCGCCCAGCCCTACTTTAAACTGTCTGATTACACTGGTCTACAATTTTTAATAAAGTATCTGCTTCAGACTTTAAATGTGCTAAGTCTTACATACTTTAATAGGATGAATCAGGAAATAAATGACAAAAGTGCTGGTTAGCTCATGTTTTTAATATATGGTGTGTTATTCCACATATATGGTGGTTTATGTACATGTATACAATAGATTCCTAAATATTCCACTAGAAAGCACTTCTAAAGTGAGTATATCATAATGTGCAGACAGTGTTTTGAAGTAGATCTGAGACCAATATTCCTTTGGAGTAAAAACATATTCTCTTGTTAATTCTAACAATTTCACATTTTGACCCCAGACTTATCTTAGAAACTTGAGCCAACCAGCATTTAAGACTTCAGTTGTCTTTATCAGTGACACACATGTGGTAAAATGTCATTAGTTTTTATTCCGGAACCATTTTACTTGTAGACCAGTGTTATTTGAAGTCACTTCTGTTCTGAAAAGTTATCTGAGCTTGATTAACAACTGCCAGTAAATGCTTATGTCACCAGTTGATACATAAAACAGAAATTGTTAGTAATCTGTTAAAACTGAAGTGTGCTCACTTTGCATACAGAGTCCATCGGTACAGTTCTGGGACTGGAGCACAAGTCCTTCACAGTCTTTTCCTCCATTTTTAGGGGCCGGGTTGTTGCACTCTCTCCTTCTCCACTGCGTACACTCTGTCCCACAGGCAGACCACTTACTCCATTCAGTCCAAACGCCGTCCACTAGTGGAAGAGGACAAAAAGGTGAAGTATGATTATATAGCGGAGAAAGAAATGTTAGAATACACAGTAATGTCTGAGCAGTCGGGATGGGAAGATTATCTGATACGTATTGATACGCCAACGTGCGCGTGCACCATTGGTAAAGAAGCTGCGAGTAAATGAAAAAGTGTTTCTCTTTCTTTGGTACTTTAATGGTATCGTGATTTGGCTGTGAATAGCATCATGTTGCATAGTAGCGTATTAACAACTTCAGTTTTTTTCAAGTCGACGTATCCGTCAAAGTCGACGTGGGTGATGACGTCATCACATTGTCAACTGAGGAAAAACACAGATACACGGCTAAAAAAACAAACAAAAAACACACACGTCTATCCAGTAATGAGCTACTTGTATTAAAGTTCACTGCAACATAACAATGTCCACTGACAAGACACAAGTATCAACATGTTAGCCCCAACAAAACAAAGGCTAACGTTAGCAAAGAGTTTTCTGTTAAACTTAACTGAACATCAGCAGGGTGAACATATGTCCAGATTTTGTCTGGACCCACGGCTCTAAAACCGGACTGTCCAGATGTCTGTCATGGGTCCTCACTTTTTATATTAAGTTCAAAAAGTTTAAGACAGCGGGCAAAATGAACACCACACTGCTGCTCACTTGGGTTAGCTAGCAGATGCTGCTTATATCATGCAGATTAGCTAGTGAACAGACGTACCAGTTTTTTTTTTTATCTAAGGTGAAGTAAAGTGGAGTAAAAGAGTCTGTCATTCTCTTTTGTTTTGTTAGCCTGTCACATCTGTCTTACCTGTAGCAGCCACGTCTTGATTAGGTCTGACTGTTTATGTGCCGCGCGCGCACGAGAGAGGGAGAGAGAGGGACAGAAAGTATAACATGCAACTTGTTGACTCCAAATTTAAATCGGCGTGTCTGTTGATGCCTTATTGTAGGTATGAGACAAAAAATTCAAACCTTACTTGATTCAGATGAAACTACGACAATAAGAAAGATCTTTCAAATAGAAATCCAGTGATATAAGTATCATTCTCCTGTGATAAATATTAAGAAAGTTATGAATTTTTGAATACGGTTAAAATCGCCCATTAACGGTCAAATTGTTAATACTGAAACAATAGGAGAAGAGATTTAAATTGTGACCGGTCTCGTTAAGTTAAGTCATACAGGGTGCAGATTAACAAAAAAAGATGCACCCAAATGATTAATTCATATTATAAAGACTCGGTACAACACAAATTAGAAGCATCTATAGGTGAGACATTGCATAATTTAGCAAGTGAAGTGACAGAAATTTTCCGGAAACATCGCCAGCGGAAGTCATACTACGAAGTATTTTTCCACGGACGGATCCAAAATATTAATCTGCGGATCAATAGATTTCCTTAAAAAATGACAGATATAAACAAAAATATGTAAATAAAAGTATTATAGAGAAATAAATGTATAACTTACTCACCTTCGATGTTTTTGAGGGGCTTTAGTCTACCGAAAAACACGGAAATTGTCGGACTCAATTTGTAACGCTTGCAGATATGCGATTGAACATTTTCAAAGACGAGGTGAATCTTGGGAACGTGTTCTACGTCATCAGTGTTGGTGTATTACAGTAGAGAAAATAACGTGATCGCAGCAAGCCTCAGAATCCAGGCTTTCGCCCGCTATTCAATTTGCTCGATCAATCGTACAACGCTCGCGAGTAGCCACTGCCGAGCGTCAGGCAGTGGCCAATGCGCGCATACCTACCTATTGCATAGTGAGGTGCCATTCACATACCTTTAATATATCGGATCATACATGCTAAATCCAGATGTGTATCGTATCGGCCTTACAACTACAATTCCCCAAATCCTACTGAACAGGTATAAAGTGAGTCTGGGTTGGATCTTACCGGTGCACAACGTAGTGCAGACCTGTTTCTGTATGGCCTGTCCATCACACGGGAGTCCACCGTTGAGGGGGGCGGGGTTAGTGCAGCTTCGGGTACGTTTCTGAAAGCCCCGCCCACACCGGCTGTTGCACGCTGACCACTCTGTCCAAGTCGACCAACCGCCGTTCACTGTGATAACAGAGCCAAGTTCATAGAAATTTAAATCAAACACTTCTGAAAGTTTATCTTAAAGCTGCATGTAGCTATAAAAGGGTTTGTGTATGTGCTTGGAATATGCCTCTGGTCATGCATATAAATAACACAAAATGCATTGAAAACATTCTGTAATAAATCAAGTGTAATTCTCTATGGATAGACTTCTGATTTTAATGTGGTGTTTGATTTAATTGAACTACTTGTTTTGATGGATTCAGTAAGTGTTTTACAAATGCCAAGAGGCTGGGTTGTTGAAGTTTAGTGAGAACAGCTGGATTTTCCTGCACTCGAATACCACACACACTCACACACACACACACACACACACACACACACACACACACACACACACACACACACACACACACACACACACACTCTTATGTAATGTTTTTGTTATACCCTGCTGCTACTGTGACACCATTTTTCCCTACAATGCTCAGTCTCAAACCCACTAAAACACATAATAAAACATACACATACTGTCATTCTGCTTGCAAATTGCTTAACCCTGCACCCTTGTTGGTGGGGAAATAGGGCTTTGAAAAAAAAAAAAAAGTTTGATAAAATTAAAATAACAAAAAACATGGTGCTGGAGTCTCAATTGCTCACAAAATAAAATAAT
The DNA here is from genome assembly GCA_020466265.1 of Siphamia tubifer. Taxonomy (NCBI): domain Eukaryota; kingdom Metazoa; phylum Chordata; class Actinopteri; order Kurtiformes; family Apogonidae; genus Siphamia; species Siphamia tubifer. Next base: position 40,180,243 of record CM035791.1, on the reverse strand, counting down.
CACAAGCATTTTCATAGTGTCTTCGGTGCCTGTGTGAATCTCTTTCTATTTATTTTTCAGCTTCTTTCTATTGTATTATTATTGATTTTCATACAGAGGAAAAATACTCCATGTAACAGGTAAAGATGAGTGGATTAAATACAAACAGGAGGATAGAAAAGTAGAGACATGAAGTCCCTCACTATAACACGGTTCACCTTTCACTGTTTCGCAGATTTTTTTAAAATTATTTTTTTTGTACAATTGAATGCACATTGTATTCTGGGTCCTGATTGACAGGGCCGGCGTTAGGCATAGGCAGGCACCAGATGTCTAAAGGGTGCCAAGTCCCACAGAATTAGAATATGTATTTTCTGGACTATAAGGTGCGCCTTATACTGTATATGGATTAATTCTGGTTGTGCTTAGTGACTTGGAATTTTGACTTTTTATCTCATAATTTGGCTTTTTTTATCTCATATTTTTTACTTTTTATTGGATAATTTTGACTTTTTGTTGAATAATTTTGGCTTTTTTTCGCAGAATTTTGACTTTTTATCTCAGAATTTTGGCTTTTTATCTCTGAATTTGGACTCTTTTAAAGTTTGATTTAGCAGAATAAGAGTGTGTTGTGTTCCGTGTTACAACTCAAGAAGGTTGAGGTTTATTGTGACTGTTTAGCTTCACTTAATGCACCTTATAATCCAGTGGAAAATAAAGTAAAGAAAGGATTAAATTTAACATTGACAGAGATTATCCATGGACACTCAGTACATACTTGATCAGATGTAGGATACTATGTTTACAGATGCTCATTTCTAATTCCACATAAAGGAAAAAGGGGTGTTCGCCTCGTGTTCGCCTAGGCCACCACATTGACCAGAACCGGCCCTGCTGATTGGCTAAGGGACTGTAGACCCTTGTCAATCATTCTCCTCTGTGCGGCAAAGTCCCTCTGCCTGGATTTCACCGCATGTGAAGTTCCTCTTTCGGGCATTTTGTGTTCCAGCTGTCAGAAAGACTCACAGACCGCAGGACCCAACTGTGGTGTCCAAAACCAGAGGGGGAGATGACACCCCCCCCCCCAGCAAACTGTACCCAGGCTATATGTCAGAATGTCAGTACTTTGACCACCTATGGAAGTTACACAGCTGAAGGCACCATTACGGAATCCATTAATCTTTGGTTTGTTACAGGAATAAGTAGGAAAATAACATAACGATGACAGCAGCACAAATTTTGAACAATGATGCGAAAAGGCTTTGTAGATTTCACTTAGCACAGGTTATTTTTAGAACATAACCCAGACGATCAACAAGGGAGCACTATACAGAGGGACCAGGACAGTGAGCTGATGTCCAGAGAAGCGTAGTGGATCTGCAGCTTTCTGACAGCTCTCTCAAATCTCTCTTTTTTCCAAACGCCCAATTAGAAATGGATATCCAGAAGGAATGTAAGCGCACAAATCAGGTAGTCAGTTATTGTCATCTCCTTCCTTGGGTTTTTCCAGGTATTAACTTTGCTTCTTCTGCACCTCTCCGTTCTTCTCACCTGTCTCCTTTCTGTCTATACCTGTTCCATTTTTTCCCCTCTTAAATTCCTGTGTTTTTTTCCCCGTTACTATTTCACCTTGTAACCAGTGTCAGCCCAGGCCCTTGTGGAGCCGAGAAGATTGAACCACAGATTGAACAATCTATTTCTGTAAGGATACATCAGTGTCAAACCACTCCATCTCTGGCTGTCTCCATCCAACACGCACACATGCACGGTTATTTTTGATTGAAACACTCCTCTTCTTGAATAGAGTCAGTGTTATGCTGTTCTGTGTATGTGTGTGTGTGTGTGTGTGGTTGTATTCCTATCTTTATGGGGACATTGATATGTTTACACAGTCACATCATGGGGACCTCTGACACTATGGGTACCAAAATTCAAGTCCCCACAAAATAAAATTAAATATAAACATAGGTCCCCACTAGTAAAATATAAATCTGTGTGAAGAATACGTTGTTATTATTATTATTATTTTTTTTTTCAGAAGTCCCCAGAAAGCATGAGGGAGAGGCAGATTATTTTTTCAAAGGTTTGGAGATGTGCTGACTTTGTATTATTACTATAATTATTTTTGATTTATTATTTTTTTATTTGATTTATAAAAAAAAAAAGATTTTACACTTTTTTTCATTTTAATATTTTTTTCAAATTTTATTTAGAATTCATTAAAATTATATATTTTTTCTATTTTATTAGAATTTATATTTTTTATAATTTTTTGTTTTACACTCACTACCCAATGGCTACTTTACCTACAAGTGATGAGTACAAACTTGGTCCTCATGAGACATCGAAACAAGTATGTGTGTGTGTGTGTAAAGGGTGGAACATATTTTCTATGTGTTTGTGCTATGCATTGCTTCCTCACAAAACATTTCACATTTTCTCATGTCAGGGAAGTGTTTAGTAAAAATGAAAAGGAAGAAAAACAAGAAATATGAAGCATCCCCCTCCCCTTTTTGAGTAGTTCTGCAACAACGCAGAAGAAGAAGAGCTTGTCCTGAAAAACTCATTCGTATTCATATACTAAGTTGTTTTTTTGTTGTTGTTTTTGTCAACAGCTGTTATCACACCATATGCTGTACAACTCATTCAGTAGTGAGACACTTGGCTGAAAACAAAGACATTTGGAAGGTTCTAATTTGAAACTGGAGATGTGATTGGTGGATTTTAATTGGATGAGGTCAAGGGTGACATGGGAAAATCAGGCCAATCACAAAGAGAGCTTTCTGGCATGGCAGTAGAGCTAATTTCAGGCGGCAGATGGGGACTGGCTGATCAAAGATGCTGTTGGATCGCTGCAGTTAGTGGTTAGAAAAGGTGTTGTATCAAGTGCTTTTCAATTCTGACCCCCCCACACTTCACAATTACACAGAGATAAACCCTAGAACTTACCGTGGGGGTCTTAAACTCATTTTCTTTCAGGTAAATTTGATCTCCACTGGGTCGGAGCAGTAAAATAATAGCATAAATAACCTAGAAATGTTTGCTTGTTTTAATGGGAAAAACAAAAGAAACCCATTCAATTATAAAAACCTTTCTTTACTTTACTAAAATATCCAAACCAAAAAATAAATAAATTAAAAAAATAAAGGAATATCTTATCCTATCTTATCTTAAAAAAAAAAGATGTGGAATAAATACAATTGTAACAATATTATCCCTAGATTTATCATTTCTATGTTTATTAGAACTCTTGTTAATGTGTAAGTGCTTTGTTTTTTATTGTACTTGACTCGTATTATACTGTATATAAAGCATCTTTGAGTAACGTGAAAAGCATTATAGCATATAAATACATTTTTGTTTGTTTTTTTTTGGGGGGGGGGGGGGGTCAGTGGATTTTAACATTTTCTTATATTTTTTCTTCGCATTTTTCATGTTTCTCAGTGTATTTTTGTGAGAAATTTGAGTTAAAAAAACTTGAGCCATAATCTGATTCTGCTGGCACTAAACTAATGCAGACATAAAATATGCAGAAAATATATACTATTAAAATTCATCTCAAAGGCCTTCGGGTCACATGTTTAAGACCCATGACTTACCGTAAACAATAACAGTAGCTATGGTGCTTTTTCTTTTGGCCACTATGTTCTTTGCTACACATGTGTAGTTGGCGGTGTCGGAGAGTCGGGCCTGTTTGATGATCAGATTATGGTCGATGGTGATGTAGAAGTTTCTGTCTTCAGCCGGGTCAATTATCTCCTCGTTCTTCAACCACTCCACCTGCAAGACAGAGACGGAGATGAGTCAGATTAAATGTTTCTATTTCACTCTTTGCCTCAGACAGACAGACAGACAGAAACCATCGGAAATATTAGGCAAAGGAGAGATAATGGCACTCGAAGGTGTAAAGAGTAGCAGGTTTTATCTGATTTTATAGTGGGAGAGTGTCTTGATGCTATAAACCAAAAACCCAATTAAAGCAGATTAAATATTATACATCAATTTAAACTCTTAGCTTTTTTGTAACAACGTTAGATCCTGCCAGCTGAGAAATATTATAGGATAACAGAATAATCTTGTTTTCACAACTGAATGGCGGATGGAAGGGGAAGCTGCTGAATAAAATCCACCCTCCGAGTGATATTATTCACTAAAGGAGTAGTCGAAAGTTACTATGATAAATACAGTATGAACAGTGCTTAATTTGTAAAAGTGAGGGGTGGGTGGGGGTTACAGGGACAGTCTAAAATGCTTAACTTTTTATTTTTTTTTAGGATATTGAATCTTTATATATATATATATATATATATATATATATATATATATATATTAGCTTATCAACTTTTTATCATATTTAACTCCGCTTCTTTCATTGATCTTAATAATAACTTTTTTAATTGTAATTTATTCTGAACTGTTTTAAATCTTAGAGCTATTTACAGCCAGTATTATTTATTTAAGGGCTGATGTTATAATATGATTGTATTTTTGTTGTGTGGAGCGATGACTACTTTAAATTTCCCCATGGGGATTAATAAAGTATATCTTATCTTAACATGAAAAAGCTTAATACAGTTTAATGTACGAAAAGGACGATCGATCATAACCAAATGTATTTAATAAATTGAATGTCCGTCTCTGTCTCATATACAAATTGCCAACATGGAAGGAATGATTGGACTCAAATGTGTGGTGCTGAAGGGAAAGTGTTTTTTTTTTGTTTTGTTTTTTTGATAGAAAAATAAGGCTGAATGTGGACAGCATCCAGAATGTTTATTTATTTATTCCTTTATTTATCAGGAATAATGCACATAAAAAAGGTAATATGTTTGTGCCAGGGTATTGAAAAAATGCTAATTTCCACCAACAGTCCCTGGAAAGGTTGATATTAACCCTTTGATGCATAGCGATCACTCCAGTGGACAGTTATTCTGCAGTTGTTCTCTCATATATTCATGGGTTTTGTTGTTTTAGTTCCATATCAGTCAGTTCATATTATTACTGAAACGTGATTGTTGTTAATACCTGATAACATGTTTACGTTTAAATCAATTGTTGTTATTAGACTGTAATTAACAGTCTCTTCTTAAACAAAAACTGCATTAAAAATATTTTATTTCATAGTGTTTTGATATTGTGTTTTAAATACATAAATACATGTTTCAAAATTAAACGTAAGTTGTCCAGCTGAGTGGACATTTTTGTAACTCCATTAAAAAAAAGCAAAATACAGAGGATACTATTATTTTAAAGAAATTGGTGACAAAGCAGTTAAGAAAAGGTAGAAATACTACAGAAAATAATAGGACAGTGGATGGAGACACTTGTTTCATGTTCAGTTCATGATATGTGTTGCAGAACAAGTGAGTATTTATTAAAGTTTCTCTTTTTCGCTTATTACAAGGGTTTTCTCGTAACCCTGAACTTTAATCTGAGGTTTTATGAATATCTACATGACCAGTGAATTAAATGTAAGAAAATGTGATTTCAGTTAGCAATATTTTTACAAAAAAAAATCTTATTTTCCCCCCCCTATTTTTCTTATTTATAACATTAACTTTCAATGAACATTTACATTATGTGTTAATTCAATATTGGAAAATACATGATTTAGACCAAATTAAAGCAAAATACAGAGGATACTATTACAGCATTTTAAAGAAATCAGTGACAAAGCAGTTACCCCTTGTATTATGTTAAGGGTCAATTTGACCCATTTCAGTTTTTGTGTTGATCAAAGTACTGGTTATTCTTTCATTTTCTTCATGAAATGTTGTGACTTTTCCATCTAGGATCATGAACTGTTGAGTAAAATCTGAAAACTCTAATATTGTGGGTCATTTTGACCCAGACACTTTAATGTGGATAATTAGCTGTTCAGATCCAACATGTTTTGCTTACCCAGTTATTAGTATTTTGATTGTTTTGTCTGGATAAACATGCGTAAATTGGAAAGCTATGTGGAGAAGGACACAGGTAAAATAAAAAGGAAAATAATGAAAAATTAAATTAAATGTGTTTATGAAGAGGGGAAAAACTTGAACAAAATAATTATTAAATACAAGGTTGAAATAAAAAAATATATATATTGTACATCTCTATTCTAAATATTTATGTAATCTAAAATAAAGTTTAACCTGTTATTTATTTATTTTACTGTATTGAGTGGCTTTATACAGTATGGGTCAAAATGACCCACAACGTAATCAATGTAATTAATTTTCAACATAATAAAAGGGTTAAGAAAGCTATACATACTCCTCAAATTATTAGAACTGGGTCTTTATGGGTTAAACCAATAAAGAAAGGGAGACAGATTTATCTAATATCAATATCCTGTGTCGGTTGAAAAGATAAGGCAATTGTCAAAAATATATCTCAGAAGTGACAGGTGGATTTTATGAGCAAATAAATGGACTTTAGGGAGAAGGGTGTAAAACTATTAACCCTTATTATTCTAACTTATGAAAATAACATGTTATCATAAAGGCTGTCATTCATAGTATGGAAGCCAAGTGTGGGAGTGAATGGGGAAAAAACATCTCAAACATGTGTTTCCACAGGGTAATTTTGGGTGAAGCGAAGGACAGTGGGAAACTATCCTATTTATGAGGCTAATCACATTTCCTGAGTGCTGTATTTACTGGTCCAAACCCTCATAAATTCAGCCTGTCCGAGCTTTATGGCAGCCACATAAATGTCCGAGTGGTGTTGTTTAATTCACGTTGTTTAATTTCCTCCTCCCTTCGCATTAGGAAATGGAAATGTCGGGAAAAAAAAAGAGGAAATTCGCCGTTATTCTTCAGTTTACTGCATGCCCTGGTCTCCTTGTCATCCTCTTCTTTCAGTTATTCTACCTGCCCCGCTGTCTGATCTTTGGCCACGGGGCATATTGGAGCTGTGTGTTCTCAATCTTAAGTGAGATGCTGTGTGACCTTTCAGTCTCTATTACAAAGTAAAGGTTATACTAGAGAAAAGGCAAAAAGAAAACAAAAGAAAAAAAAACATACTATAGTGCATATACACAGAACACAAATGGCCAGGAAAATACTACTTGTACTACAACAGCAAAACACAGCATATGTTTTCTGTGTAAAGAAAGCAAACACAATGTTTATTATGTAGCGAACAAAAACATATTGTATTTATTCATCTTCTGGTTAAAGTATGACTGAGAATAAACCACAGTACAATCATAAACATGTGGAGAAAGGTAGAAGAACAAGAAACCCTGCCCCTCCCAAATGTTTTAACTCTTAATGGACATCCCCCACTCAAAATAATGAAACTATGGGTTGGATTTTTCAAGGTCAAAGGTCATGTCATTTGGAGCCTACATGTAGCTTCCTATCTGTCAACAATAGCAACTGAAATAATCACCACGTTTTGTTTTGGAGTTACAACCATTGAACATCATGTGACATTGATTTTGACCTTTCAATGTCACTCAAGGTCAAAGGTCATGAAGCCATTTTGAAGAGCATAACAGGTTTCCTATTTGTCAAAAATAGGAACTAGGTCTTTATCTCCACTGTTTTTTTAAAAAATTAGAGTCAAATTGAGTTTGTCTTATGTGTTGACCTAATGACCTTCGACCTCTTGGGTCAACAACAGGTCAAAATCTAGCAACACACAACATGCAGAATTTAAAGAGCAACATTTTGGTGCTCATCTAAGATAAATAGTTCAAAAGTTCAATTCAAATTCAATTTTGACCTTTATTGTGACCTTGACCTTTGACCTGGAGTTTTCAATTTTGTCCTTCAAGCTTCTGATGTCAATGCACATTAACAGTGAGAGTGAAAAGAAGCTCTATGCAAAACTGAGCATACAGGACTGAAAAGGAAATTCTTGATTTGCCCGATCTCTGATCACTGTGAAAACACATTTTTTTGGTAACCTTGACCTTTGACCTACATTCACCAAAATGTAATAGGATCTATTCTGGACCACCTCATGTCTTTCCACGTCACGAAAATGTCATGGAAATTTTTACCAGTAGTTTCTGTGTAGAGTTGCTGACAAACAAACAGACATATAGACAAACAAAAAATCCAAACCAATACCCCCTGTTTATTAAATTCTTTCTGTGGGGGTACCAACACATCTGATAAACTCTAATCTAAGGCCACATTTTCAAGATATATTCAGTTGATAATCACAAAGTAAACAGGTGCCCATCGTATAGTTGTACCAACCACAGTGGAATATGTATATATATATATATATATATATATATATATGTGTGTGTGTGTGTGTGTGTGTGTGTGTGTGTGTGTGTGTGTGTGTAAGCATGACGCTTAAATAAAATATGAGAATATATAAGAGTTTCACTGATATTCTTTATGCCACTCCTTGACCTGAATTTGCCTCTTGATGATGAAAGGGGGGGGGGTGTTAAAAAATACATGCAGGCAGTGAAGCAGCAACCCACAGGACACAGAAAATTAAAGGGCAAAGCATAAAAACAAGTTAAACTGGAAAGGGGTGTTGAAAAATGAAAATGATCCCATGAGAGTCATTGCTTCAGAGTATCTTCCCCTGATCAGGAAGGACCCCAGAGGGACTACAAGAGCGCCTGGTTGGGTTTAACAGTTAAATGTAGTTGGTTAAGTCCATTAAATACCCTGATTATATTCCATAATCTGTTTCCTCTTTATTAGTTTCCCCAGAAGGACTTGTGAAATGCCATAATACCATGCTTCCTGGCTTTGGTGAGTTAATCCGTTTGAGAAAAATGTTGTTATTGAATGGCATGATGATGATGATGATGATGATGATGATGATGATGATGATGATGATGATGATGATGATGATGATGATGATGATGATGATGATGATGATGATGATGATGATGATGATGATGATGATGATGATGATGATGATGATGATGATGATGATGATGACGATGATGATGACGATGATGGTGGTGGTAGTGATAGAATGGCTTTATTGTCATTATACAAAGTACAACGAGATCAAAAATCTTGACCATAAAGTGGACACAATAAATAAACATAGTAAAACTACAGTATGTAAAACAAAACAAATATAACAGCTGTTACCAGGACAGGTACATAGAATTAGAGCTGCACAATATATTATTTGAGCTTTTTGAGCAGGGACATATTAAATTAAATTGTTAGTCTTGCATGTATTCTTATGGGACGTTTGTGTTGTTGGATTCTGCTGTACGGCTGTTACAGTAACACATCAGTTGTCAGGTGAGTTCATAACACATTCATAGCAACTTCCTAAACTACACATAAAGCATTCATGACTGTTTCATGATGACATGACTCAACATTCATACCAAACCTTTCATGAATGTAGAAGACAGAATAATGACAACTTTTCAAAATAAAAGTCCAACATTTGCAACATTTCCCCCACACCTCTTACCATCACGTCACATCTGAGTCAATGAGCTAGTCCAGTGCTTTGTTTAATAACATAACCTTTGCTGATGGTTTATCTTTTGCTAATGGGAATGTCCAACTGTTCCAGGTAGAGGCCATGCAACAGGGCGGTACTCCACGGGACTGTTTTTTGATTGTTGGACTTTATTTTGAAAAGTTTGAAAAGTTCCATATCCATGAAAGGATTGGTATGAATGTTGAGTCATGTCTCATGAAACAGTTTATGACGGTTAGGAACTCACCCGTCAAGTAAAGTGTTCGTCAAATTACGTGTGTTGCTTAATTACTTGCTCAAAATAAATGACAAATTAATGAAAATGAATGAATGAATGACTGAGCATTGACAGCACAATGTACGTGTAATATATTTATTTATTTATATATATTTTTATTTCATTTTTTTTTATTGTTTTTATGATTTTTTTTTTGGTTGTTTTAAATTTGTCATGTATTTTTAATTATTAATTTAATTTAATTATTTCAGCTACAAGAAGGATGGTACTGAAAAATCCGTTCTGTGATTGACCATTTGTGTTGGCACCACACAGCTGTTATATACTTAGAAATCGCAATATATATGGTAATGTAATGGTAATGTCAGTTTTTGCTAATATCGTGCAGCCTTACTTAGAATAAAATGATGATGATGATGATGATGATGATGATGTCTGCACAATAACATTTCACAATCTTCTGTATTTTTATGACTTTTTTGTTTAAATAGTAAATGGAATGACCACTTTTGTATAGTGAGTGAAAAGTTACACTAAACTTATCTAATCTTCTTTATACCCTTGAAAGTTTGCATTCAATCTATGCAATCATTTACTGCCTTCATTGCTCACTTCTTCCTGAAAGCGCTGCTAATAATTAACTGTCAGTCAACAACACCAGTTAGGACAAACATGTGTACCATGCTTCAAAAAATAAAATACAGTTCAATTTGTAATTAACCTGCGGAACCTTCAGCTCTAAAAGTTGCTTATTCAACTAACACACACTGACAACATGGCTCTGTAAACCAGAAGAAACAATTAAAAAAATGCACATATTTGCTTTATAACATCAATAATCCCTTAAAAGGGAATATTTTGATGCCACACTGATAAGAGCAGACCTTTAATGCAGCTACAATTTCACAAATGAAAACCATCTTATGCAAATAGTGAATTAAAAAATATGTGATCAGAGGTAACTGGGATAGATGTAGGGATTGTGTACTTATATAATCAGCTTTTCCAGCAATCAATTGATGAATCATTGTAGTTTGTGGGCTCTTTGGTGAGTGCAGAGATCAGTGTTTAGAATGTGAATGTGACTCCAGCATAATGTTTGCTTCAAAAATAGGCGATCAAGTTATTTCCCAGCAAAAAAAAAAAAAAAAAAAGAAGAAGAAGGAGAAAAAAAAAGGAAATAATACTAATGCAGGGCTGTACCGGCAGCTTATTAAAATTGGTTGTGTGCTCTTGTGCGATAATGCACTGGAAATAGCTGCAGCGTTTGATGATGATGCCTAAAGGTTGAAGCATGTGAGACTGATATGTGCTCTGTTGGGCTCAGACAAAGAGACCACATGTGGTGGCTATACTACCACTGCCACCGCATCATTAGCCACAGCTGGTGAGAGAGTGTGTCTGTCTGTATGTGTGTGTGTGTGTGTGTGTGTGTGTGTGTGTGTGTGTGAATGGAAGAGGGAGGCTGATTGGATCAAGTCAACCCCAGGGGAAAATGTGTATTTGTTATTTTAACTCTTGGCCCTACATCACCTGTCTCTCTGCTTTTACCCACACACCACTAGACAGAAAACAGCCATAAAACCTTTATTGCTGCTGTGTATATATGAAATAATAACATTATACATGCCTTTGTGGAGACACTTCAAACTCTGCTAGTGTTACACCCACACTAAACACCCTTTGACACAGTGCACACGCACAAAAAAAAAGTAGCATGCCCTCCATTTAAACTGGAACAGGATTTCAAGTGCAGTTCAAGAAGAGTCCATTCTTTTTTCTAAGATGTAGAAAACACTTTGCTTTCTCTTCAGAAGGATAGAAGCTCGTCCTGATCAATTATACCCTTTCTTTTGTGATGTTTTGAACCTACCAACAAAGACATTCATTTGTCTTTGGGTACTTTCAAAGTCAATGTACCTGTATATTTGGTTAAAGCAGATCTTTATTTCTTCGGGATTAAATATTATGAATCACCAGCCATATGCAAAAAAAAAAAAAAAAAAAAAAAAAAAAAGAGTGATTATTCTAGATTTTCTGCAAGTTAAGGCCAAATGCCCATCTCACGCTGCGTAATAAAGCATGAGAAAAGTGTAATGTATTATACAATCTATTGCGATATGCATCTTTGTTTGAACAAAAGCTTGGACGCATGCTGTGCAAGATAAAAGTAGGCCAAGATATAGAGATATATTTCCCCTTTTGTTGCACTGGAGAGAGCAGCACAGAACATTTGAAAACGCAAAGCTTTGCAGCATATCTGCTATTGAGAGCATGAACATCAGAGTCACACTGTGTCACAAAGAGAAACACAGTATAAATCTTGCAAAAGCAAAACAAATGGCAGACCACAGAGCAAGAAGTGAGATAACAGAGCAGAGAATATCTATGACAAATGCTAAAATATGACATGCTTTGTAGAGCCACTACAAAGCGTCTCATATGGGAGTCGATATCCAGCACAGAGATACGACGTTCACGGATAGAATCAGCCAGCGAATCAAAACATTAATTCTTTAAAGTAGCGGCAGACGCAAACGGGCACGTACGTAATAAGAGTATGACGAAACATGGAATAAACCAGTTATGAAAAATCTCCATCTGCAATCAAAGACAATGCCAGGAAATCAAGCCGTACTGCATGTGTGTGCGCGCCTGTGACTCACTTAAGTGTTATTATGTTCGTCACTGAGGATTATCCTCTTGATTAGCTATATTATCTGGATCACTGTAAGACCACAGATGAGTGGGTTAAAGAGCTCTCACAGGGATTACTCTACCTATGTGTGGGTAGGGACTGAGTGTGCTTCATGTGTCCCTTCCATGATTTAATAATTCCACCTCCCACTACCCACCTTGGCGAGTTCTGTCACATTATTTTCAAGGCAAACTGAGACTGAGGTGTTGGACAGCTGAAAAAAAGAATCAGTGAGGGAGGCAGTCAAGGGAGATAAGGATGAGGAGAAAGAGAGGCCCATTGTTGAAGCATCCTCTGAACTATGACACAAACCACACATTGTCTTGTCTACGGCCCTGTCTATGATAACATGGGGATTTTTCTAAACATATATTTTCTCCTGACATCTTTTTTTTCTTCTTTAAATTCTTCCCACGCAAAATTCACTTTTTAGAAAATATACTTGTCCACATGGCAAAACAAAAATGAACCAGAACAAACCATTGGAAAGACTATTATTTCTGTTGGACTTTAAACTGCACATTAAAAATGGACTGTAATTGGATGCACTGGGTTTAATACAACATGGAAGTGAGAAAAAAACAAGTTAAATTCGAAACTGAACTGGTGATTTGGGTTGCCAAAGGATTATTTTATATGGACTTGGATCCAATTAGTGCTTTTGCACAGACATAGGTCTATATTAAACTTTTCTTCAGCAACTGATCATCATTTATTTAAATATTATCCTGTATCACTTCAGTTCAGATCACATTTTTGAACTATTTATCTATGAGACTTCTGATGAGCACCTTTCCATTATGCATACTGTGTAGTATAGATTTTGACTATGGCTGCATGATATTAGAAAAAAACTGACACGGTGATTTTTAAAAAAAATCCTGCGATATATATGACGATATTAAAAAACACTCAGGAGTAAATAACAGCTGTGTGGTGTCGACACAAACAGATGAATAAGTTTGAGTATCATTTTATCCGTTTGTCTGTCTGTGTTCAAGATAACTCAAAAACTTATGGACGGATTTTGATGAAATTTTCCGGATATATTGGAAATGTGAACAGGAAGGGGGGGGGTCTACCTCGGCTGACGCCTGTGCTTTTCTAGTTCTTTTTGCAGTTTAAATAATTAAATAAAATTCATAATTAAAAATACATATAAATGAAAATGCAAGAATAAAATAAATAAATGAATAAATAAAAAAAAGACATAAATTAATTAATTAATTAAAAAACTGAAAATACATATACATAAAAAAATATTTTAAAAATTGCAGTGCCTGCGATGTGACTATTGCATAACTATTACATTGCAATGTTGATGCTCGAACAATATATTGTGCAGCTCTAATCAAATCCATGATGGAAGTCCATTACAGTTTTTCGCAAAACAATATCGATATTCCTCAAATTTCGACAAAGTATATTTGCGCTTCGAACGTGTTTCCATTGACGGTTGTTCTCGGCAGGAGCGTAGTAACTCTCATGAAATATCATCCCATGACATTTCACTGTTGTCATCTTCGGAGCTTCAGATCACTTGACCGCAATATCACTCTGACATTAGAATGAATGAATCGGCTAATTCTCTCATCAGTAAATGTCACTGGCGAACTCTTTAAAGACACTAACATGTAAAACAAACCACCTGTCTCACATTATAAGGGTCTGTACATGTGGTCCCTACATTGTCAGACCGAAATATTAAGTGGAAATATGCTTAAGATGTGTTTAAATGACAACCGCAAATTAGCATGTAATAGCATTAGCATGAATGAATTGGCTAATTCTCTCGTCAGTAAAAGTCGCTTGCGAACTCTGTAAAGACACTAACATGTAAAACAAACCACCTGTCTCACATGATAATTGTCTGTACATGTGGTCCCTACATTGTCAGGTCAAAATATTAAGTGTAAATATACTCGGCGCTTAAAAACAACAACAAATTATAAGCAGCCAATGGTTGTTATGGTTACAGTGACTGAGGCTGTGATTTTCACTCCGAGAGAAGTGATCATGTGACTATGTATATTGTGGAAAAAGTGTTACCATTGCGCTTTTGCGATATATTAGAATATCGAAACGTCTGAAAAACCACGTCACGAAAGCGCGAAAACTTTTCATCGATATTTGAGTGTTTTTTCGAAATTCAGGCGTTTCCATTACCAGTTTTTTTATAGCGATATTTACATTTTGCAAATTTCCAAGGGTAATGGAAACGCAGCTCCTGTCAAAAGCAAAAATCACCTTATTCTCCCACATTCAACCGTGTCCCTGCGCTCTCACCTCCTACACACAAGCACATCTGCCAGATGTGCCACCAGTCATTATTGGTGTTGACTGGCATCTAGAGAGCCGTCACAGTAATTGGCATGCTTGTTTCCATTAACTTACACTCACCGATGCACATATGCACACGCAAACACATTACAAAGCCACATGCGTGCACCAAACCAAACATGCCAACGCAGTTCTCAAGAGCACAGTCAGTCCAGTCAGCAGAAAAGAGAGAGAGGACGGCCGAGAGAGGCAAACATGACAGGAGGGGAGGGAGTGAGGGAGGTAGGGGGGGAGGGGGGGAGAGAGGACGTTATAAAAGAAATGTAAAGAACAAGAAGAGGAACAGGAGGATGTGAGTCAAGTTCAAGGATAGGATGGATACATTAAGAAAAAAAAAAACTAGAACAGATCAAGTGACAGGAGGCAGGAGAAATAAAGAGCAGGTGGGAAAAAAAAACATATTGAGAAGCACAGACACAGACAGAGTGAGAGAGAGAGAGAGAGAGAGAGAGAGAATGAGAGATGAGTGTTGGCACCAAACAACATCTATCATTTTCTTCTGCTGCCATCAGCTTTCCTGACACAAACCCAGACAATTGGTTATAACTGTGAGTGTGTATGTGTGTGTGTTTATCAGACGATAATACCAACAGATGCCACACACACCTAAAGGGACACACACGCACGCACGCATACACACACACACACACCTCCTGATGTGTAGCTAAGTAGAATTGTAATCAAGCTATTCATTAGTGCAGTAACAAAGGCCATTACTGGCTAATCAACAATCTTCAAACTCAATCAAGGAAAGCTAATAGAAATTTAATCCAACAGTGCACATGGATATGGTGAAGACTGTGTGTGTGTGTGTGTGTGTGTGTGTGTGTGTGTGTGTGTATAGATACACGTGCATGTTGGTAAAAAGACAAAACAATTAGCTCATTGTAATTAGATGAACAAAAGGATTTTGCTGTTTCAGACGTCAACTATCATATGAAAAAAAATAAAAATAAAATTTAAATTAAAAAAACCTGAAAGAAAACTATTTGTCTTGAACTGTTTTCCTCCACATCAAACAAATGTGACACATAAACTGGAAAATTAACTGTGCATGTCACAAAGGCTGTGCCAAACAACCACTGATTGTCTCTGCAAGCTTTTAGTTTGTGATTAACTTTACCCTTTAACCCCTGATGCGTCTGCGCTGACGTGTCCTGAACGGATGGTTTAGTTTAAAAATTCTAAATAATTATTTTTTTTTTGTTATTTTACTGATACTTTTGTTCATGGAACTGATGTACAGGTGTCGAAAAGCAACTGATTTAGAAAAAGAAAAAGGCCAAACTAAAACTACATTTATTCCTTTTCTTTTTCATATTTAACAGTAATATTATTATTAGTATCCTCTATAACATTTTTTAAAATATATTTATTAGTTTCTGTTGATGTTATTGCCTATTTTTGTGTACTTTTTCTACGTTTTGTTTATTTATTTTATTATTTTTCTTCGATTGTGTTCTGTTAGTGTCTTACTTTGTTCATGTTGCATATTATTTTGTTAGTTTAATATTAATTTTTGTTCATTTTACTGATCACTTTGGCAGCTTCCACATTATATTACACTACATTTAATATATTTTTTAACCTTAATCACCATTTGTTAGGATGTTATTCTCTGCTCATCTGTACATTTTCTGTCATTTATTATCAGGATTTTTTTTTTTTTTTTTACCTCCACCAAGGTTATGTTTTCATTAGGGTTTTTCTCTTTTCGTGTCTGAGAACTCAAAAAGTTATGGGAGGATTTGGATGAAATTTTCAGGAAATGTTAATACTTGCACAAGGAACAATTGATACAACTTTGGTGGTGATGGGGTGATGATTGGGGTGGGAGGGGACGCCCTAAACCCTTTTCTTGTTTAGTGAAAATGTGATGTTCACCCATATTTAATTAATTAATGAGTAAATTCAAAGTGTATTCTAACAAAATGAAAAAAAAAGTAGATTTTTTTTGGGGGGGGGGTAATCATTAACTGAACATTCATTCATAACTTATTAAACTATATGGGTTTTATTCATAAATCAATGTTTCCTCTGTACATCCAAATGAGTCATATCTGATTCTTATTAAAATTGAGCAGCTGGATTTTAGCTGAATTATTTTACTGTATTTATAAGGTTAATGGATGTGTGGAGTTTGCATGTTCTCCTCATGTCTGTGTGTGTTTTCTCTAGGTACTCCAGTTTCCTCCCACCATCCAAACACATGCACTGATAGGTTAACTGGTTAATCTAAATTATCCATAGGTGTGAATGTGAGAATGATTGTTTGTCTATATATGTTCAGCCCTGAGATGAACTGGAGACTCATACAGGGTGTACCCCACCTTCACCCATTGCAGCTGGATTAGGTCCCCCATGACCCTAGTGAGGATAAAGCGGGTTCAGATGATGAGACGAGATACGGTTAATGGTTCAAAACTTTTTTTTTTAAACCTTCTAGATTAGTAAACACTTTTGGTGAGTGATGGCTGTTTATGTTAAAGGAAAAATGAATTCTAGCTAAATTTTTAGATGATTGGGAGTACATGCACATAGTTGACTTTGAAAAATGTGGATTTTGCCATTTTCAGCCAAACTGTGTTAGAACGGAAGTGATTAGGACATGTCTTTTCACCGACACAAATCTATTTCGGACTTCCTCCTAAAGACGGCTTCTGCATTCGGAAAGATACTGGCTTGAGATAAGTAACTCTGGACGCACTATCTGACAACATAAAGACCTCAGGATACTTGGGTTTACCTTTAGGGACCGTCTACTTACTACCACGTAACTGTGATGTTGTTTGGAACTTTAGAAGAGGTCTAAAAAATTGCGTTTCATGTCGGTGAAAAGACATGTCCTAATCACTTCCCTGCTAACACAGGCTCAAAATGGCAAAATTGAAATTTCTCAACGGACATCCAAATGGTGTAATTTTGAAGTCAACTATATGTATGTACTCCCAATCGTCTAAAAATTGAGCTAAAATGAATTTTACTCCAGATAATCCTTTTAAGTCAAAAAAGATCAGAGTACTTTAGAAACATTCTTTTTTTTTATTGGTTATAACACCAATTTTCGAAGAGGAAATCACACTTATTTATTCCTACTGAGAGTTCCTTCTAATAGACCAGTGGCCCACAACCCTTGGACTGTGGACTGGTACCGGTCTATGGATCAATTGGTACTGGGCTGCCAGTCACCTAATAAATCATTATTTCTGTCGTATTCATTATCTGAGTCTGAACAATCTTTTATTTTGAAAAATGACTGCATTGTCTCGGTTACATCTCTGTCACTTGAACGCCAGAAGTTGAACCCACACATTAGCAAAATTATTAAAAAAACAGATGTCTTTGCCCCCCCCCTGCCCCCACCCACCCGGTCCATGGTAAGATTGTACGTGGTAATAAAAAGTTTGGGGCCCACAGTAATAGACCACATTACTTCTGAAATGTAGAGCAGATTTGAGAGGCAACTAGATTTACTCCAAACTATTGAGATCTTATTATTGTGCATGTGTGTGTTATCTAAATCCAGCTCAAACTGAAATAGAAAAGCATATAACTTCCACTTCCATGGGTCCTGCAGACGTGTGTTTATAACACAGTCTATCCAGTAGAATGAAGCAAACAGCCTGTTATATGTCAGTTTTGTGACATTACCACAGACGTAATTTGTAGGTACCAAAGTAGAAACCATTGATTTGGAAAAGAAAGAAAAGTAGCAAATTAGATTTACGGGGTGAACTTGACGCATATGTTTGTGTTTATTGTCTACATGGCTGAGACTCTTCCTTTGTTCACCTCAGAGTCGTTGCCAATTTGTATCTACTCCTCGAACAAATACAAATGGCTGCAGAAAAGTGCCAACAAAACCTCAGCACTAATTGTCCTCTCAACTCCAAGGGCTGGGTCTCACTCTGATCACTTCTAACAACTCCTACTCCTTCACTCCCCTCCCTAACATTACCTTAAACCAATGGTTCTCAAAGACCGTCCTCGTGGCCCAGTGTCCTGCATCTTTTAGCTATTTCCCTCTTCTATCACATCTAGTTCATTTATTGATCAGCTCTTCAAAAGCATGATAATGATATAATGGTTTCCAAGTGTGATGGAAGAGGGATATATATATATATATATATATATATATATATATATATATATATATATATATATATATAGTATTTTTTTTAAGATATTTTATAATTTTATTATTTTTCCGTGTAACATACATGGTGACGATGTTGTGAAGACATGTTACTCTTCTCATGTCAGATTAAATGTTATGGAGATTTCTTATCCTGTGCAAATTGGATTTTTTTTTAAGTTTTTGATTTATTTATTCATTCATTTATTTATTTATTACAGAGGTCATGTGATTAATCGGCATTACTCTGCACCCCCCCTGTAAAACTAAACCCACACAAAAGAAACACAGGGCAACCATCTATGATCAGAGCAGATAAAAAGACAAAGTCAGACAACATGTCAGATACGATCAGATACAAGTAATCAAGAAATTGATTCGTTTTTAGGCTCTGTTTAAAAAAAAAACTGGGTCTCGTATCCATGGAGACATCAAGAATAGTTGTTAATGATAACCTTGTCATTGCGCAACATTGATTGTGTGAAACCTGATTTTCTGTCACCTACATCTTATCTGTGCCATTCCACATTACTGTTTTAATTGGCCATATGTCCTGGTGTTTCTGGCTGCATCTTCATCACACATGGGAGGTGATTAAGACAATCCTGCTGCCCAATACTACTATAGGGAATTTACTGTGGCCACAAGCTCCACTACTATACAATACATGCCAGCGCTGGGCAGACTGGGCAGATTGTGCAGGTTAACGTCAGGTCGCCATGTGCGTTCATTTATACAGGACTGGAAGGATGGATTGTGTGTGTGTGTGTGTGTGTGTGCGCGCCTGTGTGTGACTATGCCAACATGGGATTTCAGAGGCTCTGACAGCTTAATTAACCAGATCCAGGCGAATGACATAAAGACCCAATTAACCACACTGACATAACTGGGTCACCATCGACAGTCATCCCACACTGATGTCCTAAAAAGACACCTTTGATAAAAAGCAGTTACAACTTTTTTTTTTTTAGTTATCTAATTCGGCTTTCTGATAATGTTCCATTTCATTTATGCGCTCATAAATCACTCAGTAGATTTTCATTCTGTACAGTTTTGTCTTCCAAAACTGAATGGTTTATAAGAAGAGAAATGTTAGCAGTAGATATGGATTTTTTATTTTCATATTATGTGACGTGACAAAAGAGAAAAAGCAGAAAAAACTTGACAAAATATACACAATGTCCCAACAGACTTTTGGAAAATGAACAGGGAACTGTCTTAGCACTTACGGACAAATGAGAAGAATGTATCAGAAAAAGAAAAAATTAAATAATTTCTCTTTTTTTCTGTTTTTTTTAAGCAGATGTCTCACTATTACACTGTACTATACAGCATCCACATAAAAAAAAATATATAATTCACGGACAAGGCCATGAATTCTCTGAGGTCTTACACATTAGAAGAACTAGAACTTGTATGTTCTTAAAAGAGGTGCACCACTAGGAATTAAGATGTAGTCGAGCACTGCGAAACAAGCACATATACAAAAAAGGAAGATTCCCCAATGTGCAGCAGAGTGTGAGGAATAGCAGAGCGCTTTCCAAGGTGTCCCACACAGACAGAACTGGGACACAGGAGGACACCCAGTTGGACTGGGACAGGCCTACAGAGGCCTATTTATAACCTACTACTCCACTGCACCTTGGTACACTTCCAATGAATGATGCATGGCACATACATATGATACATGAGTTTTATTTTACTCAGCTGCTTACTTGCGAGCATGACTTCAAAGATCACCATCATCTTTGTGCTTCAGTGCATCATAACAACACAGCGTTTGTTTCTGCAGTTTCATCGTTCCCACATACTGTAAGTTAGACTGTCCCTGAAAACTAAAATAAAACAACAAAGTCAAGAGGTTCCCTTTTATGCATTGTAATCTTATAAATGATTCAAAAGCAGAGTGCACACAAATGACAAATGTGTGCATGTAGAAGCAGGTGAAATGAAAAAAGGACAGAAGAAAAAAAAAAAAAAAAGAGGAAACGTAAAACATAAAGTTGCTCAGCACTAAAAGAGGTCACAGATGTGCTGAACAGAAAGCTTGCATTGGCTTCTCTGGGGTGCACGCGTGTATTCACAAACCCACACACACACACACACACACGCATACACACACATTGTGTTACCTCTGAGATTTAACACAGGTGCAGATGCTTCACAGTGATCTATTAGACTCACCCTCTCATGTCAACATTCAAGAGTGGAGCGAGACGGAGAGAGGGAAAGATGGATAGGGAGCAATCTCGAGAGAGGGTCGGATAGAGAAAAGGTATTTCCACAGCAACAGTAAAAGAGGGGAGGGAGAGAGAGAGAGAGAGAGAGACACACACACAGAGAGATGGAGAGTTAGGGAGGTGGTGATTATAGTAGAGGAGGGTGAGGAAACAGGGAGTGCAGGCTAGGAACAGATATCTGTGGGTGATCCATTAAAGCTAACCTGACAATGTCAACAAATAGGGAGAGGAAGCAAGAGTAGGACGGTGGAGAGGGAGAGCGTGAGAGAGCAATGGTATGAAAAGGACAAATGAAAATGTAATGAGGAGGTGAGGGAGACCGGGGGAGAGGGGGGGGGGGGGCAATTTGGAATTTCCATACAATGTCAACAATTAGGGAAAGAACGATGGAGTGGGAGCAGAAAGAAAATGTGGTGCTGAATGGGGAGAAAAGTGAGCGAAGAGGCGAGATAGGGAAGATATACCGAGCCAATCCATTAGAGGCAACACTTGGGAAAAGAAAAGAGGTAAAGTAGAAGTCATGTGAGGAATGCAGGGGAGAGAAGGAAGCACAGGGGAGGGAAAATTAGTAGACGACAGGAGGAAGTTGGCAAGGGTAATATTTTAACATAAACCCTACGTGTCAAAACATAAGGTATGTGTATGTATGTTTGGAGGAGGAGGAAAAAAAAAAAAGGGGGGGGGGGTTGACTCCAGAAAGCTTTAATAACCTTTTTCTTTAGTATCAAACAAGCAAGTGTTACACTGATGGGCTACACATTAGAGGCGTAGTGAAAGAGATGGGTGGGTAGATGAGGAGAAAGACATGTGCAAATACTGAAGGAGACAGAGGAAGAGGCCAGACACTTGGAAAGACTTTTGAAAAACATGAAACGGAGAACATAAGATAGATGCTAGCAGAGGAGGGCTTGAGGCTCGGCAAAGCAAAGTCATAAGCCAAGGGCAGAGGCAGCTTTTTAACAAAGATGTGTGATATTGAATTTACTGAAGTCCAAATTTCCTCCAGACAATTCAATAAAAATTTCATTGCCAAGTCACAGTACAGAGGTTGGTTTTCTGTTTGTAAAAAATATATATATATAAAATAAGAATGGCTGAATATAAAAGAAGGTGATGCAGAAAAAGAAAAGTGTGTTCTATTCATTATCTTGACAAAGTACTGGCAGATATTGTCCTTACTGTATAATATATAAAATATTATAATAAATAAGTGGTGCCAGGTGCAACAAACCCTGCCCCTCACAACTGTATTAGCTCTTAATGGATGTCTCCCTGTAAAAACATGTGACTATGGGTTTGACCTTTCAAGGTTGCCCAAGGTCAAAGGTCATGATGCCATTTTGGAATGTACATGTAGTTTCATATCTGTCAATAATAGTAACCGAGTACTTATCAACACTACGTTTGAAGTTACAACCATTTAAAATAGCGTGACCTTCATTTTGACCCTTCAACATCACTCAAGGTCAAAGGTCATGATGCCATTTTGAAGCTCATGCCAGGTTTCCTATGTGTCAATAATAGTACCTAAGTCTCTAAGTGTCTCCACTTATTTTTCTGTTATAGTCTATTTTAGTTTTTTAGATATTGCCTGAGTGACCCCTGACCTCTTAGGTCAACAATAAGTCAAAATCTATGCACACAATATACAGAATTTAAAGACCAGCATTTTTGGTGCCTATTGGAAGTCTCTAAGATGAAGAGTTCAGAACTTATAACTGACTATACAGGAATGAAAAGGAAATTCCTGATTTGCCCTCTGCTGAACACTGTGAAAACACATATTTGGTGACCTTGACCTTTGACCTACATTCACCAGAATTTAATGGAATCTGTTCTGGATGACCTTTCACATTTCCTGAACATTTAATGGGAAATGGCCCAGTAGTTTTTTTTTTTTTGTGTAAAGCTGCTAACAAACAGACGGACAGACAACAGACAGATGAACAAACAGGAAAAAAAGGAACCAAAAAAGAGGGGGTGGGGAATAATAATAATACTACATTATACTACTGCTTTTCAAGGATGCTGTTCATATAAATTAAAAGAGAAAATCTATATCATGTTTCGATATTTAAAAGGATGTATAACACAAACAAAATACAGAACATTATTTGAATAAATGAAATTTCTGTTATAATGTAGAGTGATGTATAAAATAAGACTTTATAGTGATAAATTAATATAAACTATCATGATGAGGAGAATTTATCATATTAAATACTCTATTTGTAGTAAATATAAAGTGAATATAAATATAGTTAGAGGTGATTATACAAATTGCATTGTGTGAGGGGACATAAAATAATGTGTATATGAATAATTGTAGATATTTTTGTGTTAAGAATAAACAGATGTTAAACAGTTTAAGATATAGAATGCAGATGCTGCTGGATTATTAGTTTGTAAAAAGGGGGGTGGGAGTTTATAATACGTTTTACTTCTTCCCACTCCTTTTTGAGTCCAAGAAGGATGTTTTGCTGACCATTGTTATTGATCTATTGATGATTTTGTGTGCCCGAAATGAACTGATCTGAATTGAATGCTTACATTTTCAACTGTTTTTTTTTTTTTTGCTGTAAATAATGTATAAAATAATATATATAAAAAAAACAATAAACTCCTCAAGTATATTCTGTATATTCAGATAATTGTTTTCTTTAATGCAGCTTTCAGCCATGTTATTGTCAGTATATAACAACTGTGCTGGACAATACACTGGAGAAATGTACCATCAAGTAATAATAAGTGGAATAGTTTGTCCTTTCTCATGAGCATTTGAGAGATGGGAAATGAATAAGGTGCAAATATAAATACAACCCTGTAAATATAAAGAAAAAAAAGAGTGAATAAGTGAACAAATAAAAAGAGCATATAGAAAAAACGCTGTATTTGAGAGTGTTGGAGAAGAGTGGAAGTGAAGTGGGGCAGTGGTATCTGCAGAAGTGGCTGAAGAGACAGAAAAAAAATGCAGGAATGATCGTTTAGTGTTAGGGTGTTAGAGGATACGACACTTAAAATGAGACCCTGGACGCAAATTATCAGAGGAAGAGGCAAGACCAAAAACATCCAAATGTACTCAACAGCTCTCACACATCAGGGGAATATTTCCCCAAACAGACAGTGACCTACTAACAGCTGGGATCAAAATTAACACCTCAGATATCACTGGGGAAGCATTCAAAAGGGAAACACTTTCCACTTGTGAGGTGGAAAGGATGTAAGTTAGGAAAGTAAACCATTTCATTGAGTTATTACTGAAATTGCAATATGCATTTGGGTGTTATTTGGACTGATTTTGATGTCATAAGGCACTATTTTAATCTGATGTTTCAGAACATAATAAGAAATATAGTGAATCAGAGCCATGGATATTCAGTAAAAGAAGCATTTTTCTGTACTAGTGATGATTATTAAACCCCAGACGCCCAGACTGTTAACCTGTAAAGACCCTAATGTTAACCCTTAGAGACAGAAACCTCCATATTTAACCCTTAAAGACCCAAATGTTATGTTATAATATAATGTCCCTAAATATTGTCAATTACTATATCCCTAAAAGTACAATATATCAACCATTAAGATATGATTTAAGATACATTTTTCATTAAGTATATAAACAACATTTAACTTTTATTCTTATAGACCGATTGAAAGTGAATTTATTTTTGTTTCTCAATCGTTAATCGATTGACAAAGTCAGCCATATAATGATTAATGAATTCATCAATAATTTGCATCCCCCCAAATCTAAAATGCATCACATATATACTATTTAAAAAAGTTACACAATTTATATGTTGCTGTAAAACATACAAATACTTTTCTTTCTCTGGTCTCATTAGGAAAACATATTATGTTTGAGGGTATAGATCAGTGTTTCTCAATAGGTTAGGTACACTGTTGGGGGCTTTTTGGAAGGATACTGATGAATTTCCGTGTACCCCTCATAACCTGGAGCGACGGGGGGTTGGGGGATGGGGGGGGGGGGGCACTACCTAAGGAACATACCTAAGGTCCATCAGATCCATTTACTTAACACCCACCCTCAATAACTTGTGACAGATCGCTATAACCCCCCCACCTGTATTGCAAAATATATATATATTTTTTTTTTTATTATTCTACATTTTTTCGGGTGATATGTGAACAGTTAATTCCGCTTTAACATTATTCCTGTCTTGTTGTGATGACACACATATTTCATGTTGATTCGGTCAAACTGCTGCTTCTTAATTATTAAAAAAAATAAATGCAAAAATCGTATGTATGACATGTTGACAGTTGAAGCAAAAGCAAAAACGGAAGTGGACGTGATCGTTTTCTTCCAGTAGACATCCAGACGTTAAGCGGCCGTTCTGTCCAATCAGAACCCTCTGTACCTCCAGCTCTTAAAGGTGAATCAATTAGAGCGAAATACACCCCTTTCCCATGGAAACATGAATATCTTTAATGCTGAAATTATTTTATTCAGAATAAATAATTCTGAATTAAAAAACACATCATGTAAACATGGCCAGTGACTAGATGTTCATAAAAGCTATGTTTGCGTAGCGCTCCCATTTACACATTCGTAACTTCACTTGACATTAACTGTGTTGGGAAATCCGCAACATGTAAACAGCGCTATAAAGAACTAGCAACGGAAACACCTGAATTTCCAAAAACACTCAAATATCGATAAAAGTTTTTATGCTTTCATGAGGTGGTTTTTCAGACGTTTGGATATTCTAATATATCACAAAATTGCAATGGAAACACTTTTTCTGTAATTATATGTTACAGGATGTGATGTACATGGTCACATGATCACTTCTCTTGGAGTGAAAATGGCGTGATACACATGGACAGAGGAAGGGACGGTGACTTTTCTTGACAAAAACATAACTGTCATTATAGAAGCAAACAGCACAGAAATGCAGCGTGTTATCAAGACACCCAAAGATCCATCTTCCAGCAGCGAAATCTCACGGGATGATATTTCACGAGAGTTACGACGCTAACTGCCTAGAATAACCGTCAATAGAGACACGTTCAAAGCGCAAATATACTTTGGGTTCTTTTTTGATGTTTTTCTTCCTCTGTTTCCATTTTTCTCTTGTTTCTCTTTTGTGTTTACTCCTTGGTTACGTAAAATGAGATTTTGTCTTATTGACTTTTTTAAGGATGACACCTGGTGGAGGTTTTATAAATTACACAGTTTTTTATACTCCAATTTTTTACCTGATTAGCGATGCAATGTGGAGGCTTGTGATTGGTTGACACTTTTTCTTTTCTTCCTGCTTTGTGTTATGTTTGACTCCCTGATGAAGGCTTGGATGCCGAAACGCGTTGGGGTCTTTTATAGGTTTTTGTAACCAAGCCAATGTAATAAAGGCTTTTTAAATTTTCATATATAAGAGAGTGCCTTGGAATTTTCTCTTTTTTTTTGTCTTACACAAATATACTTTGTCGAAATATATAAGAATATCGCTATTGTCATATAGTGGTTCCGTACTTTTTGTTTTACTGCCAAGAAAATAAACTCACAACACATGCTTAAAATGTTCTTTGCTTGTAATTTGGCATCTTTTTTTTTATATGGCCTTCTGATGCCTACTGGGCCTGTGTGATTATTGGAGTGTCCATAGATGTTTTTAAGTTCTCCTGAAATACAAATTTTGGGTAGAAACACAAGGAAGGGGGTAAATATGAAGTGTATTATGTTTGAAAAGGGTTCTCAGCATGTCTATATCAATCTGTGAAAGGTTTGTAACCATGAGGATAAGGCTGATTATTATAAATATATATTCACATAAAAAAAAAATACAGAAGCAATCTCGTCAATGGCCATTGCTTTGATTAGAATAAAATAATACTGATGAAAGATCTGCTGGAACCTCACAAGGACAGAGAATAAGAAAAGCGCCTTCACTGTGCTCCCCTCTTTAACAGCCCATTGCAGTTGGTTAACTGACAGTTGTGGCTGTTGAGCCAGTGTTGAAATGACTGACAGGTTGTTAAATTTTAGAACAGCCCCGTGCATGGTTACAGGTCAATGCGGTAAAAGTGTTGAAGCCCTGTGTATCTGTGTCTCTGCGGCGCTCTTTATTTCTCTGGACAGTGATGTATTTTGCCTTTCCTGCTGAACCCTCCAGTTCACTAAGTACTTTAGCATCACTAATGGGAACAACAGACAACTGAGAGGGGAGGAGGGAATGAAGGTAAAAAAGGGAAAAAAAAAAAGAAAGAAGACAAAAGTACACAGACAAAAGTAACAGCAGGCATAAAATAGAGAGCAATCAGAAAAGAAACCCCAGGTATTATTAACCCTTTTGGTTCTTTGGGTGGATGCATGGATGTCTCTGAACTAGGCTTAGAAAAAAATAAGACATTGCGATTTTCCTTTTTATGAAACAATACTGAGGGACGGTCAAACAAGATGAGTGGTCGACACAGAACGTATGTTTCAGTATCATCCTTCTTGTAGGCAAAATAATTAAATAAAATGATTAAAAATTGATAAATACATTTTAAATTAAAATAAATACATTAATAAAAGTAAGTAAATGGCAATATAAATAAAAAAAGAAAAAAATAAGATATTAAAAATATAAAAGTAAATTAAACGAATACATCAATTAATGAAAATACATTTAAAAATACAAATGAATAAAAAATTACAAATACATAAATAAACTATAAAAGCACTCTGAAGCCCCCCCACCAACCCCTTCGAATGAAGAGAGGTCCGCCAAGGAGGTTATGTTTTTGCTAGAGTCTGTCTGTTTGTCTGTTAGCAAGATAACTCAAAAACATTATTTACAGGGCAGGTTGGTAATGGGGAGATCTGGAAATGATTAGGTTTTGGTGATGATCTGGGGGGCGATCATCACCAATGGATGGATTTTAATGACATTTTCAGGATGTGTTGAAAGTGTCACAAGGAACAAATAGTTAAATTTACCACAATGTAAAATTTCTAAGTGATCTAGAATCTAGGATCTCTTCCAGATCACCACTAAAACATCAACATTCATCCATAACTTTTTGAGTTATCTTGCTAACTATCAGACAGACAGACAGACAGACAAACATAACCTCCATGGCAGAGGTAATAAATAATTCCTCATAACTGATCTAGCTTTCCTTGGTTTTGGGTGATTTTCTCTTGTTTGTTGCTCATTTTTCAGTCTTGTTACCAGTAATGATTGTGATGTGCTCAGTGTGTGTCAGGTTCTATTGGAATTAGATGAGATGATGTCTCATTTGTCTCCTACATATCAGGACCTGCAATGAGACTATCATGCACACGTACATTGTGATGTCGATGCTCAGACAATATATCGTGCAGTTCAACTCCAAACCTGTTTTAGTTTGTGTATTTGTACGTATATCTATATATGTATGTGTGTGTGTGTGTGTTTGTCTATGTCAAAGCTGATTCAGTGTACAGTGTAGGAGTGCTGATGACACTCCATAATCATTAAAGCATGAAGAGGCTCTGAGCTGATTGGGGGCATGCTAATCCTTTTTAATTGACTCTCTAGCTCTCCAGTGTTATTAAAACCGCCCAATAACAAAATCAGCTTTGCTTTATTAGCCGGGTCAGCTGAACTATCGCAGACCTCCCTGTTTGGTACTGCTGCATTTTTTTCCGCAGACGTACAGTGTAAATTACTGTACAGTATAGTGCAAGCTCACTTAACATGCAAAAGCAGAAGCTAATCGCAATTCGTAAAGGCCTACAGCTGCAGAAAAGCAATAATATATAGTCGCAAAAACATTTAACGGCATTATATTTAAACCCTGCAAAACATATGGGGTGCCAAATATTAGTGCCAGTGCAGGAACAGTGAGCCTTCTGTGTAGGTTGTGGTTCTGCATGTAACATATTTAACTTAATTTAGTATGACATCCATTTGGGGCTCAGTTTTTTTTTTTTTTTTTTTTTTTTAATGCCTCCATGTTGGCAACAGCTGAAGCCAGACGCATTATGTTTTCCATAAGTGCATATGTCCTTCAGTCTCTTTCGCTCATGTGAATCAGGAAAATGTTGAAGAAAATTGGCACAAACCTCATCAATCTCAGTAATTTTAACCCATAAAGACCCGAATATTCATCACTGACCAATAGCATCAACTTATGTAAAGTGTTTAATACCTGTAGATGCACTAAACCTATCAATACACGTACAAAATCAGTGTAAAAGGCAGTTTTTCATCTTTTCATGGTCATCAGATAAGACCCATTTGGACATTCAGAAGCATTATACTGAATGTAGAAATACCATCATGTTCTACAACATTGATTCGCCCACGGGCATCGCACCCACTTTTACAGCCAGATGATTTCATACCCCCACTTTTTCCTGAGGTTAAATATTGTAATGTCCCACTGGATCCAGGAAACAGGCGGAGAGTTGGTCTCACCTACTTTTTTATTGCAGGATAAACAGTTACTCTCGGTTGCAATCAATAGGCGTTCACTGACGATAGGAAACTGGAACACTGAACAGTAATAACATTGCGGGGTTGTTACAATATATATTGTTAAACTGTTTACCCGCCCTTGCGGTACACTAGCATAAGGAAATGAAGCACACCTCAGTTCCCGGGCGAAATGTACTGTTAACAGCTCTTCGTTGCGATGTTAGCAAACTGTCATCAACCAGGAAGTAACGAGAAATGTTGCCGTTGTTAAACTAAGTTAACTAAACTATGCTTTGTGACATATACCCTACGCTAAGTTGCTGACAGTAGGAGGAGAACTTTTGCATGTTTTGAGTAGGGGTAGGGAGGGGCAGGTTTTTAATACTTTCATTTATTGTGTTTCTGTCAAAAGTTTTGTTCTTCTTGGAATAAATGTTTAATTGAGGAAAAACATTTTTGTTATTATTTTTGGCCATATATTACTTTTTTAATTAAAAAAATTTAACCATTAATGGACAATTGTTGGTTAAATTTCCCGATGATCAATTCAGAAAATGTTGCTCATGTCATAACCTAGAACACCCACACATTTTAAACGGCTGGGACGCCCCTGGATTCACCAATAAAATCCATGGAGCTGAATGAATGAGGGTTAATGGAGATGCTTGTTTTGACATTCACTTATTGTTATATCTTTGATGAAAAAGTCTAAGTTTTTCAGTTTTCCGTGTTACTAATGTAATCACCTTTAAATTTACTGTGAGCTTTTCTCAACATATATATGATCAGTAAATGAAATATGGGAAAATACATGAAAACACAGGACATAGTATTATAATAAATGGTGGTAGATCACTGAAATTACAACATTAATTCACAGTAAAATCCATGGAGTTGAACGCGTTAAAGTGGATGGACATGATTGTTTTTGTGTTCAGTCTCTATTTCTTCTATTTTCTCTTGTTTTTCATATAATAACCCTGATTATATAATCTGAGATTTTATGAATATTGCATGATCAGTCAATTAAATATAAGAAAAGACCAGAATAAAAAAAACAGAGCTTAATATTATAATAACTGGTCATAAATCATTTAAGAGAGGTTAAATAGAGAGAGAAAAAAAGCAAATTGCGGAAAAAAGTAGCAGTGGGGTTAAGGTTATAATTCAAAATTATAATTCAAGAACAGACTGTGATCATATTTTACATGTGGTCAAATAATGTGAAACTGGTGACGTAATGTTCTGTTGAAAATGTACGAAGCTCATATGTTTTACAATTCATCGCTCTTGTGCAGCAGAGTCACAGATTGTTGATTTTGTCCCTCGTCTGCACACTGTCCTTTTCCAGTCTCATCACCTCATGGTGTTTTTAACACTTTACTGAGACCGCTCATGTCCAAAACCTGCTGCTGTGAAGTTTGGATCATTAGCTGCTCTGTACTGACTGAAGATCTGAAGAAACCTGTTGCATGTACGGAACGATCCATGTCTCCGGAGCAGAGGTGGTCAAAGTACTCACATTCTATATTTAAGTAGAAGTACAGCTACTTGTGTGAAAAAATACTCTGGTAAAAGTAGAAGTACTGATTCAACTCCTTTACTGAAGTGAAAGTAAAAAAAGTACTTTTCAATTACAATGAAGTACAAAAAAAAAAAGTAAAACTGCATTTTTTTTTTTTTTTGCCATGAACGCAATAATACTTTAACCAGAAAAAATTTATAAAGTTAAACGTATCTAAAATAAAGCCTTTAAAAGTGAGTTACTGTGTAGAAAATGTGTTTTATCAGGTCACAGTCCTCAGCTTTGTGGGTATGGACAATTCAGTTAAAAAAAAAAAAAAAAAAAAAAAAAAAAAATATATATATATATATATATATATATATATATATATATATATATGAGATTTTTTTTAAAATACATAATTTTAAGAGAAAAGGTCAACATTGTCAGATAAAATGTTAAAATTGTGAAATAAAAACGTAAAATTGTGAGATAAAAACTCCAAATTATGAGGAAAAAAGGTTAAACTTATGAGATTTTTTTTTTAAAAATCCAAATTATGAGATAAATTCAAATTTTGAGATAAGAGGTCAAAATTATGAGGTAATAGTCATATAACTATAATATATAGCTATAATATAAGTCACATTTTCTGTCCTCCAGTGATTTTCCCTCTGTAGTGACTTATTTTTCATATTGTCACATCTGTTTAATTTAAAAAAAGCTTATTCTGAGAATGTAAAGAATATAAAACCCATTCCAGTTCCTTTGTTTCTGTAAGACTCGGTGGCTTCAGGGCTTCTTGTTGTAGACCACTATAAGATCACTGCTTTTACTGATGTTCAGATAAGTATCCCTATAAGCCTCAGGAATAATTTGTATTTAATTTTTTTTCTATTGGAAGCATACATGTTAACAAAGTGAGGCAGTAATTCTAGGTGAAAACACTGTCGACATTTTCATCGTAATTATTTTTAACCCGCACTAGCCAAGAATACATCTTTGAAAGCAACTCCTTGCCTTCCTGTTGAAAGCTGAGAAACCATAATTGCAGCAGTTACTATTACAGGCCTTTCACCGAACACATCAAAAGTCATCATAAACAGCAGATTCTGTCTTTATGGCTTCCTACAAGTGCATCCTTTCTTTAAGTGCTGTATACCGGTGTCTGCCAGGTCCCACTTAAGTACCAACAATTATCTACCTTTGAAAGAATTATGCTTCTGGTTTCAGCAAAGCATCAACTGCGCTGTTTGATAAGCCAACATTTCAATATAATTTCAGAGTGTAAGCAGTATCTTGATGAATGCTACTCAGCAAAAAAAAAAAAAATGAACTCATCTTCAATTTCACACCCCCTGTTTTACATGGTTTTTAATGGAGGACTGCGTGGTACCAGTAATGAGCGTTGAACAGCGGAAGATTATTTTATGACAAACATCTTCCCTGCTTCAAGATGAGATTGTCATCATATTTTTGAGAACATCATTTTCTGTTATCAACCCTTTCAGTCTTATTAAAAATGCTAACTGTGCTGACAATGACCTCTTTTAGTAAGTCGCTGAAGACTACTTAACTGAACTGGAATGGCAATGGAAGTGAAAAGCAATTAATTGGCTGCAATTACTCAAAGGCCTGTCTTATTAAACTTTTTCAATCTTGGTCCCAAATGAAGAATTTATGGTCCCAATTGCTGTAGTAGTTAAGCATATAAAATTAAATCCATGTCTTGTCAATTGTGAGGATGAGAAGTATTTTTAGGTACTTAATCATTCTATAACCATATTTCTAATGCTATAATACATAGATATTGGGATGCAGACAATATTAAATGTAAGCCAAAAATAGAATATTAAATGTAAGCCAAAAATAAAAAAAATTAAATGTAAGTCAAAAATAGAATATTAAATGTAAGCCAAAAATAAAAGAAATTAAATGTAAGTTTATTTCAAAAACTAAAAATATTGAATACCCATGATATCAATAAATTACAAATTAGTATGTTCTCCAATAATCTCCCCAATGTATTTGATCATTTCCTAAACCCTAATTCACAGCTATAAAAACAGGCAAAGAAATCAACTCCATATTCCTCTTTTCCGCACTTCATTAGCACAGTCTTCAGGAAAATACAAACGTGTCACATTATGGAACAATCTTCACTCAAATATACAATCAATACCTTCATTATGATGTTTAAGAGTACACTGACAACATATATCATCAGTCATCCTGGTCCCATATAGGATACAGACCACCTACTGTCATTATCTAGACAGATCACAAAATTTGATTGTTGAATATTTTTATTTATTTTTCTTTAAGTTTCACTTAATGTTGTTGAGCAAATTAAGCGTACATAATGTTATGTTTCATATGTTATTTACTATACGTTATTATTATTAATAATAATAATAATTTATTTATTATTTCTTTCTTTCCCCCTCCAGCAGATTCTTTCTGTATAAGTTATTTATTTGATATTCTTGAATTGTATGCATTATACTTTACCTTCTGTATAGTTTATGTGTAAATAAAAGAAAGAAAGAAAGAAAGAAAGAAAGAAAGAAAGAAAGAAAGAAAGAAAGAAAGAAAGAAAGAAAGAAAGAAAGAAAGAAAGAAAGAAAGAAAGAAAGAAAGAAAGAAAGAAAGAAGCCAATGAGTGGCTTAAACTTTTTTCTGGACCCTATAAGATCTGACAACTTATAACATTTGACAGAACATAGAAGAGTTGAGTTATTTGACATCGTCACACCCTGTGTCAAAACACTGTGTTCATTCATCCATGACAACACTGTCAGCAGCGCCCAGGGCAGCACGGCTAGCTGCCTGACAACGCACTACACCCTCCACTGTCGTGTCACCATCAATCCACAGCTTTGTCCCAGAACTATGTCAAGAAAGACAGAAGACGACGAAGACAGAGACGCAGCGACACTGGCAGAAAGAGACAAAGAGGAACGAATGAAGACGTCTGTAAGCTAACGTCCCACAGTTCCTTTGGGCAAACACAGAAAATCAATTAAACTGTCGTCAAATAAGTATTAAAAAAACACAACACTGGGTTAATATTTCAACACCAGCAAATTTAGGACTCGTTCCAGGCGGGCATTAAAAAACGGGAAGGAAGGAAGAAGGTTAATGGCAAAGCTGGTCCATACTATACTATTTCACAAGCCAGTTAATAGGTAATGAAGAGGAGAGAGGAAGGGAAGGGAAGGTCCTCCTGGCTGTTTTTGAGGAGGGGGGGGGGGGGGGGGGGGGGGGGGGCGCAAAAGGGGCGTCACAGCCATTTAAAGTGTGGGGGTGTTCTAGGTCGTGGCACATGAGCAAAATATTCTGAATCTATCATCGGAAAATTAACAAACAATTATCCATTAATGGTTTCATTTTCATATTTTTATATTAAAAAAGTATATGTAAGTATATATAGTATATATGGCCGAAAAAAATAACAAACATGTGTTTTTCCTCAATTAAACATTTATTCAATTCATAAGTAAAAATTTCTTAGATAAAAAGTAAAAATTATGAGATTAAAAAATTCTATAAATTTGGATTTAAAAAATCTGACACTGATTTTACAGACACTGTTCCTCTTTTTTCTTACAAAAATGTTTTGTTCATGTCAGGGTAGACGACTAAAAATATGTTCCTCAGGGGGAACATCGCTGAAAAAAGTTTGAGAACCACTGTCTTAGGGTAAATGTCACAGAACAAGACATAGTTTATTTAACTTAATTTAACAACGGTAACATTTCTCATTACTTACTGGTTAATGACTGTTTGCTAACACCACAAAGAAGAGCTGTTTATATTTCGCCCAGTGAACTGAGGTGCGCTTCATTTAAATATGCCGTTGGGCGGGTTGTTGTTTGTTTGTCGTGATTGCGGCTGACAATAACTGTTTATCCTGAAATAAAAAAGTAGGTGAGACCAACTCTCCGTCTGTTTCCTGGATCCAGTAACAATACAATATATAAACTCAGGAAAAAGTGGGGGTATGAAATCATCTGGTTGGAGAAGTAGGGGTGTCGCAACACTCCCATCCCCCACAGCTGCGACGCCCATGGGGGGCAACTGGTACAGACTCCTTCATTATTTAATCTAACCCAGGGGTGTCCGAATCCAGTCCTTGAGGGCCAGTGTCCTACATGTTTTCGATATTTCCCTCTTCCACATGAACAAAAATTAATAATAAACTGACAAAATAACTACAAACATGAAGAAAGTAAGACACAAATGGAGCAAAATTAAAGAAAAAAAGAATAAAATAAAAAGTAAAATGTAGAAAAAATAAATAACGAGCAACAAAATTATCAAAAACTTTGTCTTAATTTATCCATATTACTAATTATTTAGTCAAAGTGTTATTCATTTTTGTTCATTTTATTGATGACTTTAGCCATTTTTGTTTATTTTGTTACTTATTTAATTGTTCTTGTTTTTTTACTGTAGAACTGCTAAAGTTTCAGGAATTAAAGGGTTAAACTGAATCATATAGAAGAGGGAAATATCTAAAACACAGGTGTCAAACTCCAGTCCTCGAGGGCTGGTGTCCTGCATGTTTTAGATATTTCCCTCTTCCATTTGATTCAGTTTAACCCTTTAACTCCTGAGAACTAACAAAGTAACTGGTAACATGAGCAAAGTAAGATACAAATGGCAGAAAATCAAAGAAATTTTTTTTAAAAATTAAAAGAACCAAAATGTAGTAAAATAAACAAAATGAACAAAAACTAATAAATATTTACAAAATGCCAAATAATGTGGAAGATTTTGGGGAAAAAAATACTAAAGAAGAAAACTAGTATTGATATTTGGTCACAGCAATTTAAAAAAAAAATGTTGAAATTATATATATATATATATATATATATATATATATACCATATATACACCAGGGGAGCCAAACACCAACTACTGGTTGACAGGGCAATTGCCCGAGATTGCAAGATGAGGAACACCAACCTGTGCACTGCCTGGATTGACTACAAGAAAGCCTATGACTCAATGCCACATACATGGATACTGGAATGCTTAAAACTGTATAACATCAACAGGACACTAAGAGAGTTCATCCAGAACTCAATGAGGCTGTGGAAGACAACTCTGGAGGCCAACTCAAAGCCAATTGCACAGGTGAACATCAGATGCGGCATTTACCACGGAGATGCTCTGTCCCCCCTGCTGTTCTGCATAGGCCTAAACCCCCTCAGCCAGATCATCTCAAAGAGTGGCTTCGGATACGAGTTCCGAAGTGGAACATCCATCAACCACCTCCTCTACATGGCATAACCAGGTAGCGGGCATACTGTACAGGAACATCTGTAAAGAGTATGGACTGGAGGTCCCAGGGTCAAGATGGGAGACCCCCCCAAAGGTGACAGAGAACAAACAGGCCAAGATCCTGTGGGACTTCCAGATCCAGACTGACAAGATGGTGATGGCCAATCAGCCTGACATAGTGGTGGTGGATAAACATGAGAAGACAGTGGTGGTGATAGATGTAGCAGTCCCCAGTGATAGCAACATCAAAAAGAAAGAACATGAGAAGCTTGAGAAATACCAAGGGCTGAAAGAGGAGTTAGAGAAAATGTGGAGTGTGAAGGCAACAGTGGTACCAGTTGTGATCGGAGCATTAGGGGCAGTGACCCCCAAGCTGGGAGAATGGCTCCAGCAGATACCAGGAACAACATCAGAGATCTCTGTACAAAAGAGCGCATTGCTAGGAACAGCTAAGATCCTGCGCAGAACCCTCAGGCTCCCAGGCCTCTGGTAGAGGACCCGAGTCTGAAGGAGACACCGCCCACGTGGGGCGAGAGGAACATTTTTTTTTTTTTTTATATATATATATAAACACCTCTTGCTTTTTGGCACCTTTTCCATGCACAAAATAAAGTAAAACTGTTGAATTTTTCTGAATATTTAAACAAAATCATCCATTCAGAATGCATCAGCACTGACACTTAAAGAGTTAATAATCAGCTCCTCATCAGACTGATAATGATGCAATGGCCTCCAGGTGTAATGGAAGAGGGAAATATTTAAAACATGTAGGACACCGGCCCTCAAGGACTGGACTTTGGACACCCCTGCTCTAACCTCATACCTCTGAGTAAAGAACCCACTCAGCCTTTGACATAAAACACACAAAGAAGAGACTCAGAGTTTCAAAACGATTCAAACCTCAGACCACGAGGCTAAAAGTGCATATGATCACCGCCCTGCTCACTTCCTGTTCCCTCTGAGGACGTAAGAAAATAATGCAGATTGAGCTGTTAGTTAAGAAACAAAACACAGGGCTGCTACACGTAATGAGAAGGTTGCTTCTTTGAATTTTGATTGATAGTTTCCTTAAATGGCCGAGAGGAAAGATGAATGTACAGTAAATGTTTGCAGTTATAGTCATTATAAGGGCTGTGATACTATTCCACTTGTGTGGCAAAGCCAAGATAAACATCTGGCTTTTTATACAGTATATATAGAAATGTTCAAATGGCTTACAGGGGTCCAAAAGAGAAAGAAAGATAAAAGAAAAAAGCAAAGGATAAAAAAAAAACAAAATTAATTTAAGTGTCTTTGTCTAGACAGAACCAGTGATTGGAACTGAAAGAATCTGAAGTGAAAGTCAGATTTTATGACTGAATAAAGACACAGAAAGTGAGACAGAAGTCAATAGACTAAAATAGTGAGAAACTTGGATTGCTGATGATGAGATTCTGCAATGGAAAACACCCATTTCTGATGCAGTTCTGCACAGTCTGCTGGCTTTGGAGTGGGATCTGACTAATGCCTGAATTTACTGACATGGCTTAGCATTGGATGAACAGCTTCCCAAGGCTTTTAAAATCACAGCTAACACCGGCTGTATATATCTGTTTGTTTTGTGTGTGTGTATTCAGTCTATTTTTCTCTGTGTGTACAAAACTGTGACTCTATCCTTTTGAAAATAAAATTTAAAAAAAATGCTGTCTGAGTTATGAATGTCTCTCTTTATGCGTTTCTGTGCCTGTACATTGTTAGGGCAGGTTATACCATGGGCGTCGCATCCGTGGGGGATGGGAGTGTTGCGACACCCCCACTTCTCCAACCAGATGATTTCATACCCCCCACTTTTTCCTTAGTTTATATATTGTATCGTTACTGGATCCAGGAAAACGGACGGAGAGTTGGTCTCACCTACTTTTTTATTTCAGGATAAACAGTTACTGTCATTCGCAATCACACCAAACAAACAGTAATAACATTTTGGGGCTTTTATAATATCTATAGTTTAAACTGTTGACCCGCCCGGACGGCACAACATCATATATAAAAGAAGCGCACCTCAGTTCACTGGGCGAAATATAAACAGCTCTTCTTTGTGGTGTTAGCAAACAGTCATTAACCAGTAAGTAATGAGAAAT
The DNA here is from genome assembly GCA_020466265.1 of Siphamia tubifer. Lineage (NCBI taxonomy): Eukaryota > Metazoa > Chordata > Actinopteri > Kurtiformes > Apogonidae > Siphamia > Siphamia tubifer. The sequence goes on along the minus strand of CM035791.1, from coordinate 40,141,875 downwards.
GTTACCGTTGTGAAACTAAGTTAAATAAACTATGTCTTGTTCTGTGACATTTACCCTAAGACAGTGGTTCTCAAACTTTTTTCAGTGATGTTCCCCCTGAGGAACATATTTTTAGTCGTCTACCTTGACATGGACAAAACATTTTTTTGTAAGAAAAAAGAGGAACAGTGTCTGTAAAATCAGTGTCAGATTTTTTAAATCCAAATTTATATCATTTTTTAATCTCATAATGTTTACTTTTTATCTCAGAAATTTTTACTTATGAATTGAATAAACGTTTAATTGAGGAAAAACACATTTTTTGTAATTTTTTTCACCCATATATTACTTTTTTAATATAAAAATGTAACCATTAATGGATAATTGTTTGTTAATTTTCCGATGATAAATTCAGAATATTTTGCTCATGTGCCACCACCTAGAACACCCCCACATTTTAAATGGTTGTGACGCCCCTGGGTTATACAGTATATTACATATACATGAGGGTGTATCGTTACATATGGGTTTACAGATTTACAAATGTTCCATTGATAGTCATGTGTAGACAGCGTTTTGAAATACATCTGGTGGATCTGACCAGAGTTGGAAGCAACTAAGTACAAATACTTCCTTTACTGTATTTAAGTACAGTGTTTAGGTATCTGTACTTTACTTGACTATTTATTTTTCTGGCAACTTTTTACTTTTACTCCCTACATTTTTATATAAATATTTTTTTCAGTTCAGTTATTTTTATTTGAGCAGTTCATCTTAAAAAATAAAATATAAATAAAAATAAAATACAGAAATAATGAGTCACCACTTAAAAGGAGTGATTTGAAGTTCAGAGAAGTTATAAAAATCCTAAATATCTGTACTTTAAACTCTTTGCATTTTCAGAATAGACTCATTACTTTTTCAAACCAATGTGACAGTATGGGAAATTCATAGTCATAATTTAGTAAATCAGATATTGTGACTTATTATATTATAATTTTGACTTTTTTTTTAAAATCTTGTGTTATGTTTTTTTTTATTTAGTATTTATGACTTTTGAATGTTCCCTAAATGTCCTGTCCATACCCACTTAACTGAGTACCATGACCCAATAAAACACATCATCTACACAGTAACTCATTTTTAAAGGATTTATTTTTTGATATTTTTTTAACATTTTTCTGTTTTTTTGCATCCATAGCAAAAAAATGTAGTTTTACTTTTTACTTTATTACAATTCAGAAGTTGTATTTTTAAAATGTTTACTTCAGTAAAGGAGTTGAATAAGTACTTCTACTTTTACCAGTTGATTTTTTTTCACACCAGTAGCTGTACTTCTACTTAAGAACAGAATGTGAGTACTTTGACCACCTCTGGATCTAACATTAATATTTCTTTGAACTTAAACCCATTCTAACATTAATGTTCAGAGTTTCACTTCTACTACCAACCAACACTTTGGAGGTAATTTAATTTTATTAGTGACTCATGTTTCACAAAGTTAAATTTCACAAGGTGTAGTGTGTTTAATTTCTTAATATTTGCTTTTTAACATTTGTTTCCCAACTCGGACACCTCATAGGAAGTGAATGACCGTGACATAATTCTAATATACAAATAAAGTGTTGAACTGAACAATCATTTATTAAGTTGAAATATCAAATTAAAAAGTTTTCAGCGGAGCTATTATTGTTATAGGAGTAAAATAGGTTTAAATAAAGGTGTAGAGGTAGTTTAAATTACAAATAAACCATCTTTTTTTATCCCATATTTCAGGTCAATAGGATCAATGTCAGGCTAGAATTAATATAACACAAGATCAACATATGTATAAACATGCAAAAAAATATGATCTTATTGTAATAATTGATAAGAACCTCACACTATTGTATTTGCTATTTCTATATTCCATTTCTATTTTATATGTCTATTTAGCTAATGCCAGCTGTATATACTATATCTGGGTTTTTTTTTTATGTATTCAGTAGATTTTTCTCTGTGTACAAAGCTGTGACTCTTTCCTTTTGAAAAAAACAAAACAAACAAAACTACAGATAAAAGCTAACGCTAGCATATATGGACTATGAGAGATCAATGCTTCTGTATGTGTTTCTGTGCTTGTACATGTTCATCTTTATCCACGTGTCAGTGTACACACATCATTAGATAAAGATCATAATCCCTCTCTTTACTGTCATCTTACAACCGCAATAGATTTACTACCAAAACATCAGGCAAACAATAGAAAAGCTGCCCGTCCCATTTGTAAATTACTCTGCAATGATAGACCATCGCAACAGCATTTTAATAACACCGTTCCAATAATTCAGCCAGGCAATTGGAATAAAAAAAAAAAAAAAAAAAAAAAAAAGAGAGATTGCTGACTAATCTGTGGATTACGGTGATGATTTCTGACAGAGGTTGAGGATCAAGGTAAAATGTGATGGGAGATGAGCCATTGGGCTTACTATGCTAGCTCAAAGAGGATTAAGGTAAGGATCTATTGGGAAGCAGCATTACATAAATTGTTTTTTGTGCACATAGCAACACACTCACACAGGTACACAAAGTCATCCACACATTATATCCAATGTGTTTTTCTCCATGTAGTGGCCACAATACTCCAAGTACAAAGAACCAATGAATGTTTAATAGAATCCAATTTACTCACTATTTCAGTCACTGAAGGTTAGATCATTTTATTCACTCGGAAACACAATATTTCAGAATATGTGGATGTTTTCTAGCTTTGAAGATATGTCCTCCACTGGATAAAATATATTTTGTTATTATTATTATTATTATTATTATTATTATTATTATTATTGGTCGAGCATGATTCAGATGAAGTGCTCGAGTGTTTGCTCTTGTATTATTATTTTTAAAACATGTGCAGAGAAGAATGTTGAATTCTCGTGGGATCTGAAACATATTTAAAGCCAAAGCAATTCAATAGATCTGTTTTTATCTTTGGACACAGGGACAGGAGCATGTCTTATTTGTTAGACAGTTTAATTCGCACTGTCACCTTCACTGTCCATTTCAAGCGCACTGCTGGCACTAACATTATAACCTCCAGATAGGTTCTGCTAGTAAAAGTCATCATATGACACATTAACAATGGTGACTTCAGGGACTGTGTGTATATATGTATGTATGTATGTATGTGTGTGTGTGTGTGTGTGTGTGTGTGTGTGTGTGTAGTATCCTGTGTGACTGTAAGAGGGAGTAGCCGTTAGCATTTTGGCCATACTACAGCACTGATGCTTTTTGACAGAAAAGTCTGTTGTAATTTGCATCACAAAGAGTCATTCACATTCACACACACAGAGACACAGACACACACACACACACACACACACACACACACACACACACACACAGGTAATTACACACATGTCCATCTAGACGTATTTTATACTGGTTGACATAAAAAGTCATTCACAAAAAAAAATAAAAAATACATTATGGTCATTGCCAGGAGGTTTGGAGGCAAAATGTGTGTGTGTGTGTGTGTGTGTGTGTGTGTGTGTGTGTGTGAAGGGTGAGGGAGGGGGCATTCACATTAAAAAAACACATAATTGTACACTATGAATGTCCTAGTTGCCTCTTACTTAGAATGATGTGTTCTGTGTGTGTTCTGCCTCATGGTTTGCCTCTTATTTTTTTTCCCACTGACAGTGACAGCAGTAACCGACAGCAACTGTGGAACCAGATGTTTGTTCTACTCTGATACTTGAGCAGAACAAAAGCTTTATGATATTAAATCTGCAGTTTAAGAGGATATTATCATCTGACAGATCCCAATCTAGGATATTTGATGTTTAGCTACTGTGATGTTATTACAATAGCGTATAATAAAAGTTTTCACTTCAGTTCAGTCATAATTTATTCAACAGGCAGTTTACACTAATGGATAACTTGATGCAACGGCCATTATTCAAGTAAATAACTAATTTAGGGTGTGGATTGAGTGGTTAAGAATGTGACAGGAACTTGACCAGGCTCCAGACACATATCCAGTTACTGCTTGTGTGTGTGTGTGTGTGTGTGTGTGTGTGTGTGTGCACGTCGGGGGTATACACGTGGAGGGCCTGTCACCACACAGTGATGTGTTTATTTCACCGCAGCTGCCGTAATCACTCACACGCAGAGACAGACGCAGACAGGCACACACAAATATTCACATAGACACCAGCGCAGGCATCCGCAGCATCGACCACGTAACGCCAACACACACGTCCATAACCCCACCTGCTGCGTGGAATCTGCTGGCTTTGCCTGGACCTTTAGGGTCATTTCGACTCTTAGGGTTTCAGGATGAAATGTTTTCTCGCTGTCACACTGACGTCTTTTTAAAACTTTTTTTTTTTTTTTTTTCCCCAATCGTCCTAATGAACCTCACAACAGGCAAACATAAAGTCCCTCTGTCGGCTGTTAAAAGGCTTATTTCCTGTCAGCGGACTGTGCGGGTGACTTGATGACATTCTAATGTGGTATTTGGATGGTTTTAACTCATCAGGATAAAAACTATGTAGCATCACAGCACAAACAAGTGGTGTCAGCCACAACAAAACCCACCCCCTCGCAAATGCTCTATCTCAGTGGCCCCCAACCTATTTATTACCACGGACCGGTCAACGTTTGAAAATTTTTACCATGGACCGGGGGGTTGGGGGGTACGTAGATTGTTTATATCGGTCACCACAAATTATACAGAGCAGGCTTGGTCTGTGGTAATCACCTGTGACCATGAATCCAACTCCTGGTATTGTCTGTTAAAAGCTTTGCTTTTCTTGGTAGTTGGAAGCTCTTCTTCTGTCTCTTCTCTTCGAAAAGAAACTTTCCAAACACATCTGTTTTTTTACTTATTCCGCTAACATGTGGGACACATTTTTAGCATTCAAGTGACAGAGATGTAACTGAGAGAATACGGTTATTTTTCAAAATAAAAGATTGTTCAGACTCGGATCATAAATACAAGAGAAATAATTAATTAACTAATTATTAGGCGGCCGGCGGCTCGGTACCAATTGATCCATGAACAGGTACCGGTCCACAGCCCGAGGGGTTGGGGACCACTGCTTTATCTGATTTGTCCCATTTCTTATCATTGAGAAAATACATTTTTGATGACTGTGACTGTGACCTTTGACTTAAATTCTCCAAAATTTAATGGGATCAATTCTGGACCATCTTGCACCTTTCCGGAAATTTTCAACAAAATTGGTGCAGTAGTTTTTTTTGCATAAAACTGCTTACATTCAACCAACTGACAGACAGACAAACTGCCTCAAACACAATACCCCCCCCCCCCCACACACACACACACACACACACATTTGACCTGATTTGCCCTATACCTTATCATTATGAAAGCACATTTTTAATGACTGTGACTTTTAAAGTCCTTCTGCTGGCTGTTAAAAGGCTTATTTCGTTTCACAGCTGAGTTTGCGGGCGACTTGATGACATTCTAATGTGGTATTTGCATCATTTTAACTCATCAGGGTAAAAACTATGCAACATCACAGCACAAACAAGTGGTGCCAGCCACAACAAACCCCACCCCCTCGCAAATGCTCTATCTGATTTGTCCCATTTCTTATCGTTATGAAAACACATTTTTAATGACTGTGACTTTTACCTTTGACCTACATTCTATATTCATTTATATTCACCAACATTTAATGGGATCTATTCTGGATCGCCTTGCACCTTTCCTAAAATTTTAATGAAAATTGGTGGAGTAGTTTTTGTGTAACCAGACAGACAGACAACAAACAGACTCAAAGACAATACCCCCCACATACACACACACACTTGACCTGATTTGCCACATATCTTATCATTATGAAAACACATTATTGATGACTGTGACTTTGACCTTTGACCTACATTCTTCAAAATTTAATGGGATCTATTCTGAACTGGCTCGTACCTTTCCCGAAATGTATATGAAAATTGGTCCAGTAGAAGCTGCTTACAAACAACCAACCAACCAACCAAACAAATTGACTCAAGGCAGGGCAGGGTAACAAACAGACCAATAAGCAGTCCTTTCCTGAAGTGTTTAAAACAAACAAACAAACCAAGAACAATACCCTTCTTCCTTTTTTTTTTTAGGGGGGGGTGGGGTAAATGATCAAAAGCACTCCCAGTAAAGTGCACCAAACGAAGGAGCCTTTTTCATAGACAGTGGATGAACTTGTTGCAAGTTGTCTGAATTCACTGTCTGTATCTATAAAGCCTTTCCTGTTGAACTGCTGAACCCTCTCTGCTCAATCCAATAGCTTTCCATCAGCTTTTAAAGGCTTTCTATCACAGTCTAAAGAGATTTAGATGTTTCTTAAGGATTTCACGATGCCTCAAATTGTGTCTCTGGGGAGCTTGAGAATGAAAGAAAGAAAAAAAAAAAACATAGAAGAGACTGACTGATGACAGACGCTGTACTGTCAGAAGAAAGTGAAAAGGAAAACAGTGTATTGGCTGCTTTTTTTTTTTCTCTTTAACTGTTTCAGATGGGTATGACCCTGACCTTTGTAGTATAACAGATGTGAAATGGGAAAAAAAAAAAAATCCCTGGATAATTTCCCTCACGGTGGACCTTTTGTCAGGTTTCAGACTGTATGTGTGAGCTTTTCTTTATGACTGTGACCACATGTATACTGTACAGTACACTCACTGCCTGTGGATGAATGGAAACTGTGTGTGTTTGTCTAAGGAGCTAAAGCTTTATTGTAGTGTGTTGACACCCACGTGATACCAGCTGGGCATTATGATGGGGGTATCACATTTCAGGGCACCCACCCCATCACATTGACAACTTTACAACAGTCATCAACTGGTCATCGACACAGGAACCCTAACCACTAATATTAGACCATTTTGACAGAGGTCACAGGACGCCAGCATAGAGAGCTGTCAATCAAAAAGTAAAAAACTTTGTATATATATATATATATATATATATATATATATATATATATATATATATATATATATATATATATTTCTTTTTAATCCTGTGATATGTATTGTGATATTAAAAAGTCCTCAGGAGTATATAACAGCTGTGAAGTGCCAACGCAAACAGTAAAAAAGATTAATGGTTGACACAGAACAATATCATCCTTGTTGTAGCTCAAATAATTAAATAAAACCAATGAAATAAATAAATCAATTAAACTTTTTTTTTAAATATGTAAAAAAAAATTAATAAAAATACATTACAAAAAATGTATACAAATAAAAAATATATGAACAAATAAATAATAAATAAAAAAAATTATCAAAATAAATAAAAGAATAGTAGAAAGAAAGAAAGAAAGAAAGAAAGAAAGAAAGAAAGAAAGAAAGAAAGAAAGAAAGAAAGAAAGAAAGAAAGAAAGAAAGAAAGAAAGAAAGAAAGAAAGAAAGAAAGAAAGAAAGAAAGAAAGAAAGAAAGAAAGAAAGAAAGAAAGAAAGAAAGAAAGAAAGAAAGAAAGAAAGAAAAAATTAATTCCACATAACTGATGTTGATTTTCCCTCTGTCACCAAGCTTTTGGTTTTGGGTGATTTTCACTTGTTGGTTTTGGGTGATTTTCACTTGTTGGTTTTGGGTGATGTTCTCTTGTTGGTTTTGGGTGATTTTCACTTGTTGGTTTTGGGTGATGTTCTCTTGTTGGTTTTGGGTGATTTTCTCTTGCTGGTTGCTCATTTTTCAGCCCTGTTACCATTGACTCACTCCAAACTAGTTCAGAATGAGAATGGTTGAGAATGTGCTTAGTGTGTGTCAGGTTCTATTGAAATTAGATGAAAAAATGTTGAACTCATATATATATATATATATGTGTGTGTGTGTGTGTGTGTAGAAGTGTGTAAAAGAAAGAGGAAAGGGTAAATAGGGAATGGGAATGGCCAAGCAAATGGACATGATAAGAACAAAGAGAAATGGAAAGTCAGAAGAGATAAAAAAAAAAGAAAGTCGAGGCTGCAACCTGAGGTCATCAGCGGGTTTTAAACCTAAATCCCTCTAATCACCTTCAACAGACAGAGGAGACAGACCAATCCATTTGTCCTGAGATCCCATTATGACAGGAGAAAGAAAGGGGAAAAAAGAGATAGCAAATTCAACACTCTGGGAAAATCCTCGTTGTGTTGGTGGTAGGTATGTCTGTGTGTGTGTGTGTGTGTGTGTGTGTGTGTGTGTCTGTGTGTGTGTGTACATGCACACAGGAGAATGTGTTCTGTTCAAACGGGTGTCAAAAAATAACACTCAGATAAGACTCATAATTAGTCACTAGTGCGGCAGATTTGCTCGCGAGATAATGAAGCGTGAATTTTGAGTCGGAGTGGAAAAACATGAAATGAGGCGATGGTGTCTATAGCACGTGTGCAAAAATTTATTTTCAGCTCAGATTATTTAACTCCTGAGGAGGACTAAAAGTGCCAAAATTCGGTCAATAAATACATCATTAAATAATCAATTATGTCATTAATTAATTAATCAAAATTGGAATAAACTACATGAATGTGTTATTAAATGTGTCATTAAAATACCAATTCATTTGAGGTGAAAAAAAACCCTATATTATTATTATTATTTAAAAATATATGACTGCGTTTTTTTCCTGGTCATGTGATCATGGGACTCATCTATAAGAGGTAAGTTCTTTAGCCCGAGCCCGAATGTCGGGCCGGGTCGGGCATACAATGTCAATCATTACATTCGAGTTGGGTCTCTCGCTGACTTTTTTAAAATAAATCTATGTTTATAAAAATGTATACTAAAACGATGTGTGGATACTAAACTAAGGAATACTTGTTGTAAATAAATAATTTGGATAAAACAGAGAAGGCGGCGCTGTAAGGTAATTGTTATATAACTACTACTAAACAGGAGGCGCAGAACAAGAGCACGCTTTGCGCACGACTTTGTGGGCATTTCGTGAACGTAATCTTCCCTCCACGAGTCCACATCTATTTTGACCAGATATCCCCAAGAAATCAAAGATAAACTTCAGACAGGAGAACTGAAAAGGCAAACACGCAGCGCCGGTAAGAGTGACGTGTAATTAAGCGAGTGGGCATCAAGATCTCTCTTTCACTCTCATTGTCTGGCCTCGTATTCTGTGTTCCAGTGTTATTATAAATGTGTAAATGCATTTATCATGATAATAAAAATATGTAGATTATTTTAATCTTAAAAAATCTTGCGTTTTTTTTCTGCCAAAAATACTATGGGATAAATTGAAATTACGGGTTTGCTTCGGGCTACGGGCGGCAAATCAAGTTAATTAATCGGGCTCGGGCTGGGTCAGGTCGGGCTGGATTTTTTTAGGCCTGATCTTACCTGTAGTATCTATAAAACTGGTCCGATTTTGACGAAAGAAACACAGGAAAGTGTGACTCAACTGTGTGTGGTTTTTTTTGTCTTCCTGGTCTACACTTTGATCTGTACTCCCCCCCCCCCAAAACACCTCTTACTTTGTATTCTGGTCTGCTGGAGTACCTCTCCTCTCACCCACCTCCCCCCTTCAGTTTCCCCTCTCCCCTTCAGTCTCTCAGGGGAGCTGTGTACTTAGGTGCAATTGAAAACGACTATCAAACCCTGAGGAGCGAAACCTGATTCATAGACTCCTTATCCAGTAGCACAGGCCTCTCAAAGTGCTGCGCTGCTCTTCCCCGGTGACCGACTAAATGAAATTATGTCTTTTTATCCATTCAGGTGGGAACACAGCCAGATGAAACCAGGAAAGTAAAGAACAATCTGAATTGTAAATGATGTTCTTCGCAGTAGTTAAAACCCTCAGGGAGTGGAAGTGACATGTGTGGCTGTTCCAAAGTGGATGTTTACCGTGTGAAGCATTAGATGAGTGAAGAAAATATCCACATCCACACAATGTACTTGAGGGGGATAATGATATTTTACATCACGCATTGTTGGATTGTGATTGTCTGATAAACTGTGTATGTTTATGTCACTTGTACTGTACAGGGAAAAAAAAAACATCTGTTCACATCTAGAAGTAGAGCTGCACAATATATTGTTTGAGGGTTGACATCGCAATTTGTGCAATTATTAGTATTATTTAAAATGTATTTCAATTTATTTATTTTTTTTTTTTAAATGTATGTATTTTTATTCATTTATTCATTATTTAATCTTTTTGTCTTTTTATCTATTTTATTTTATTAGTAGTATTTTTTTAATTAAATTATTTTTTTAATCTTTTTGTCTTTTTATTTATTTCATTTTATTAGTAGTGTTTTTTTTCATTTATTTTTTCATGTCTTTTATTCATTTATTTTATTTATTTAATTTAATTCAATGATTAATTTCTTTATTCTCATTTTTTTTTACATTTTATTCAGTTCTAATTATACATTTTAATTCATTATTTCAACTGCAAGAAGGATGACACTCAAACATATGTTCTGTGTCAACCACTAATCTGTTTAATCCGGTTGCGTCAGCACCACACAGCTGTATTTTTTTCATATCGCAATACAGTATATATCGCAATGTCAGTTTTTTCTAATATTGTGCAGCCCTATTACGAAGCTTGGAAACTCTGACTTCACCCTTTCTTTGCTTATTAAAGTCAGTTGAACCAATGCACTGACAGAAGTATTTACATGGCCCACAGACTGTTGATTATACCAGACTGTCCAAAATGTAATCTAAAGAAATGTTCATTATTGTGCCGAAATGCTATTGCACTCTGTTCATTTTTCAGCCATTTATTTGCTCGAGCTGGTGACAAGGAACCATTTATATTCCTTCTAAGGGAGGGCGGCCTCTACACTTACATTTATCTCTGTAATAATTTGCAAGTACTGTAATGGCGTGAATGCAAAAATGGACACAGGAATATAGAATAAATCTCTGTAGTCACTCAGATTCCATCACGTAAGTTGAGCTGCAACTTAAATTGGCTCTCTGGGGACTTTTACGTCTAACTTTAAACTTCGGTTCATTGGAACAGTGTTAAACCCCCGTAGCAGCACTTTCAAGCAACTCAAAAAGGAAACTCTGGCTCTTTCTGTCAGTTTATTTTACTTTGACAGTTTAACAGAAATGCTGCTGCACATGTGTTTAATCATTAGCAGCTTTTTCCTATAATACGTGTTTATTTCATGGCAAGAGAGGTGTGTTTGAGTCAGGACTGGGCATTTACCATAGTTAATACTGTTTAAAACCACCATCCACTGTTTAAAAGCTCACTCAAAACACACCTGTCAATGGTCTTTGAAACTGTGGGATTGTGGGATGGAGACTGTTGTTGCTTCTGTAAAAAGAATTTAAAGTTTGCTGAACTTTTCTCACATTCTTCACTCATCTGTGATAAAAGCAAATCACCACCTGTTGTTGTTCTTCTTCTATGGTTGTTCCCGGTTGTTTGTCTCCGAATCGTTGCAGCGTCACTTTGTTACGCCTGCCCTCTGACTCTATACTTCACTGTGATTGGTCGGCCAGTTTCATGGAAATCTAGCCAAAAGTTGAATCAAGCGTAACTACCCTGCTACCCTCTGGTAGACGCTATAGAGCACTGAAAACTAAAACGGCCAGTTTCACCAGCAGCTTTTATGTAAAAGCCATTAAGGCACTAAACAGCTGAATCATGTAAATAGTGAGAGTGAACTGGTGAAGGACCATTGTGTGAATGCTGTATGTTAGTCTGTTTGTTATTCCCATTTTATTCCTATTTATTTCTTGCAATCTTTTACTTTTTATATTATCTTATTACTCTGTATATATATATATATATATATATATATATATATATATATATATATATATACATACACTTTTTAAATCACACCTCATGACGATGGCATATTTCTATTTCATTGTACTTTTGTATAACGACAATAAATACATTCTATTCTATTCTAACTAGACTACTACAGTAACATAGTACATGTGCTGCCGCAAGGTGTCAAGTGCGGCTAGGCTAGTACAAGAGAAGAGCTTTGAAGAAATATCCACTGTAATGTCAACTGTAATGTCCACTGTAATGTCCACTGTAATGACCACTGCACTGTCCACTGCACTGTCCACTGCAATGTCCACTATAATGACCACTGTAATGTCCACTACTGTAATGTCCACTGTAATGACCACTGCAATGTCCACTGTAATGACCACTGCAATGTCCACTGTAATGACCACTGTAATGTCCACTGTCATGTCCACTGTAATGACCACTGCACTGTCCACTGCAATGTCCACTATAATGACCACTGTAATGTCCACTACTGTAATGTCCACTGTAATGACCACTGCAATGTCCACTGTAATGACCACTGCAATGTCCACTGTAATGACCACTGCACTGTCTACTGCAATGTCCACTATAATGTCCACTGTAATGACCACTATAATGACCAGTGTAATGACCAGTGTAATGACCACTGTAATGTCCACTGTAATGACCACTGTACATGAAAGCGTTAATATGAATTAGTGAGACTTTTTTTCTTACTTTGGACACAGACATGATCAGAAGACATTTGTATTCAGCACACCCTGTAACAATGTATGTATGCAGCAATCACACCGTTGTTTCTGCTGTCTGTCACTCCTAGTTCCAGGCAATTTCAGAAAATGTCATCTGTAATAAGTGACTTTTGGTGGCACTTTCAGATTTTTTATTTTTTTTTTGCACTTGACAATTTCTATTTTTAAATCTTCCTTCCTTGTCTGTTTTTATTCTGACAACCCTTGTGTCCCATCACCTTCTGTTCAATGCTAGCAGTCCTTCCTGTCAAGCCTACGTCTGGCTTTGTATTTCCTGCAGGTGGAGGTTAAACTTAACGGTAGCGCTGCACGTACCTCGGCAGCCGGTATCCCCTCCGGAGGGCGACACTGCAGTAGTACTTCCTGCTCCAGTGATACTTCTTTCCCCAGTGGTTCCTGTTCAAATGACTTCTTCAGGTCTATAGGAGACAGACAAAGAGACACAAGTCATTGAGAGGCAGATTGGAAATCAAATGCTGAGATGAATTAGCTTTGAGTTTTGATTTTCATTGTATTATGTAGCTTAGTGTAGCACAGGATTTCCATAGAGCACTGAATAAGATGCAGGCAGTTATTAAATACTTGCTACAGCAGCAAATTAAATAAGAAAATTGAGGAGTCTTCAAAGATCTAGATGTATATTTATGGTAATTTCCAAATACTTTTTTCTCCATTGAGTCATTTATTTTATCATGTAAGAACGAGGCCATTATCTGTGACTCAAATGTCTATTTTTCCCCCAAAAGTGTTCAAAATGTTTCACTCGCAGATATAACATATGTAGCAACTCATAATGTAATAAAAGCTCATAATGTAACAATGACTTATACTGTGAAGAAAGTTGAATTATCACCAATAGTTTTTTTTACCCTTGCCATTGCTGCAAGGTAAAGAGTTTGACCAATTATAAGTAATGCTTTTGAGCCAATCCTATAGTTTATTCAGGCATTGTTACATTATGAGCTTTTATTACATTATGAGTTGCTATATAGCAGAACTCATAATGTAATAAGTTTTTACATTATTATATTATTGCGTAAATATGCTAATACATTATGCACTATTCATTTGATTACATTTTAAGTTTAATATTACATTATGAACTTTTATTACATTTAAGTTATTACATTATAAGTTACAACAACACATGCTTTAATAAATAAATACAGTAAATTAAGCTTATGGAGCTGTTTTTTTAGACATTTGGGAAGGTCGTGATTTATTTGGAAGTCTAGTTTAAATTCTCTAAAAGAAAAAAAAACAACTTCTAATAGGTTTTTGTCCGAGTTCTAAAGTGTTTTTTTATTTAATTATTTTTCTTCAATTGTGTTCTGTTAGTGTATTACGTTTTTCATGTTACACATCATTTTATTTGTTTAATATTAATTTTTATTCATTTTACTAATTACTTTGGCAGTTTTGGTTCATCTTGTTGCTTATTTTATCTTATTTTATTTTTTTACTTTAGAATTGCTTAAGTCTCAGGAGTTAAAGGCTTAACATATCTATGCAAACATGAAGGAAATAGCTTTAATTCCGAATTACTTTATTCGGAATAAATAATTTGGAATTAAAAAACACCATGTAAATGTACAGAATGTCACTCTAAACCAATGCTTCTCAAATCCAGTCCTCATGGCCCAAGTGTGTTGCATGTTTTAGATTTCTCCCTTTTTTATATAAATAAGATCAATTTAAAAACGTACAAATAAAATTAATTAATTACATAAAAAAATAAATACAAAAATAAATTACAAAATTTAAAATTAAACAATTTACAAATAAAAATGAACACATTTAATTAAATAAAAAAAAAATAAAAATAAAAATAAAGAATACAAAACAATTAAATTACAAATAAAATTAATTTTTAAAAGTATAAAAATCTAATTATAATAAAAAACATTAAAAAATAAACCAATTTTAAATATGTACCAATAACAAATTGATTAATTAAATTAAATAAATTTAAAAACTACACACCTGGAAGCCATTACGTCATTATCCGGCTTCCAAAGAGTTGATCAATAATTGAACTAAGTGTGATAGTGAAACAGGTAAAACATGCAGGACACTGGATTTGAGAACCACTGCTCTAAACTAAACTAAACTCAACAGCTCATTTCAACCAAAAAACAACAATGACATCATTATTATGGAGCTTAAAAGCACCAATAAACATATTCACAAATACACACATTTTACATGTTGTGTCAAATAGTTAAAGCAATAAGTGTAACTGCTTCAGACACTAAACACAAGCTGCTTTGTTACATACTGGCCTCAATCATTATGCACAGTATTTAATCTTGCTTTCATTCCATATAGACTTGCCAGCGATTGAGAATCTGTTGCAGGCCAAAAACAATAAATGATTTTCACTAATGGTTCACATGCTGTGATAAATGACAGCGTTACAAAGCAGCATGGAATGCACTGCCATTCTTTTCAGCAGAACATTTCACAGCAAGTTCAGCTGTTTTCATTTTGAGGAGAAAGAAAACGCTCACAGTAGCCGACATAAAGACAATTACTGTGACTTTTAAATAAAAACAACAGATGATGGAAAAGACAAAAAGGAAGAAGGAAGAATGGAAATAAAACTAAATTTAAACATTCGCCAAAAATCTTGTGGGCGGAAGGAAAATGAATGAGAAAAAAACCATGAATGAATGGATGGATAGATGGATGGACTTTACACACACACACACACACACACACACAAAATAGAATCACATTCACTAAAGGAGTTCATTGACAACTCAAGTGTTTGGATGACTTTTCTTTTCTTTTTTTCTTTTCCTTTTACTTTCTTTTCTTTTTTCTCTTTTCTTTTTTCTTTTCCTTTTCTTTTCTTTATTCTCTTTTCTTTTCTTCTGCTTTAATGACACGCTTTTAATATACATTTTATTTCTCTCAGTCTCCATCTAACTCTGCCTTTAGCACTTAAGTGCTTTTGATGCTGATAATATGTAAGCATTACATTGACAGAATTTATTCAGACATTTGTTCCTAACCTTCGTCTGTCGTCTAACTGACTCACCCTAAAGCACACATTCACATGTTTTCTTTCCATCTCTCTGATTCTATAGAGCAGAAGTGTCAAACTCATTTTAGTTCAGGGGCCACATTCAGCCAAAATCTGATCTGAAGTGGGACAAACCAATGACATAATACCATAATAATATACAGATAAGTGCAACTCCAAATGTTCCTCGATGTTTTGCACTTTTATAGTGGCTCGTGGGGGCAGCAGGTCGTCCATTAACCAAAGGGTTGGCGGTTCGATTGCCGCTCTGTCTTAGTCAGTCTGTTGTGTCCTTGGGCAAGACACTTCACCCTCCTTGCCTCCAGTGTCACTCACACTGGTGTATGAATGAGTATGAATTTTCGGTGGTGGTCAGAGGGGCTGTAGGCACCAAATGGCAGCCACGCTTCTGTCAGTCTGCCCCAGGGCAACTGTGACTACATATGTAGTTTACCACCACCAGAGGGAGCATGTGAGAGTGAATGAATAATGGAACACTAATGTGAGGCGCTTTGGGTACCTTGAAAAGCTCTATATAACTCTAATCCATTATTATTATTATTATTATTATTATTATTATTATTATTGTACAATAAAGGGACACAGACTGTACTATTATTGACTTCCACAAGCACAAATGCAACACGGCTTGAAGAAAATCTTTGTTTAAAGCAAAATAATTAAATCTGATGTTTCTGAATCTATTGGTATCGTCTCATTCATCTGATATATCTTGTGTGTAGTTTTTGTATTTCACTAATTCATCCCACAGACCAGACTGCACTCTTTGGCGGGCCGGATTTGGGGCCCAAGCTGCATGTTTGAACCCTGTGTGTGTGTGTGTGTGTGTGTGTGTGTGTGTGTGTGTGTGTGTGTGTGTGTGTATATATATGTGTGTGTGTTCTGTACTGGTAGCTTGTCTCAACACATGTTAAAATAATTATCCTGCTGCAGAAAAAGGCCATAAAACAAACTGCAACATGAGAGGGTGGTGGTGTGGCCGGACTTAGCAGGTGACTTTATTTATGGTGCTGATCAGATGGTCTGATGGTTTTCTGAACGTGAACATATGGAAGAGATGAAGTGGGGAAAAAGAACTGTAGTACATTCAAAAAGGAACAGGAATAGAATCAGAAAATACAGATTTTTGGGGGGATTTTTTTGTTTTATTTAGCAGTATTTCATCCTCATAGACCTAAACAGCTGCTAGCAACCAAATGTAGCTACTGATCTGAAATGTTTTATAAATTGTGAACCACTAATCTTAACAATACTTGTAAATATTTCAGGTAAAATACAATATACAGTATGAGTTTTTCATTGATATCAGATGTATTTTATTTGTCTAGTAGTCAATGTGCAAAAATTGTCATCTGCAACACTGATCCACCAATAAACCCATGTAATATAATGACACTTGTTTATATGTTCAGTTAATGATAGATTTTTCTCTAAAATTCAGTTTTTCTTCAGTTATAATAACCTTTGAATTAACACTGATTTTCTGTGAACACGTCATGAGCGTAAAATTGTGTATTAACGCTACATGTACATACCAATATTTGGAAGTTTTTAAAATTTCCAAACCAATTTTAAATGGGAAATAACATGATATTCTGGAAACAAAAGGTTAATTTTACCCCTCCTCAGTTATGCCTCTCAAAGACGGCATGTCATTGGTGCAGACAGGCGTCGTTCTCTGTAGTGTTGCTTTCGTCAACGAAAATTTTGACTAAATATTGTTGTCAACGAACCTTTATCATGTGACAAAAAATTAGACAAGACTAAATGTAAATGTTGGTCTTGTGATGATAATTCAAATTAAATATATAATACAATACAGATGAGGAATAAAAAAAATAGATGAAATGTGACAAAAACAAAATGAGACGTTATTTAATCTCTTTTAGGCGTGTTATTTATTTATTTTTTTTTTGCTGTCTATCGTGACAAAAAGCCACCCTGACCTCTTGGGCCAATCAGTACTCGACATTAGACACATAGTCACATGACATGGTACACCCAACCAATGAAATTATGCCCCCCCCCCAAATTCAACATCATCATTTAAGCCTTTGAAACATGTACATAATCAGTAATATATGTTCAATTAATGTTAGATTTTTCTCTAAAAGTCCATTTTTCTTCAGTTATAATATAATAACCTTTGAATTAGCATGTACATGATCAGTAATATATGTTCAATTCAGTTCAGTTCAATTTATTTCAAGCACACAAAACATCAATCAACATGGTCAACAAATTTTTTTTTTTGTATTCGAAAACTCCCACCCCTCTTTTACAAACCAATACTCCACTAAATTCTGCTATTCAAATAATGATAGGTTTTTCTTTAAAAGTTAGTCTTTCTTCTCTTATAATATAATAATCTTTGAATTAACATGTACATAATCAGTAATATATGTTTAATTAATGTTAGATTTTTCTATAAAAGTCAGTTTTTCATCAGTTATAATATAATAACCTTTGAATTAACACTGATCTTTTATGAACATGTACATGATCAATCAACAAATATCGATAAATATCACATTTTCTCTCTAAAAAAAAAAAAAGGAAAATATGATAATACATTCCAATAAATTACTTAAGGAGTATCAAACGTAGTTGAAAAAGTAATTAATAAACATATACAAAAATAGTTGTGTACAGATTATGGACTATCTGTGCTTCAAACTGTCCACAGTGAAACAGAAACTGCCATAAACACATAGTAATTAACATAGCATGGTAACATAGTAATTAATGTGTCAAAAATAAATTCAAGTGGAATTAAGTTCTTTGTGCATGTGTACAGACGTATCATTACAGAATGATCTAATATATGAGCAGACACGTGCAGTATGGTAGGTGCATATCTTAGTGTTATAAGTTAAACTGTCCACATAATCACATGACTGATCCGCACATTTCTTCTTATATTACTCCTTCAGTACATCACTGATTCTAATCTTTGGGAAACTATGATCCGTATCGCACTTTTGTTCTTAAAGAACTTTTTGACTTTGAAGACTTTGGTTCACTTTATTACTTTTTGAAGGATTGCTGCAGCTATGAAAGACAAATCTTCCCTGTCCTTTAGTTTTTCTAAACCGCACCGAAAACTTTCATAGGAGGGCATGGTGTGTGTGTGTGTGTGTGTGTGTGTGTGTGTGTGTGCGTGTGTGTGTGTGTGTGTGTTTTATCCTTGCGTCCTTTCACTCTCCAGGTTCCCAGGTGTACTTTTAATCACCTTATCCGTCAGCTACGGTGCACCATTTATGGACACAAACAGACACACACACACACACACACACTAGATATACTGTTTTTAATGCTGGACTGGTTGACTTGTCGACACTCTCTGGGTATTTCATCAACACAGTCACCTTACAGCGGTGAACAGATAGAAAAGACAGAGGAAGGAGACGTAAAAAAAAAAAAATCACAGGACGAGAGCAGTATTTGCAGTTAGGAAGACAGGTGGGGTTTGAAAGATGAGAAGCAGCCAGAGTCAGGAGGAAGAAGAAGAAGGAGGGGGGGGGTTGGCAGCACACAGCAAGACCACCTCAGTCCTTCTTAATACTAAAACCACCTGCTTGGTTTTTACCTGTCAAAGTCATGTCCTGTTCCCAAACATCAGCAAATCTATTAAGTAGAGCTGTGCTCAAACTATAGTCACATTGCAGGTCCCGTTATTTTTTTATTGAATTGTTATATTTTTGTTTCTTTACTTTTTATTTATTTGTATGTATTTTATTTTCTTAATTTATTTGTAATTAAAATCCTTTTTTTTTAAATTCAAAATTTTTGGGTCTTATTTATTTATTTGTATCATTTTGATTCATTCATTTTCATATGTATTTATTTATTTTATGTCTTTTTATTTATATATTAAATTATTTATTTATAAATGTTTGTTATTTAGTAATTTATTTTTATTTCATGTATTTATTTTAAATAATTCAATTTAATTTATAATTTTTTTTAAATAATTCAATTTAATTTATTATTTTTTAAATAAAAAATGCATTTATTATTTTTTTTTATTTATTTGTCTTTTTTATTTATTTATTCAATTATCAATGTTTTATTTTGTATTTTCTATTCATTCATTTTCTATTCTTTTTTATTTATATATTAATATATTTGTTTCTTTTTTATTCATTTATTTATTTATTTTATGTTTTTATTTATTTTTAATTATTCATTTTATTTCATTATTTCGGCTACAAGGATGACACTGAAACAAACGTCTGTTCTGTACCATTAATCAGTTTAAAAATAAAAATAAAAAAATATCAGTTTTTCTAATATCGTGCAGCTCTACCATTAGGTATCATGAGATGTATCATCACTTTACACTGTTTTTTTTTTTTTTTCGTGCCTTATCTTTCTCAAAACAGTTCAATAATCCATCAAAACATCCAGACATCAGTCTTTAATTACATCCACCTTGTCAACATCACAATCTTATTAATATAGAACAAAATGAAAGATGACATTTCCACCTTTTTCAGTGGACTAAAAGTTTCCCACTTTTAAAACTAAATTAAATTTTCTGGCTTTTTCTACTTTGGATGTATCATCAGGAATGACGCCGCCCCTCATTCACACATACAGAAACACCCCAAACACTGAAAAGGCGTAGGAGGAACCCTTCACGGTAAATAGACTGTTTTCCACAGACTCATATTTTCAAAAAGCTAGACCTTAATGGCATCAGTATGAGGAGTTGTTTTTCTGCCTTAGGCTGCTGAAGAGAAAATGATGTGGAAAAATATGTACATTACAAATAAGGATACTCAATTTTAAGTGTATAATTAGCTGTACGCAGGCTGTAAACTGATGTTGGGAGGTGTTAGAAGTGAGTGAGCCTTCTGCTTTCCACAAACACCAGTGACACAGCCTTTAAAACTCTCCCAAAGACTTCCTGTTTAAACAAATGCATTAACAGTACATGTCTACCTGTTATCAGGTTCTGTGAAGAGTTATATTGGATGAAAGAGTTATGACACAAGGTATAGCTGGAGCTAACTTGAATTATTATATTATATTATTATTTTTCAAAGAGTTTGTTTATCTGTCTGTTTGTCAGCAAGATAACTCTAAAAAGTTATGGACAGATCTTGATGAACATTTTATGGCGTGTTGGGTGTGTCACAAGGAACAAATGATTACATTCTGGTGATGATCCGCAAGAGATCCTGGATTGTGGATCACTTTGAAATTTATTCTCCATTTACCTCAATGTAAAATTTCTAAGAGATCCAGGATCACTTCGGGATCATCACCAAAATCTAATCACTTATATTTCATCTTTTTCAGCATACAACAAAGAGAAAAATTAACATTTTTATATTATTTATAGGAAATTATGATAGTATTTTACTGGTCTGATCCACTTGAGATTGAATTGATATAAGGTGAATTAAACATCTCTGTTTGTATTTCACAAATCCATACCAGGGGCCGAACTGGATCCTTTGGCGGGCTGGTTTTGGCCCCCGGGCCACGTGTTTGACACCCCTGCTTTAAACTGCTGTTGGTAAATGGAAAATAGTCTGCACTTATACAGCACTTTTCCACCTTCAGGGTGCTCAAAGCGCTTTACATTAGCCTCACATTCACACACACACACACACACACACACACACACACCAGTAGGTTTCTAATGTTCTATGTGTGTGCAATAATCACATCACAGGTCCTGACATAATTTTTTTTTTTTTATTATTTATTTGTGTTTTTTATTTATTCATTTATTATTTACTACTTATTTATTCATTTATTTACTACTTATTTATTTATTTACTACTTATTTAAGTAAGTCTTAGGCTGCTGCCCCCGCGACCCGGACCTGGGTGAAGCGCGAGACGAAGAGTACGAGTACTTATTTACTACCTATTTATTCCCTAACTTAGGGTTCAGTGTCTTGCCCAAGGACACTTCGAAATGTGGACAGCCAGAACCGCCAACCTCTCGGTCATTGGGCGACCCACTCTACCAACTGAGCCGTCTGCTTACCGTAAACACCGGTGACAAAGCCTTTAAAATTCTCACAAAGACTTCCTGTTTTCACAAATGCATTAATAGTACACGTCTACTCATTGTCAGATCTTGTGAACAGTTATATTGGATAAGACAGTTATTACACAGGGTATTGCTGGAGCTGAATGATAACTTGATAATACAGTCAATCCTTATGGGGGTTGACAGCCTCAACAGAGCATGATGCTTCATTATGGGAGTAATCACCCAAAGATTTAGTCCTAAATCCACCACATGGCTACCCACACAATACACCCAAACACACTCCCACACACGGATAAATTCTCAAAAAAAAAATAAAAAACCATAGAAATAAATCGAGATGGAAAAAGAAAAAGATGCAGCCTTAAGGAGATAAAGACAAACAACAGATGTAGACGAACATATGCAGAGGGAAACAACAGAGGGGATACTCACTGACATGACACGACAAAAAAGAGTCAATCACAAACGCAAATAAACAAACACACAAACAAGATGAGGGTGAGGACGCTGCTGATTGACAGACGGGAAGCACTTCTTTCATGTCAGCCAATTCCAGCACAAATTTCCTGGTCTTAATTAGTAAGGGAGATGGTGAAACGAGGAGTTGGCTGTGAGTTGATTTCCATAAAGATTGAGAATGAAATTAAAGGAGATTAACACAAACCGCTCAAGGGAAGGAAATACACACATACACTTAAAAGCTCACACATGTGACTAATCTCAGGCTATGATGGAGACAGTTTTGCCACTTAGGAAGCCAAGACATGTGTATGTGTATTAATGAAACACGTTTTAATGAAAATGTGTAATTGTGATTATTGTGGACGATATTATGATTATGAATAAATAATAAACGCACATAAATTTAAAAAAGGAGATAAAAAATTATTACAAAAAATTCCACATAACTGTTGTTGCTTTTTTTCTGGCACCAAACCTTGGTTTTGAGTGATTATCTTTTGTTGGTTTTGGTTGGTTTTCTCTTGTTGGTTTTGGGTGATTTTCTCTTGTTGGTTTTGGGTGATTTTCTCTTGTTGGTTTTGGGTGATTTTCTCTTGTTGATTTTGGGTGATTTTCTCTTGTTGGTTTTGGGTGATTTTCTCTTGTTGGTTTTGGTTGATTTTCTCTTGTTGATTTTGGGTGATTTTCTCTTGTTGGTTTTGGGTGATTTTCTCTTGTTGGTTTTGGGTGATTTTCTCTTGTTGATTTTGGGTGATTTTCTCTTGTTTGTTTTGGGTGATTTTCTCTTGTTGGTTTTGGTTGATTTTCTCTTGTTGATTTTGGGTGATTTTCTCCTGTTAGTTTTGGGTGATTTTCTCTTGTTGGTTTTGGTTGATTTTCTCTTGTTGATTTTGGGTGATTTTCTCTTGTTAGTTTTGGATGATTTTCTCTTGTAGGTTTTAGGTGATTTTTTTCTTGTTGGTTTTGGGTGATTTTCTCTTGTTGGTCGCTCATTTTTCAGTCTTGTTACCAGTGACTCACTCCAAACTGATTCAGAACGACTGTGATGTGCTCAGTGTGTGTCAGGTTCTATTGAAATTGGATGAGAAAATGTTCAGCTCATTTTGTCTCCTACATTAACAGGACCTGTCATGTGACTATTGCGCACATGTACTTTGCCATGTCGATGCTTAAACCATACATTGTGACGCTGTAGTTTGTGACACAGAGAACGTGACATTGTGTTCACAGCATCGAGGAAACACAGATTCACATGAATGAAAGGTGTGTGTTGTGTTGTTTGTGTGCAAATATGTACTCGGGGGAAATCTGTGCACAGGAGAGGAGGGACAGCTGTGTCATAACAATTCACTGACCCCGCTTCACTCGGAAAATACAGATAACATTACCCCGGCCTCATAAATATAATAAAAGCACAGATGACTTCACTGAACAACTTTTCTGAAGTACACGGGGGCACATAGGGCAACCTTGTAATGTCTTCTTCAGCATAAAAAATAAAATAAAATATAAATATATATATATATATATATATATATATATATATATATATATATATATATATATATATATATATATATATATATATATATATATATATATATAAATGAGGCAGGGAGAGCATCTTTTTAGAATGACCTCCTCTTGCATAAACTCAACTTTGTCTGATACCACAGGTGAGAAGTAACTAAGTTTAAATTGTTACTGTACTTAAATATAGTTTTTTAGGTATGTGTACTTAACAATTTAGAACAGTCTTGAAAAGGTTCATACTGTCTTAACTAGTGTAGTTAGATTATTTTAACTGAGGTGCAGAGACAGACAGACAGACAGACAGACAGACAGATATAGATAGACAGATATAGATAGATAGATAGATAGATAGATAGATAGATAGATAGATAGATAGATAGATAGATAGATAGATAGATAGATAGATAGATAGATAGATAGATAGATAGATAGATAGATAGATAGATAGATAGATAGATAGATAGATAGATAGATAGATAGATAGATAGATAGATAGATAGATAGATAGATAGATAGATAGATAGATAGATAGATAGATAGATAGATAGATAGATAGATAGATATTGTATTACAGTAAATACATTTAAGCTCAATAATGAAACAGAATTCATAAAACTAAGCTTTAAAAGATTAAAAATGCACATACTTCCCTGATCCTTCACACTTCCCACATACATAGCACCATATACCATAAGCATAAAAGTGTAAATGCATATGTTAAAAATAACTGTAAAAAATACAAGTATATTACTGCACTAAAAGAAGATTGCACAGGTATATAGTATGTATATTAAAATGAACTGTACTCCTACCAGCTATGTATCATTATGTCAAATACACAAAAGCAAATGTCATTTATATCAAGGTCCTCTCTTTGCACTGCTGTTCTTTATATACTTTTCATTTTCATAAATCTATTGTATGTGATTTCATTATTATTTGCAAAGGAAACTACAATACTA
This sequence comes from Siphamia tubifer, assembly GCA_020466265.1. Classification (NCBI taxonomy): domain Eukaryota; kingdom Metazoa; phylum Chordata; class Actinopteri; order Kurtiformes; family Apogonidae; genus Siphamia; species Siphamia tubifer. The sequence continues at coordinate 40,117,370 of CM035791.1, read as the reverse complement.
AGTCCCTATGGGTATGAATGTGTCCTTTGTAAAAATCCAGATTCAGATCCAGAGTGCAGGTGTGGTGCCAACATACAAAGTTGTTTACGTGTTCAAAAGTTGACGCTGCATGGAAAGACCTTGCCTGATGTCTAAGATTGATCACAGGTTGTGTAGAGGAGAAATGACAGGGTGGGGAATTCAGTGAAAGAACTGGTTGGAGTGGAAAGAGACTCTCTAAAGTCACTTAGAGAAAATGATCCCCTATGTAACCACAGCGAAAATGACTGCGACATACAAGGTCACTTCATTTTTTCCACTTTTGGTATTTCTTTTACCTCCACTGGTGTTAGTGTGTACAGAAAATACACAAATGTCACTAAATATCTGGACGCTAAAAATGCTAAAAAAAAAAAAAACACGAAAAAAAAACCCAGTTTGAGATATTTCTTCAGTGTGAACTGAGTCAGAGATAGACTTAAGTCAGACCAAAAATGTTGTTGGGTTTGTTTTATTTATTTTTTTGTTAAATATGTTTTTAACAACAGTTTTTCACTGCAGGAGAAACAGGACGTATTGGCAGAGTCTGTGTTAAATCACAGTCTATAAAAATGGCAGACTGCAAAGAACTATGAACTTTAATTTGCAAGCCAAAGCACTGGCTCATTATTTTTATCCTTCATTCAATTTTTTTTTTTTTTTTTTTGCATAATTCAAGCTAAAAACAAAAAGATCTGCCAATGGAACAAGTGAAATTTGTCTTGTTAAGACCTACTGTCAAAAAATAACTTCTAAACCTCTACACAGCAAATATACCAGTGTTAATTTAACACCCATGGTGTTAAATTTAACTCTCGTAAAGTGTCTATATATCCACACTATGCAGTGTAAAATGAACACGTGTTCAAAAATTTTGTTGGTTTAACACTATTTGTTGTTAAAAACAGAAACCACTTAACACTCAATAGGTTACCATGGTGATATAGTAATGTAAGTAAAGTAAATGGAAGGGAATAGAGAGTAGGTTTTTAAATAACGCATCGCTCTGAGTAAACATAAGGGAAGGAGGCTGTAAACATAACCATCCCAACAACTATTTGACAAAAGTATTGCGGTATCTCGCAAACGACGTATTGCAATATGTCACAATACTTGACCCAATATCAAGTACTCATTACTTACGAGTAAGAATGAGCAACTTCAGCAGCTGTTGTCAAAAACAACACGGTGATGGTTGGTTCAGAAATGTTTCTTCAATCTGTCAAAACCGTCAAACATTCTAGAACTTTGACGTAAGTCGTGATTTGATCGACACAAATCTGGATTTGTTTAACACCAATATTAACAACACCCTTATTTAACAACATTAATTTAACAAAAGCACCAGTTGCAGTGTTGTTTTAAATCAATGTGGTGTTAATACAACACTAACACTCTATTTAACACTGACACTGAATACTCCTATATTAGATGTATAGATCTATAAATGACCACAGATGATCAATCAATCAATCAATCAAAGTGCATTTATATCACACTTATAACAACATAAGGAAGACCAAAGTGCTTTACATCTAAAACATGAGTAAAACACAAGATAAAACAACTCAATTAAATATAATTAAAAAATGTGTATGACAATAAAACAAAAAGACACACACATACAAATATCAAAAAGAGACCTCCAGTTTAACCTAAAGGTGAAACAGATGATCATCCTTTTCCAATCTGAGTTCTGCACAGAACTGCAAAGATGAATCTGTTTCCATTTATGTTTCTTACAGCCCAGTTTTTTTGTTGTTAAAGAATAACTTTTAATACTTTCATTTTTTTTATGCTTTACTCTTGTACCACTGTCATACTATTTCACCTTTATGTTTCCTGCTCTATTAATGAAACAAATAAAACAACCCAGTAGTTCTTAACTTTTTTTTAATTCATTTATTTTAATTTGTACACACTAAATTTACACACATAACATGTCATTTGTATTTATTCTTAATTCTAAAGCTCATCATGTAATTATATTATTTCCAGAAACCAAATATTCCATAAAGGTCATTTGATAACGACAAAACTAAGTAGTATGTTCCAGACTTGTATTGTTTATGCTAATGACAAATCCATCTCTGTCTGCTATTTTAATATATTTTACATTTATCTACAACACTTATTATTACCTTACTCTCATCTGTGCTTTATCATTTAAACTATATCTCTATTTTTTCTTTATCACCGCAAGTCTAATTATTTCCATTTCTTTCACTGCGACGGAAATTGGATATCCAAATTATTGTCTCCAAAAGCAAAAGAGAGTGTTTTCTTGCTATTTTCTTCCCAAGAATCTCACACAGCTCTTTATTGCTTGAGCAGCTCCACCAGGGGAAACAGTTATGATTTGGCATGGGTCGGATGTAGGCAGAGACACCCATTTTGGATAATTGCACTGAAATGTGCTTATGTGGAGGTGCTTCGGGCAACAAACTAACCACAAACATAATAACAGTTTTAGTTAAGCAATGGCAGAAGAAGACGTTTTAGACTGTGAGACTGAGGTAAGGAAGCAGAGTATGGGGCAGAGGTGACAAAATACTCACATTTAAGGACAAGTACAGCTACTTTTATGGGAAAAAAATACTCTGGTAAAAGTAGAAGTACTGATTCAACTCCTTTACTTAAGTAAAATTAAAAGATAAAAGTACAACTTCTCTACTGTAAAGTACAAAAGTAAAAAGTTAAATTGCTTTTTTTTGTCATGAATGAAACAATACTTACTGGATGAGGGTTGTGCAATATGCAAGGAATAATGCATGGCCCATGAGTTACTATCAGAAAAATATTCCCCGACGGGGTGAACAGCACCCCTCCGCCGAAGGGGAATATTTTTCGATAGTAACTCGTGGGCCATGCATTATCCCGCTTATTCTACGGGTTATTACAGTTTATTACTGTCACTACTCTAACAGACTAGTGTTGTGAAATAGCCAATAAGATGCGGGTTAAGCGGGGCAGACAGAAGGGGGGTGCAGAGAGTTTGAGGCGGAGAAAAGAGAGAGGCGGATGTACACAGTCAGGTCGGCGATCGGAGCAGGTGTTGCCCCATTCCTGTAAATAAATACTGAAAACGAAGCTCACTGAAACCGCTCGTTTTCTAAAAACCAGCATAGAGGAGTTAACCCCGGGGTTAAATACTGACTTCGGCCCTGGAGATTCTGTATGTTGAGGAGGATGGCAATTTCCCCTGATTTCTTGACTATGGTCAGGATAACATCAGGATAGGTGAACATTGGATAAACTAGCCATTACAACGAAGCGAATATTTACTTTAAAAGTGTCCAAACTACCTGCAGCCATGGCTCAGTTGGTAGAGCAGGTCGTCCATTAACCAAAGGGTTGGCAGTTCAATTCCCGCTCTGTCCTCGTCAGTCTGTTGTGTCCTTGGGCAAGACACTTCACCCTCCTTGCCTCCAGTGTCACTGGTGTATGAATGAGTATGAAAGTTTGGTGGTGGTCAGAGGGGCTGTAAGCGCCACATGGCAGCCACACTTCTGTCAGTCTGCCCCAGGGCAACTGTGACTACATATGTAGTTTACCACCACCAGAGGGAGCATGTGAGAGTGAATGAATAATGGAACCCTAATGTGAAGCCCTTTGGGTGCCTTGAAAAGCTCTATATGAATCTAATCCATTGTTATTATTATTATTATTATTATTATACAGTATTGAGAAATAAAAACTAAGCTTTTTTAATGGGAAAAATATAACTTCTTAATAATTAACATTTTAAGACCTTTCTTTATTGGTTTGACTTCTGACCTATGTGGTACATATGGTTTTACTTCATTAGGTTTTAAAGCCCCCCCACCCATACCCCTCGCATCTTCTTTAAAGATATACTTAAGTATGTTAATGACATATTGATATACACGTGTTATTCTTATCACACTTGGAAGTAAGTTCAGTTTCATCTGGTTATTTCAACACTGTGGCTTTTACCACTTTAACACTTATGCGTACGCTGAAGCGGTCCTGGACATCTGGGGAAAAGCTCAGTGGCTTCCAGCGATGGTGAGACATCATAACCACACATCCACACAGCCTATGGGTTCTACTGTGAAAATGTTTATTCAGTGATTGGAACCATTATGAAGTCTTTTCAAAACCAGAAACCAAGACTTAATGATGTCATCTGGAGGGAAAAAAAACAAAAAACACTGGAGCTTTTCCACTGACTGTGTTGAGGACTGAGCCAGAGGACTATCAGACCTGTCCGCACGTTTGTGTTTTGATTTGCATTATGCAAATGCTCAGACGGCTTAGTGTGCCATTTCATGCCAAAAAGGTCAAATGTTTTTAAGATTGTGGTGGTTGCGACACTTTGTTTTCTGAGTTGCTAGGCAAGACCAAATATGTGGGTAAGGCACTGCAGTTACTTTAAAGTGCCGATTTACAAATGAGGGGCGACACACAGGTTATAGGGCTGCACGGTATTAGAAAAAAAAAAATGACATTGCGATTTTTTTTTTTTAAATCCTGTGATATATATTGCAATATGAAAAAAAAATCCTCCAGAGTATTGTAACAAGTGTGTGGTGCCGACGCAAATGGTCAAACAGATAAAGAAAATAAAGTTAATAAAAAAATAAAAACTATTAAAAATTGAATAAAATTAAAATACATTTAAAAAATTTTAAATATTTAAATTAATTAAAAAATAGATACAAATACATTAAAAATAAATAATAAATACATAATAAAATACAATGAAATAACAAAAAATAAATACATATTTTTAATTGATTTTTTTTTAAAAATACAAATAAATGAAAAATAATTAATTCATCAATCAAAAATAAGAAAATAATTATGAAAATTAAATATATTCATGTATATTGCGTAGTTACGTACAGTAATGCACATAGTATTTATGTCTTGGGGGATTCAGTTTCTTTTCATAAATTGAATTTTTGTTTATATTCAGAGACAGTAAAGGTAAAGGTTTTTTGTTCCTTGGATCATTCATTAGCTGGTCGTTCATAAGTAGAGGTACCGCTGTATTGTGCAGCTCTACACAGGCATAAGAATACGAGGGTGGAAATGCAATAAGCAGGACAACTAATCAATGCTCGATATACTTCCGGCTCTTATAAAGATATCACTGTTGAGTATTGTTGTTGTTGGTCCTTTCATTTGTGACTGAAAATAAAAACATCCAGGCGAAACATTTCCCTCATAAACAAACATTTGAGTAACAGACAGTTTTCAGTGGGTATAAGTGGCTGCCTGCGTTTGTGTGTCCCTGAGTGTCTGGCCTCCTGATTGCTATGCACACACATGTCTCAGTGGAAGGTGGCAGAACAAATTGCCATCATCTGAAATGTGTGTGTCTGGGTGTGTGTACCTGTGTGTGTGTGTGTGTGTGTGTGTGTGTGTGTGTGTGTGTGTGTGTTTGTGTGTGTGACCTTGACATATTGCTAATCCATTGAAGGAGAAAGACTTGACCTGATAGCTGCAGGACCAAAGACCATAACTGACACTGCATGCACATTTATGTGTATGTGTGTATGTGGTGCATGTATTTATATCTTTATGGGGACATTGGTATGTTTACACACTTACACCATGGGGACCTCTGACACTATGGGGACCAAAATTCAGGTCCCTATGAGGGTCAAATATAAATAAAGGTTCCCACTAGTAAAATATAAATGATGTTGCTCTATAAGTACATTAATTTGGTTTCCCCGGAAGTCCTCATGAGGGGAACGGGTGCAAAGTGAAACATGTATTTTTTACATGTTTGAAGATCTGTTTACGTAAAAAAATATATATATATATATATTTACATGCACTACCCAATGGCTACTTGATTACAAACTTAGTCCTCATAAGACATGGAAACCACTATGTATGTGTGTGTGTGTGTGTGTGTGTGTGTGTGTGTGTGCGTGTCATGTGTGGAACTGCAACGCTTTGCATAACTAAGTAGCTTGTGTGTGATTCTCTCACCTGCTTTAAAGCGTTTTCCTCTAAAACGCCAACAAATCACTCTGAGATTTCATGTGTGATTGTGCATTTGACACTTTTACAGCCACAAACAACACTGATTATGATTATCTAGTTACAAACTCCAAATGTAGTTTCTGCCTTGAAGCGTTAATTGTACAGTTATTAAAACAGCCTGGAGGCGCCGTAAAACGAGAGACATCAAAGCATGAATGAGAACCGGAGCGACAAAATTAAACAATAAGCACATGATGGGCAAGACAAGAGAGAGAGAGAGAGAGAGAGAGAGACGAAGAAATAAATAAAAGAAAAAGGAAAATAAGACAATGAGTGGGAAGAGGAGATAGCAGCGCTGGAGAGAAATGCTGAATTGCGATTGCATGGTGCAGGAGAAAAGACACTTTGCTCAGCAAGCTCTGGCTGCCAGGAAGCATTTTAATCACAACACTGGATCCAAATAGGAGCAGAAAGCAGGGGTAGGTCAGAAGGTTGGGTCGATTTGAAGTAAAAGGTTATCGCAAGGGGGGGGCTGACTGTAATCAGATCTGGTTAAAGGAAAAATCACTGTTACAACACAGAGAGAGAGAAAGTGAAGGACAGAGGGACAAAGTCAGAGGGAGAAAGTGAGTTAAAAAAAACTGGAAAACCATGAGGAGGCAAATATAAAGAAGATAGAAAAACTGACTTTCATCATATTCCTGCTCCTTCACACCACGGTTTTTCCATCTTTATACATACACCCAACGTCTAACAGAGGTCGCATGTGTGGGAAATGGGAGATAGTGTGTGTGTGTGTGTGTGTGTATTCCTATCTTTATGGGGACATTGATATCTTTACACAATGGGGGCCTCTGACACTATCAAAATTGAAGTCCCCATGAGTGTTATATAAAAATATTGTTGAAAACTGTGTGAAGTATGCAAATGATGTCCCCTATGAACAGATTAACTTGTTTTTTCTGGAAGTCCCCATAATGCATGTGGTAAATTTGCAAAGCAAACATGTATATTTCAAAGGTTTCAAGATGTTTATTTTTTTCCCCAGTTTATATATATATATATATATATATATATATATATATATATATATATATATATATATTACTTAATTTTTTGTCTTTTTTGTATTTTTTACATGTTTTAACCAAAATTGTTTTTCTGTATTTAAAATTATTTTGACTTTTCCATTTTATAAAAACATATTCTTATTGTTTTAGTAATGTTATGTTTTATTTCAATTAAAATGTAATATTTGAATTTGATTTCATTATTTGTAATATATTTGCTATATTTTTTAATTGAAAAAAAATTTATTAAAAAAAAACATGCGGGACACCGGCCCTCAAGGACTGGAGTTTAACATCCCTGATATACAGATATAAATTACGAAAATATAAAAGCAAACTCTACATACATGGTATATTCCTAATAAAGACTGGAACGAATGAAAAAACTAAGCAATACTATTGATTAACCAAATGATGATATTATATGTATCTGTGGTTTACAGAAACATACAATGACCAGGTTTTGTTTCTTTCTTGTTCAGTCAACTGGGCTCTGTGTCGCTTTAAAGAATCATCATGGTCTAAGGTTGAAGGATTCCCTGGTTTTAACATGCTGTCCTCGTAGTGAAACTGGAGAACAACATTTCATCACTTCACACCCCATATCCTCCAGGTTGTTGACAGTGCTGCTCTGTCCTGTTTCTCTGAGAAACGTTTTAAGTCTTGACCTTACATGTACTACTCGGAAAATTAAAGCATCCTGAAAAAGTGCATGCACTTGTCTAACTCAACTTTAACCCTTTGTTGGTCAGCTCAACCGTTTGGTAGAGGTAACTTTGAACCATGATATCTAATCTAAAGTTAAGTCCTTTGACACCAAACGTCTTGGGCAGTTTCCCCCTTTTGTAAGAAGCATGTAATGCACAAAAACACCACTGGGTGGCACTGTCAATGATATATTCAGCTCATGCTAGTATACCACTAACGAAGAAGATCATAACCATGACAAGATGTCTGCTATGATATTTTCTTTTGGACACAAAATTGCAGGCAAGTTAAAAATTTTTTTCATTTTATGAAGGATTATTTATGTAAAATAGACTCTCTAAAAGTTAACATGTTTCAGAAATACTTTGGTTGGTTTGTTATCTCCCACTTTATCCAGGTGAAAATACTTTGGTATTCATGTAAAACATTTTCGAAAATGTGCTAAACCAAACAGCAGAGATGATAGTAAAGGGTCATGAAATGCTAATGCTAATCGCCAATGACACAAATATAATACATTTAATTTGGACCAAGTCACAAATTATGTTGGTATGATTGGTGAAGGAGTAATGTTTGAGTTTCAATACTTCAGTTAAATTTAGGGTCAGTAAAAAAAAAATAAATAAAAAAAAATAAATATATATATATATATATATATATATATATATATATATATATATATATATATATATATATATATATATATATATATATATATATCTTTTTTGTTATAATAGTCCCTTTGAGGTGGAAAAAGCAAAATAAAAATTATTTTCATTGTGATTTTTGTACTGTGACCAACAAAGGGTGAAAGGTGAAATGTACAAATAATAGAGACAAATAGTATACAGATTAATATATTCCAAGTTTTATTCGTTTTGATTTTGCTGATTAGAAAAATTCACTTTCAAGCAATATTCCAATTTTATATACATTTATTGTATTTTATTATTGAGGCATGAAATCTCGTCTCATCTTGCCTCGTCATCTGAACCCACTTTATCCTCACTGGGGTCAGGGGGGTCTGTGGGGGCCTAATCCAGCTACAATGGTCAAAGGTCTGGTCTGGTCTTGCTGTGAGGCACGAGTGCTAACCACTGCACCTCCATGTCACCCTGAGGCATGAAATATTTTTAATAATAATAATAAATTAGATTTCTATAGCGCTTTTCAAGGCACCCAAATTGCTTTACATTAGTGATCCATTATTCATTCACTCTCACATGTTCGCTCTGGTGGTGGTAAACTACATATGTAATCACAGTTGCCCTGGGGCAGACTGACAGAAGCGTGGCAGCCATTTCGCGCTCATGGCCCCTCTGACCACTATCAAACATTTTATATATACAGTATATATATATATATAAACACACACATATATATATATATATATATATATATATATCCCTTATTATTATTTATTGTTATTACATGCTGATTACTAACATGGTCCCCATCAGACATGGAAACCAGTATGTATGCATGTTTTGGGGGGCAACTTGAATCATCAGTGGCTAATGGGAATCTTAATAAATGAAATGAAACAGAGAACAGGACAAAACTGAACAGACAGCCCATCCCTCTTCTTACCTCGTAATACTATTAGAAAAAATATGTCAGGAAGTAACGGCAGCACATTCTCAAACACACACATCATCGTCTCCAGTGTTATATACTACTACTGCACTTAATACATTATTGAGTGCTTTGTGCTGTTGGTGTCTACATTCACGGTTAAGTGTCTGCGTTTGTGAGTCTAAAACGTCTGTATACATACACTCGCCTGCATCTGTCTCTCAGCGTGTATCAGCTAGAACATAAGCCAAAAACAGCACATTACCCAGATTTCATTGCACCCCAAGGAGCGCCCATTCCATTTGAGAATGTTATTAGCGGAGCTTAGAAGGATATTTCTGACTGAGTCACTAACTCTCTACTGACAGACACAAAAACATCCTCACATACCACAACAAATACGGAACAGAGCAATGCACAGAGTGGGGAAACTGTGTTCTAAATTCAGTCTTTTAAAGCTCGCAGGCTAAATTAACTGCTAAAAATGTGACTCTTTATCGCAAGAATGTGTCACAGATGATGTAATAGTCTAGACAAAATATCCTGATGCTTTTTTATCCCATCTTCCGAGCCTTTATTATATTATTTATTGCGTTCTTAATATGAAAATATGTGACTGTGAACGAGCTACACAAGCAGCACCTGCAAAAGTGAAAATGGGAGACATATTTACAGTCAAATAAAATAACCACCAGCGGAAAAACAAGGGTAAGTGATGGATTTCCTTTTGCAACACCTATATGATCAACCTGGGAAAAGCACGTTCTGTCTGTTGGAGTCATATAGTCTGTAAAAGCACTACATATGTGTATGTGAGCAGTTTGTTCAGTGAGGCTCCTGAAAGGACTCTGGAGAGTTGAGTGAAACACAGCTACACTGTCAGTAAGCTGGGTAAACTCTAGAGGTGTGGTCGATTTTGTTATTGGTATTTCTTGTCTGATTGACCTCTCTATAACCCGAGCACTCAGACAAGTCCCTGTTGTCTTATATGGATGAACTGACCGCTGCAATGATGTTCGGAAAACTACTGTTGTGGGTTAGGCTGTCAGGATGGAGAAGCGGGCTTTAGAGGACCAATCAATTGTGTTATATGAAGCTTATATTGAAAGAACAAACAAGGCTTTTTGGGTCATTTCTGTCACACATCTCCATCGACCAAACAATCCCCCTGCTACACACACTTGCTGCACAACTGTCAAATAACCATCAGTCACCATATAAGTATTTCTTTTCTCCTGTAGTGTTGCTAGAGTTACACTGAAATGATTTCCCAATGTGATCTGTGTTACATGCTAACACTGTCTGCTAGAGGGATATCGAGGCTGCTTTGTTCTTACTCTGAACTGTGTTCTTTTGATGACCTTATATTCAGAGTCCCAGTTGTCTTATTAAATTCTTCACCAGACTGTAGCAAAAAGCTACTGATGACAGACTGAAGTTATGAAGTTACTAAGTCTTTGCCGGAAAAAAAAAAAAGAAAAGAAAAAAAACTTTCCAACCATGAATCATGTAGTGTTTCCATAACTACGGTTTACTAATATAATGTGAATGTGGATAATTAAAAACTAATACCATCTGCATGACACATCTTTTGTATTTACTTTTAGAATAAAAGATGAACAAGTCCAATAAAATGTAGCTGAAGTAGGACTTAACTAGCATGTGTTAAACTGAGAAATACTCAGCTGTGAATCAATACCATCACATAAAATGCTGCGGTTTGTTAAATATATCTTTTTTTTCATGAAAATCAGCACGGCAAAAAGTGATATGAGGCGCTTTCCCACAGAGTAGTTCTAGGAACTTAGTTCTTAGTAGGAAAAACCTTTGGGTTTGCAATCCCACAGGGCAGTAGGAACCATGGGAGGGGCTAAAATGACACTAACGTCCTTGACAGTGATTTATTCTTTAAGCATTAAATTCAACAATCACGCAAGGAAGTAGAAGACAGTGCTACTATAAACTAGAATCGAGAATGAGGAGGTCACAGCGGGAATGTTAACTGTGATCAAATACAGAGTCTAATGTCAAGGATGGACGAGTTTACAGAGAGAGTTAGGAGACAAAGAATACAGCGGCAGTTGATACTATAAAGTATGTTCATTTTGTAGCTCTAACCAACATTAACCCAAAAACAGAACCGCGTCGTCGGTCCATAATCTCATGATTTCTTCATATTTTTTCCCAACACACGGCTGATGCTACACAGATGGTTTTAAAGATGGCGGTACTGCAAGGTGTGGAAATGTGGAAATAGGTGTCATATAGTAAAACTAAAAAGTGTAGAGGTGAAAAAGATTCTCTGTAGTTCCTATGCTGTGGGAACACGGGAAAAAAAGTATCAGGAACTACATTAAAAAGGTTATAGAAACTAGAAAAGGTTCCTACAGTGGGAAAGTGTTTAGTGTGTGCATTGGGTTTATTAGCCCACCCCCAAAGGGGTATTGTTTTTGGTTTGGTTTATTCTTTGATTGTTAATACTTAAGCAGCAAATATATATTGGTTGAATTCATGCCACATTGGGTTTATAGACTGCCAGTGACCCAGAATAGACGTCATTACATTTTGGGAAAAGTAGGTCAAAGTTCACATTCCCCTCTTCTTTACTGTATTTTAAAGGGTGAACTTTCAAATGTCTATAAAAACTTCAATTGACTTCAAACTTGGCACATGTATAAAGGAAATTGATACGATCACATCAACAGAATCGAGGCCAAAATAAGCTACAATATGTGTGAGGGGTGGGGTTTGTTTTGTCTGGAATCACTTGTTAGTTGTGAAGCCACTTCCTGCTTCAGGGATCCAAATATGTCCTCGACTTACTGCAATACTGTGTCCTTGTATTCATGAAACACATCAAAGTGGCATTCCACCGCTTTAAATGTAACGCTAAAATAAAAAATAAAAAAAAGCATACGAGTTTGATAAATAAAATTCCAAGTCCAATTTAAGGAAAAAAGCAGAAGCCAATGTTAGTTTCAACTAAATAGTTCCCAGTGTATCTGTCACACTGGATCTTAATGCATTATAGAATGAGACTCTTATCTGGTGTTTCACATCTTCACACTTTGTGTTTTGTTTGTCAGCTCTTTATCTGTACTATCCAGTTCAGATGGAAAGTAAATAAATCACCAGTTTATAAGAAAACACAACTGAACACATTTTATTTTTTTCTATGGAAAGACTTACCTTCTCACCAAGACACTGCTGATATATATATATATATATATATATATATATATATATGCTTGTTTTGCCATCTTGCCTAATTTGTTTGAACCTGTCTGTCTGAAAATGATGCTCTAATTGCTGTGGTCTGTGTTTTGTTCTGTTTTACTTTTTTATGTCTATTGCAAAATTTAACGATAAAAATAAAACAAAACACACAACTCAGCACCACATGAAATGATACACTGCTGTAAATGGACCAAGAGCTGAAGCAGTATTTAAAGATAGTTCACAATTTTTTTCAGATGGCATCAGCATCTTTACTTGACTTGACTTACCCCAGACAGTGTCCTGTGAGTCGAGTTCTGGTCCAGTTTTGGTCAGTGAAAGTAGTCCCGGCAGGTTTCTTCTCAAAACAGTACATGTTCCAATGAGTGAATTATTTGCAAGCAATTACGAGGTGTGAGTTTTTGTTCCGTGACGGTTTTGTTATTCAAATAAATCACTCATTTGAACACATACTGTTTTAAGAAGTAACACGTTTTATTTTGTTGACCCTAGGAAATCTGCCGGGACTACTTTCGCTTTGACCAAAACCGGACCAGAACTCGACTCCCAGAACATTGTTGGGGGTAAGTCACTGTGGGTGCACCAGAGTAAAGACGCTTATTACATAGAAATTCATGTGAAAAATAATGAACTATCCCTTTAAGAGACCATTTAAAACCAAATATAAAGAATGTTTCCACAGGATACAGGGATGAAATGGAGAGTAACAGAAATGTTAATTTCATATTCACTTTTCTTTTTATTTATGTGCATGAACTGGTCCTTTTCTGACCAATATGTTAATTTTCATTATTCAAATGACATATGACACATTATACATATGTATTATTATTAATAGTAGTCACAGTATTAATCGCAAATTGTGGGATCTCGTAGAAGAAAAGGGGTGGGATTAGATACGTTTTCGACTTCTCACTCCTTATTGAACATGTTATTGCATTTATTGCTGTTTTTATTTTGTTCTTTTTTTGATTTCTTCAAAATAAAAATATATCAGTCATTTAATCAAACAATAACTATGAAGCAGCAGGTCAACCAAATCAACCATGGGAATTAACATATTAATTTTGGGCCAACAGAATGTGCAGAATGACAGGAATAATGTTAAAGTAGAATTAACTGTTTACATGGCAGAGGAATTATCAAATTTGGAATAAACAAGTGACTTTATTCAGAATTCAATTGAATTCAGAATTATCATTTTCAACTGGAATTAGATGTTTACATGGTCATCTTAAAGTGCAATTAACCTTAATTTTGAATTAAACAGGAATAAAAACTGTCATGTAAACAGGGCAAGTGTCTCTAACTCAGACTGTTGGGCTCACAGATAGATTTGGCTCATTCAGTCTCATTCTTCACTACAAATCAACTCCTTACTTGTAATTTATAGGACTCTTGGCAGCCTCTATGAGCGTATGTGCTGTTATTAGGTTCTAAACATTGCTGGAGGTTTCTGGGTGACGCCATTTGGAATTTTAATGTGTTAGGATTCGACTGCTCAAACTAAACGGACGCACAGATCTCTGAGTAATTTTAGGGATTTGGGAAAAAATAGGGAGTAAGGATTCGCTCAGACATCTCCACTGAAAATACAGAACTTTGTCTTTAGTAATAGACTATAGAGAAATGCGAGAAATTGTAGCCTTGATTTTTTCACATTATTTTACCTATGAAAAATGCCTGACACCTTGTTAATCCATACATGACCCTGTCTGATGTTTTCTTTATATGTATTTCTAGTTGTTTATAACTAATGGAATAAAACAACAATAAAAATAAAGTTGAAAAAATTGTCTTTATACCTTTTAGAATATGTATTATTCTTATTCTTATTCACAACTCCCGAATTCCCTCATTGTTCATCTTTGTTGTTTTTCTCTATAGGCAGAACAAATATCAATCAACAGTTTGATCAACGGTTTTATTCCACAAGTGGTCAAAATGTTGAACTGTTGACATGAATACTATGCATTTAATTCAAATCAATTTTAAGTAAGTAATACTTTATTTGTCCCAGTTTGGGAAATTTTTTTGCAGTAGCAGTACTCGTACACAGCACACAAACACACTCATATTGCACATAAGCCACAAGGCATCCCAAGACACAATCGTTTCAAAACTAGAAAAGCACTCTGAAAACACAAAACTCCGCCAAGGCAGACCTCCGCCCCCCCTTTGAATGAAGAGAGGTCAGTTTGTTTGTCTGTTAGTTAACAAGTTAACTCAAAAAAGTTATTGGATCTTGATGAAATATTCAGGATGTGTTGGGAGTGTCACAAACAACAAATCATTACATTTTGCTGGTGATCCGGAAGAAACCCTCAATTCTGGATCACTTTGAAATGTTACATTGCGGTAAATGGGGAATAAATTTCCAAGTGATCCAGAATCCAAAATCTCTGCCGGATCACCACCTAAATTTAATCATGTGTTCCTTGTGACAGTTCCAACACATCCTGAACATGTAATCAAAATTAATCTATAAGTTTTTTAGTTATCTTGCCCCCCCCCCAGTGATCACCACCAAAATCTAATAATTTCCAGATCACCTCATTACCAATCAACCCTGTAAATTTAATCAAGATCCGTCCATAACTTTTGAGTTGTCTTGCTAACCAACAGACAGAAAAACAGACAGACAAACTCTGGCAAAAACATAACCTCCTAGGCAGAGGTAATAATAATAAATAGGAAATGAATAAAAGATACAAAAGCATACAAGGTGTGCACTATACAAAGCATTGATTTGGGGGTTGGTTACCTCTGGTTCAGAAGGTATAAAGGAGCGCTTGTATCTGTTGGTTTGAGCTAATGGACATTTGAAACAGGAACCAGAGGGCAGAAACTGGAATTCACTGTGCAGAGGGTGTGTATAATTCCCCCAAATGGATTGAGCCTTCTGAATTACCTGGTCTTCATATAGTGCAGCCATACTTTTTTGTTGTGCACCTTAGCAAACTACTTTCATCAGTTGTTCAGCAGTGTTTGCGGCTGCTACATGCAGGCGCACCGCTGTTAGCAGTGACAACACGCATTGAACTCTATTGACAGAAAGTAGCTCCAAGCAATTACGAGGTGTGACTTTTTGTTCCGTGACTGTTTTGTTTTGCAAATAAATCACTCATTTGAACACATACTGTTTTGAGAAGAAACACATTTTACTTTGTTGATCCCAGGAAACCTGCCGGGACTACTTTGGCTTTGATCAAAACCGGACCAGAAGACGGTGATGCCATACAACTTTATGTGAAAAATACTGAACTATCCCTTTAAACAGACAAACAAATGGACTTTATGTTCGGCTGTATGTAAATAAATTGCTTTGATATTGTGGGGTTGACAACTAATAATGAAGGGCTGTTAATATAAAGTATGAAAATAGGGGTAGGATTAAATAAATTGTACATCTTCCAACTACCTTTTGAACATGGTCATGGATGAAAATTTAATTAGATTTTTTTTTCCCTTTTGTTTTTTTTTCTCCTTATTTCTATTATATGTTATTTTTTTTTATATTTGTATCACTGGTTTGAAGGATGTTTGAAATAAAGACAATAAACAATAAACTTGATTTGATTGGATTTGTTTGCACAATTAGTTGCCAGATTTGTACTCACATGCAATCCGGACGTGTGCTTTGCGGCTCTTGGTAGTTCCAGCAGAGCTCCAGGCCACACACTGACACCAATAATCTTCTGGACCAAACAATTCCTCCACCTGCTGCCGTGTTATTTCTATGCTGGCTTCTCTTACCACCAGACCTGCAGGAGAAAAGAAAACGTGATACTTCCAATAACAGTCAAGGTTGAAAGTCTAAAACGGAAAAGATCATATCCATTTGTGACACAGATTTATATTTAAAAAGAAAAACAGCAGGCAATAAATATCTCCTCGGGTAAATAGATATGTGTGTTGGGAGGGTAATGATGGAATATCTACTGCTGTGTACAAATCCACATCAATTTGTTTAGCAGATTCTAAGATTTAAGGATCCAGTGTGAAGTTTTTGGTGGTCCCCAAAAGACATGTTCTGTCTATTCAACTTTTCCTGAGTAATTTATCACCATTTATTATGATATTATCCTCTGACTTTAGCATTTTGTCCCATGTATATTCCTACGTCGACTGATCATGCACATGTTCATAAAAGTCAAAGGTTTTTATATCAAAATAGAAAAAAAATGAGGAAAAAGTCACATTTTTAGGAAATTGAACATAAATGCTGAGTCTCCATCCACTGTCATTGATACAACTGATGAAGCAATGTTGTAGAAGATGGTGGTGTTTCTGAACGTCCTAATGAGTCGTATCTGATGACCATGAAAAGTAGACAAATTGCAGTACAGTGGTTAGCACTCGTGCCTCGCAGACAGAAGAACCCTGGTTTGAATCCCACACCAGACCTTTCTGTGTGGAGTTTGCATGTTCTCCTCGTGTCTGCGTGGGTTTTCTCCAGGTACTCCAGTTTCCTCCCACCATCCAAACACATGCACTGATAGGTTAATTGGCTATTCTAAATAGGTCCATAGGTGTGAATGTGAGAATGGTTGTTTGTCTACATATGTTCAGCCCTGAGATGAACTGGAGACTCATACAGGGTGTACCCCGCCTTCACCCATTGTAGCTGGATTTGGCCCCCACAGACCCACATGCCCCTTGTGAAGATAAAGTGGGTTCAGATGACGAGACGAGACCAATTATTTACATGCATTGACAGAATTAATGGATGAACAGTTGAGATCAGGGGTCTCAAACATGTGGCCCGGGGGCCAAATGTGGGCCACTAAAGGTTCCAATCTGACCCATGGGATGCATTTATAAAGTGCAAAAATTCCACAGTCAAGGCTGTGGAACTCATTTTAGTTCAGGTTCCACATACAGACCAATATGATCTACAGTCAAATAATAACAGAATAACCAACAAAAAAAAATGATGACTCTATATATTCTTGTCAATTTCTAAGTTTACATTATGCCAATAAATATATATTGGCATAATGTATAATATATATATATATATATATATGTGTGTGTATAATATAATGGCATGGGTGGCACCTAGGGACCCATCTCCTCCTGTAGAGCAAGACTAATGGTCAGAATGACCTGCCTGGAGGATTTTACCCAAACAAACATGTTTTTGGGACACAGAAAGACCTGCACAGTCCGGGAATCAAACCCGGGTCTTCTTACTCTGAGGCAAGAGTGCTAACTGCTAACCCCTAACAACTCAGTCACCATGCTGCCAATTACATTTACAAACTACACTGTAACAATAAAATGTGAATAACCTGAACAAATATGAACAACATGAAATGATTCAATAAAATTAAGCACAATTTGAACAATTTGCTTCTGTTACTAAGTTACTTCTGTTTAGTGTCTGTGTAGATCTGATCCATAATGCACATGTAGAAATGATAAGTTAAGGCACAATATCATTAATATTGTGCTTATTTTTCTTGAAAACTTTCAGATTATTCACATCTTATTTTTGTTTGGATAGTTTATAAAAGTAAGTATTTTTTTATGATGTCATGTTTTTTTTTTCACCAAAACCAACAATAAATTAAGTTGTCATTATTTATGGTTTATTATGCTTTTATTTTACTAATCTGGCCCATTGGAGATCAAATCAGGCTGAATGTGGTCTCTGAAAGTGAATGAGTTTGAGACCCCTGGTTTAGATCAAAGGATTCTTTTGGTTGATGGTGAGTTAATGCAGCAAAACCTTCATGAGGTTGTGCTTACTTTACATTACTCTCCAATTCCATTTTCTCTGGTGTTTTAAAAGTAGCACCATGTAAAAAAAAAAATAAAAAAAATAAGTGTAAGATTTAATGGCTGCACCCCATTGATAGGAAGCACAGATATAGGGATGAGGAAATGGAGAATAAGAATATAGAAGTGAGGAAAGGGATGGATAGAACATAGAAGCTCAAGCAGTAAATAAAATGTGTGTAAAAAGAAGTTGGTGCATAATGGGGGGAAAAACTAAAAAGCAGAGTAATCATACAGACCAAAAAAGCGAAGGAAGAAAAACAGCAGATGGGCAGAAGGAATGGAACGACACAAGAGAAAGGTTGACAGAATGAGAGGCGGGAAAGGGCAATGAAATGTGAGACGGAAAGGAAAAAGAAAAAGGAGATAAAAATGGATTTTAGACAAAAGTTCACGGTGGATGAGAGTGAGATGGGGAACGCATCATGAGAAAAGGTGTCACTGGTTTCTTCAGCCTTAACAGTCACTCTGTGGGACTGCTTTACTCATCTTATTAAGGACGACTATCAGTAAGTTTATTAAGAAATTGAGAGACATTTGATACATTTACATGATTTTTTTTTAAATTCTGAATGACTTATTCAGAATAAAATCATTCAGAATTAAAACTATTTCTTTTATGTTTGTTAATGTTGTCTTAATTCCAAATAAACGTTGTGTATCCTGCTCTAGTTAATTGGGCTTTAAGAGCTGGAGGTACAGAGGGTTCTGATTGGACAGAACGGCCGCTTAATGTCTGGATGTCTGCTGGGAAAAAAAGGATCTTGTCCAATTCCTGTTTTGCATTTGTTTTAACTAGCAACATATTGGATCAGATACTACATGTGATTTCCGCATTTATTTTTGTGATAATTATGAAGCAGCAGCTCAACTGAATCGACCATATTCACTCACACAGAATCAACATACTAATGCAGACAGCGTGAAATACATGCGTCATCAATATAAAATATGTGTCATCACAACTGTTTACATGGCAGAGGAATTATCAAATTCACAATTAAGCTTGGTTTAAACCAATGATTTTAATCGGAATGAAATTGAATTCAAAATTATAATTTTCAACTGGAATTACTTGTTTACATGGTCATCTTAACTTTTCTTTGGAATTAAACAGGAATAAAAACTCCCATGTAAACAGGACTAGATAGAATAATTATGTGTATTAATATTTTTAATACTAAACTGGAGGAAAATATTATTCTCGGTATTTTGTCATTTAAGAAACTCTTTAAAAAGTTATTTATTCTAAATATACACACATGAAACTCGTTGAAAGTAAAAATTTATCAGGGCACTTATGAATAATTACTTAATTAGTTAATCATATTCATATATATATATATATATGTATATATATATATATATATATATATATATATATATATATATATATATATATATATATATATATATATATATATATATATATATATATATATATATATATATATATATATATATATATATATAGATATATATATAGATATATAGATATATAGATATATAGATATATAGATATAAAGAAAAAATGGGGATAGGTCTGGATAAGCATTGCTATTTGGAACAGAAGTTATTTTGTCAATGACTTTCTTTCTCACTAATTAGGACTATTTATGAACAGTCAAAGCAGTGATATCTATACTTGTTTTGTGGAATAGTTCTGTTTAATGTCTAATATGGTTTGTTTTTGACACAATTGACAAATGGTTTTCTGCTGTATTGTGTATTTGAATTTATTTCAAATGCTCGAAATAAAGTGTAAAAATCAAATCAAATCAAATAAGAATCAAGCCAGCACAGAAGCAAAGTAGACACAGTGGTAAAAAGGTCAGTGATATAGTACTGCACTGAAGGCCGTTAAAAGCTGGCACGAGAATTTAGAAGAAACCCATAAGGGGGAGAAAAGTTGAAAAAGCCAAAGGAGCTCCTACCAAGACACGAGGAACATGTTTTGGGGTTTTTTTTTAATAAGAAAATAAATCAAGGTTGATAAGACTGCACATCAAGATGGACAATAAAAAGCAGAACTCAGATGACATTGAAGTAACACTGGGTGGAAAAGTGGAAAGTGAAGAAGAATGTGGACTTGCTGGCATAACAAGGAATAATAACCACTGAGGGGGAGAAAAGCTATGAGCCACGAGGGCAAAGAGCACAAACTGTTTACAAACTAGCGCAAAAACAGCAAACTAGCAAACAAGGGAGTTTAAATGAAAGAGCTGGGGACACAGTAAGAGACATAGAGGCTACGAAAATGGCAGCTAAAGAGGCAATTATAACCAGCGAGCGGACCCGTGACTAAAGCTGAAGACAACTAGTAGGCAGTTGGAATGAGCAAAAAACTCAGCATGAGGACAAAAAGGGCACAAGGAATAGGGAGGAGGTAAGGACCAGAGAGTATGCAACTGCTGAAGTAATGAGGAGAGGAAGGCAATTTTACTGAACGCTTCAAATGAGCCAGACAGCCAGTTACAGCAAATGGACTCAAACTAATGCAAAGAAAGCATATGGGATGACACATGAACAGGACCATGGAGTTTAGAGACACAGTTTGAGGTTGTGAGCAAGTTCGTGCAAAAGCCAAATAAAAGAATGCACATTTAAAGCTTTATTACAGTACCTGCTTCACAAGCAATGTCTTATTAACCTATAGATAAAAAAAGTTTACTTGCAAACCATCACGTTACTGCAGCGGTTTGAGCAGTACATATGTAACATTGGTGTCCAAATGAACACACTAATATGGATTCATTCATTATAATGATGATCATGACCATCATAGGAGTCAACTACTGTGACATTACGCACCTCATTAACCCCTTAACAAGGTCTAAAAAATCTTTCTATTGTATGTACTGTAATGATTTATTTATTTTTCATATATCATGTTGACAGGTCGTCAAAATATACATTGTTTTGAGGTGAAGGCTTAGGGTTAAAAAAAAAAAAAAAGTGTTACTTCCTCCCACTCCTTTTGGAATGTGCAAATGAAGCAATGTGTTGTTTTGTTTTTGTTTTTCATGTATGTTTTTTCTTAAATATTTTTTGAGTGTGGTTGTTTTCATTTGCTGCATATTCGAAATACATTTAATTGAATTGAATTATATCTACAATCAGGGTGTTAAAAAACCAGAGGGGGGGGGGGTTCACAGAAAAAAATTGTATTGGATGTTGTGACCCTCATTCCCACATGAATAACATAAATGAGGCTGAAATCACTAAATAAACATTTAAAATCAACAGTTTTCTCCAATGGTGCAGTTCATGTGGCCTTTTCTGCTGCTGTGTGCGAGGGCACGGTATGGTACGGTGGTGTGCCCTGGACTGGGATATGGTTCTCTTCGGCTGGCGCCAGGTCAAACTGAGTGCATGAGATCTGTCCCCGGGCAGACCACGTTTGAAGAGGCGTACCAGGGGTTGAGCCGGTGGGAGTCGGGGCGGTTCGCTGCCCTGTCCCTTCTAATTTTTTTTTACTACAGCCTCAGATCAAGCGAAACAACCGACTGAATGTAAACATATTATACTAAGAGGAGGGTGTGGCTTGTGCTACCGTCGGGCGCATTTCCTCCGTGGCGCACGCAACGGCTCAGTGGGGGAAGGTGGCTCGTGGGTTCGGCTGGGAGCTTTCCAACCCCCCCATCTGCCCAGACTTTGCTGCATGTGAAATTCGGATATTTTGTGAGAAATACTCAAAGACCGCAGGGTATAGGAGTCTTTGCTTTTTTTGTGTTTATTTTTGGTGAATTTCAGCATGTCACACATTTTTAAAAAATTCTTAGTGTATTTTTGTGCATTTTTGGGGGGAAAATCACATTTAAAAAAAACCCAGAGACAGAACAGGGGACTGACAAAGTGTTTTGTGCACTCTGTAAGAAGCCCTTCCAGCTTAAAATAAAACATTAACATGAAACATACATTAGTTGAGGATCTGCTAACACTTCAACCTAAGTCGTCATTCAGTTTGGACAAACACGTTAAATGCAGATATATTTCCTTCTTTCTTCAGTCTGTTTGCTCATGCTAATGCAATCCATATAGATTAAAAAATGAATATTTAATCATCCCTGCATCCATTTTCTGGGCCCACTTTATCCTCACTAGGGTCATAGGGGTCTCTCCCAGCCACTTAAGGGCAATGGTGAGGTGCAACCCTGTGATTAATCTGATTAAAAATGTTTAATCATTTTTATTTTTGTGCCTGTTAGATCAGAGGTGTCAAACATGTGGCCTGGAGGCCAAATCCGGATCTCCAAAGGGTCCAGTCTGGCCCTTGGGATGAATTTGTGAAAATGTAATAATGACACTGAAGATGTATTTTAGTTCAGACCAATTTAATCTCAAAGTGGTTCAGATCGATAAAATGCTCTAATAATAAGGTATAAATACTCACAACTCCAATTTTTTCTCTTTGTAAAAGTAAAAATATTTATAGCATTTTATTGCATTTAAACTAAAATGATCACTTCACAAAAATACAAGCAACTTAAACAAATATTTGACCTATTATTAAATGTTTTATGCATTTGTTGATCCACTGTGAACTTTAAGTTGTGTTTTACATGTGTAAATGATAAACTGAGACACAATATTGTTAAAAGTGCACAGTTCAGTTTCTTCATGTACAGTATTCACATTATTTTAAAGGATGTAAACATTTTCATCATATAGTTTTTACTTTTTTCACTCTAAAACAGAGTAAAGTTGACATTATTGGTAACACTTAAGATTACGAATCACTAATAACTTGGTAATTCTAACTGCTTATTACAAGTAACAGATCGCTAATAAGGTGGTAATTCTTATTTCACTAGTCTGGCCCACATTAAATGTGGCTTAATGTGGGCCCTGAACTAAAATTAATTTGACACCCCTGTGTTAGATTAAACGTAGTGTGTAAAGCAACAGTAAGCAGTTATTTTTCTTAGCAATACAAAAAATACAAAGTAATTAAACACTCAAAAAGACACAACAGCAGATAATATCCAGTACTTTCACCTGCTCTTCACTATTTATGGGTAAGAAACTTTTACTGTAACGTATAGGACAACAGCTGCTGCAGACCTGCTGCACACTTGCAAAAAGCTAATTTCCAGAAACACAAGTTTGAAAAAAGTTGCTCTACTTACATTTCAGAGTCAAGGATTTCACATCCCTTATAGTCTACATATACAGTCGGAGCAAAATAGCAGTGCATTCAATTTTCTACCTCTGCAGCTGCATGCAAAATGTAGCTTATTTGGGCTTTTAAGTGTATTTATGTTGAACGTGGGAAAGAGGTTTAATCAGAGAACGTATCCTTGAGCCTCTAAATATTATTTATAGCAGTACAGAACATAACACTAACCATATTTTGACTTTAATGCAAGTAAAGCAACACGGAGACATTGACAAGAGAAGATAAGCTGAGAAAATTAACAAAAGAGAGGGAAAAAAACAAAGCATGAACAGGACACGTATAGAGTGAAATGGGGAGCTTTGGGGAAAGCTGAGTTGGATTCACAGCAGGAAAAATCAATGGTTGTAATGATGAAATGTGTTTCTCATACTGGCAGAAGCTAAGAAGATACACAAACCTCTCTGTATGTTTTCCTGCACTCACATAATTGCGCTACTGTCAGCTTCAGACAACTGATCAGAAATCGAAATCCCAACATGATCTAAAGGGGACACTGTGTTTCCTTAATCGAGCCACAGGCTTAAAGGACACATTTCCTTACATTTGTGTAACTGTGTTTCTAATGAACTGTTAATGTGGGTAAAAAAAAATAAAACCTATATACACATACATATATATATATATATATATATATATATATATATATATATATATATATATATATATATATATATATATATATATATATATATATATATATATATATATATATATAGGCATAATTGGGCATAATTGCCTGTAATTTACATTTCGTAATAATATTTCCCCTCAATGTCACTGAAAGTATTTTGTGTCTTGTATAATCAATATGTTTTTTGCACCTGATACACTTTGCACAAAGTACTTGCTTTGTAAACCCTCCCCCTGAAGGAGAGAGGGGAATTGTGTTTGAGTTGGTTTGTTTGTTGGTATGTCTGTCTATTTGTTTGTTTGTTTGTTTGTCTCATCTCATCATCTGAACCCGCTTTATCCTAACTAGGGTCTTGGGGGTCACTGGGGGCATAATCCAGCTACAACGGGTGAAGGCAGGGTACACCCTGTATGAGTCTCCAGTTCATCTCAAGGCTGAACATATATAGAAAAACAATCACTGTCACATTCACACCTATGGACAATTTAGATTAACTAATTCACCTATCAGTGCATGTGTTTGGATGGTGGGAGGAAACTGGTGTAACCAGAGAAAACCCACGTAGACACGAGGAGAACATGCAAACTCCACACAGAAAGGTCTGGTTTTGAAATGGAACCAGGGTCCTTCTTGCTGTGAAGTATGGATGCTAACCATTGCACCACCATGGTGCCCTTGTTTATTTGTTTATATGCAAAAAATAACTGGACCAATTTCCATGAAATTTTCAGTAAGGGTGCATGGTGGGCCAGAATAGTATAGAATAAGATTAAATGTTTGTGAATACAGGTCAAAGGTGAAGTTCACAGTCCCCAAAAATGTATTTTCGCAATGATAAGAAATAGGGCTGTTGTAGAAATTACAATAATATTAGATAGAACTGTTTTAATGTTTGTATTCCTTGGAGTGATAGTCTGCTCAGAAGCCACATGTCAGACCTGAGTAATTTGCATACAGAGATAACCTAAGGCCCCTGAGGGGGAAGGGGAATCTCTCTCACCAAGGGACACAGTAAACAATGGAAAAATACTGTCGACACCCCTGAATGGAAAATCTCCAACTCTACAGAAGACCTGAAGCAGAGGAGGAGGGGGTCGACAGAAGGTGTTAAAACTGTGTCTGAGAGGAAAGCCTTCAGTGTCATGTGGCCTTTAAGGCTGCGTGCACTCAGGCGAAAGATGACTGACTTCTGTAACTTTAAAGGTGTCATTCCGCTGAAAACCACTTTTCCACGCTCCTTTTGGAATCTGATGGGTCACCCTGCCTTACCAACACATACTGCCTTTGAAAGTGGTTTGTCACCTCCACTAGCTGCATACTGCATTCACAGAAATCAACGAGAGGAACAATGGACCCAGAAAAAGCTGGTCCGTCTGACGTCAGATGGACTTTAGCATGACCCACGTGGGATTAAGCCTGTCCTCCATTGCAGTGAATTTTAAGTAGCATTAGCATTAGCATCTATCAGAGAAAACGGCGCCACAGTAGCTGCTGCACAAACTTGAAAAAAAGGCGGATCAAACTAGTTTATGTGCTCTCTGTGGAAATAAAGCCTGTTTTTTTCCCCTGCACGTATTCAGAACAAGCAATGACACGAAACCTAGCTGGATGCTACTCTGGTAAAGGCAAATACACATAGAACGACAACCAACACACAATGCATTATTCAATAACAATGGAGAACACAACAATGCTAATGAAATAACGATGGAATGACACCTTTAAAGTCATTTCATGCTGAAATAAGCTGTAATTCTGTAACTGATTGTAAACTATATTTGTGAAATTAAAATAATGAAAAGACAATGACAAGACTCACAGAAAAGTTCATCCTTACCAACAGCTCGCAGGCCAAATAATAACATAATCTTAATTAAGTAAGATTCTGATGATGTGAGATTTATATATTTATTCCTAGAAGAGGGCAAATCAGGGAAAAATATGTGCAAGGGGGGCAGGGTTGTTTCATTTTAGTTTAGTCTTATTGTTAACACTAGTTGTATGGGAACTTGTAAAGTAAGATTGTATTTCTCAGTAGCTGTTGTGTATGTAAGGACTGAATGATTGGATGCAAAACTTAGTGAAATGACAAAAAAAACCTTACAGTGTAATGAACATTGTGTAAACATTGTCGTATAACAACTAATATACGAAGTCACAAGAAAAAAGTAGATTTAAATGTCAAATATGTAGCATCACAAACTTACAAATATCTATATCCAACCCCAAAAACAGATTCCCTTGTTTTTCTTCAGTGTCATGTCAATATGGAATATGTCACAGAGGAGTAAAAAAAAAAAAAAATAGACAATAAAGACAAATGTCACTGGGTGGAACGTCTCACTGATGATTAAAATCCTAGTCGCTGATACTATTTGTCGATATAAAACTCACATATCGAGTGTTACTGGGCAGAAAATGATGGAATTACCTGAAGCTTTAAAAAAAAAAAAGTGTGTTATTTTGTTTAGATACAGTGCTTAGAGCATTCGCATCATTCACTTATAAAAAGACAGACGAGGAGTTTTGGGTCTCTGTAGCATGACAGAGCTTCACATCAACAAAACCACAACTGTCAGGCGAGGGAGGTGAGGGGGAAGGAGGAGATGAAAAATGGAAGACAACTATCAAGACAAGTGGATACTGTCAAATATTTCTATCAATCACATATGTGTGCACAAGCCCAAAGATTTCTCTAAGTCAATTCTCATAATAAAGTTTACTTGTCAACTGGGGAGTTAAAGTACAACTAGGTGAATATATTTTGTCAGGTTGGGACTATATTTGACAAATGTGAACTGAAGGAAAAAAAATCAAAACTGGAGTCAAATAAAGATATTCAACATATAGAGCTGTTGATTCCCAAACGGCAAGTCTTAATGCACAACTCAGATTTTTTGGTGAAATCCAATTGTTTTGAGTGTTCATATTACACCTTAAATGTGACTTTGAGCAACCTTATGTGTGAACGGAATGTGTCCCTGAAGTGACCTGCATGTGTAAGAGTAAGAAACGGCATAGTACGTAAATGGTACCTTCATGGTGCTCAAAGCACTTTACATTCACATTCACCCATTCACACACACTCATACACCAGTAGGTTTCTAAGGTTCTGTCAGTCCTACTGGGAGCCTCAGTCATGGTTCAGTGACTTGCCCAAGGACACTTCGACATGTGGAATGACAGAGTCGGGATGCGAACCGACGACCTTTCAGTTATTGGACCACCCATTCTGACAACTGAGCCACAACCACTCTACGTGACATATGTGGAAGTGTAAGATGCTGGCGGTTGCTATGGGCAACAGCGTGCATTGCATCGACGTGCAGAAAAGAGCTGTATAAATCAAGATTTAAGATTTTCAAAAATGTGTAAGGCTGGGAGAAAAAGCAAGAGGTTCATATAGAGCAGGGGTGCTCAATCCTGGTCCTCGAGAGCTACTATCCTACATGTTTTAGATGTATCCCTCTTCCAACACACCTGATGGTCATTATCAGGCTTGTACAGAGCTGCATGAGAGGTTTATCATTTGAATCAGGTGTGTTGGAAGGGGGGGATACATCTAAAACATGCAGCTCTGAAGGACCAGGACTGGACACCCCTGATACAGAGAGACTGAAGGTATTTGGAGACGATCAGGTTCACTGGTACCGACTGGCCCCACCCTTCTGGACCTGTACCCACTGGCCCCGCCCTTCTTGACCCGTGTAACCGGTGGTGTCCGACTCTGCATTGTGTGTGTGTGTGTGTGTGTGTGTGTGTGTGTGTTGTTTCTTTTTTTAAATGAGACCCGCAAGTAACCAGTTCGAGGCAGTCTCCGTTTATTCTTGGCTCCTGACAGAAAATATTAATTCTTCCGGTCAGTGGACACCACAAAACACGCCCCTCCTCCATACAGATCCAGAACAATAGGGAAGAGGTAAAGGCGTGAAAATTCCAAATATAGTGGGTATGAGTGTAGGTGTACTGCACGCTGGGTATGGAACAAAACCAAGAGGTTCCACATACTGACACGGATGCTAAATCTGTCAGGCATTAATTGAAAACAAATTAAAATACAAATAACACATTTTGTGTAGTTACAATAACAATTGTCCTTAATGGACCAACATTGCTGCAAAATAATTGACCCTGTTAAACCTACATACTGTTAGTTCACTGTCAGGTTTTGGACATAAGTTACTAAACAGTGGAAGAAGATCCTTTAACAGATATGAATGAGGAAATGCGGGTAAGACGCTAACGGTTGCTATGGACAACAGTGTGAGATGTATCAATCAATATTTAAGATTTAAAAAATTCATAAGGTGGAGGCGAAAGAAAGAGGTTCATATAGAGAGAATCTCAATGTGACTGACTGAAGGTATTTGGAGAAGATCAGAGATATGAAGGATACGTCTATGCTACGAACTGTCAAGGTTCAAGGGTACTGACTGGCCCCACCCCACTGGACATGTACCAACTGGCCCCACCCTCATGGACCTGCATACTGTTAGTTCACTGTCAGATTACTACACAGTGAATGAAGCTCCTTTAACAGATATGAACAGTTTTACTGTAGCTGTTTCAAGGGTTAGCATCTACAGCTTGATGACTGAAAACACTGTGGTGCTAAAGGTCAAAGGTCAGCCAATGGATAGTGACATGTTTATATGTCTGTGGGACTTGAAAATACATTAAACTAGTTGTAAACTCATAATATTGTAGCTGTGGGTCTTTACATTTGTTGCATTAATCACAGGTGTAACTGGAAAAGTTTGATAAATCCAACATGGCCGTTCAGACTGAAGTTACATTGCAAAATATTGGATACGTATCAGATTTAGAATCACATATGAAAGTGGCCTGGGTCGGAGTTTTAAAAAAAAATTGATTTGTGCTGTTCAGACTGTCTTTAACGGGTCATATACGGGTCAAATGGCAGCAAAAAGTCAAATTTGGGACAGATTTGCCTGCAGTCTGAACATAGCCTTAGTCTAAAGAAATAGGACAAGTAGGCTTTATAATAATTTACCATACACTTTATCTTAATTTCACCACATTTATGATTGATGATTTCAAGCCCTGTTATTAAATTCAATGTTATTAGTGCACTACAGCAAGTTGGATAATTTAGTTTAAAAGGATGAAACTGATAAAATGCACTGTCATCAAAAGCTTACAGACAGGGTTTTTTTCCCCACATGTTATCAAATTTAGTTAAAATTTGGAGGAGGAACAGTCGATAAGCAGCTTTTTTCACAGAGGCGATAAAGGAAGCGAAAAAAAAGCATGTTTTATTTATTTATTTTAATGGATTTAGACAAGCATGGCAAACGCTGAGTCAATGAGTTCGTTTGTTGAAAATAACTGGATTTGATTTTAATTAGAAACATTTACCAACGTATTTGGTCGTAGCACATTAGCGGTCATTCACGTCAAAGTCTGTAATCGCATTAAAACCACAGAAGATCTGATTAAAAGACGTACGGGGACGAGTGGGGGAAAAAAAACAAAAAAAACAAAAAAGGTACAAATGAATTAGAAATGTAAGAAAAAGTGATTGAGAGGAAAAGACGTTCGACAGAAAAGCCTGTGGTTCAGGGACAGACGGAGGTTTGAGGCTAAATGGTTTCGAAACTGAAAGAGATAAGGGACGGGAGGAGTAGGGGGACGAGGGGGGGGGGGGGGGGGCTGCAAAGCTTTGTGGTGTTCAAATGTGATCAGTGACAGGTCAAACAGACAGGCCTTTAGGGAAAAGACACGGAGGATAAAGGGAAAAAAAAAAGTCAACACTGGCTACTATTATTTCATCAGCAGCTCAGAGGAGAGTGAGTGACAGAAGACGAGCAGATCAGACGACCAGGCGGTGGACGCAAGGACGGCTCTGACACAAATATTGTTTCAACATTTTTTTCCCAAGCTTCTGTAAATAAATCACACATATACCAAGAGACACAGAGATCTGAGTTTACTTTTTTCTTTTTTTCTTCAGATGTGACCCTGTACAATTACTTTATAGAGAAGCTGTAAAGTGAGAGCACATTTCCCTACAGGGGACGTCTCTTAGTACCTTAGCAAGTTTATTATACTGCATTTAAAACTATTAAATGGATGAAAACTGGAGTTAAATTGACACTGATTGGTGAAGATGAAGCTAACTGACATGTGATCATGAAAGCTGTGAAAGGATTTATGTTATATGGCTATTTATATTATGATTATTATAGGGGGGAGATTTTTGTGTGTGTGTGTGGGAATGTTTGGACATATTGATCGTACAGTATTATGTACAGTTGGACTATGGGGTATGGAGCGGGGTGTGTATGTGTGTGGAACTATTGTGTGTGTGTGTGTGTGTGTGTGTGTGTGTGTGTGTGTGTGTGTGTGTGCTGGAATGGGTAGACGGATAAGTATATTGTGTGGGTATGTGTGTTTGAAGACACCACTGCTCTGTCTGTTTTGTTATTTTTAAAGTTCATCCATGTCTGCTTATCCAACTGTTGATATAACATGGTGCTGTCTCTTTATATATATTCTGAATATTTTATTTATTTTTTTATTTATATTTTATATGTATTTTATGTATTACATCAACCTGCCGAAGAGAAATTAGCAGGAAATGCTACAACCTGGTACAGGCATGTTTTTATATATATGTACACTGTCCTTTAAATAAAGAAATAAACTATTATGGTTCTGATTATTATTTTTTAACCCATACAGCAGGGGTCTCAAACATACGGCCCGGGGGCCAAATGCAGCACGCTCATTTTTTTTCCTTTGCCAATAAATGATGTTTTTATCTTTGTTTAAATGCAAAAAAATATATTAAATTATGAAAATATTTACATTTACAAACTATCCTGCAACAATAAAATGTGAATAACCAAAACAAATGTGAACGACCTGAAATGTTTAAAGAAAATTGGACACAATTTGAAGCATTTTCTGCTTCTGTTACGAAGTCTGAAGTGTCTTTGTAGAACTGATCCATAAAACAAATGGACAAATAAGTTGAAGCAGAATACTGTTAAAATTGCCCTTATTTTAATTTATAATAATTTAATTCATAATAATTTATTAAAAAAAAATGTTGTCACAATGTTTTTTTTTCTTGCACTAAAACAATTATAAAAATTTGGAGTTGTCATGATTTCTAGGTTATTGTGTTTTCATTTTACTGCTCCAACCAATTGGAGATCAAATCAGGCTGAATGTGACCTCTGAAGAGAGTTTGAGACCCCTACCATACAGACTGGTAGTTCTAAGATATTATTTTTCTTTATATTTAACATTTCTTAAGTAATTTCTCATCGCATATTATGAAATAATCCTCTGTATTTTGCATTTCTCCAGTGACAATAGAATTCCTTTACCTTTTATTCATTCATCAAATAGATATTCATAAAGACTCATATTAAACTTGAAGGTTATTATATTAAAAATTACAAAGAAAATTTTTTTTTTTTTTTTTTTACTTTTTTAAATTAAAATATATCATTAACTAAATATAAAACATATATGTACAACCTTTGTTATTTGTCCAACTCCATGGGTTTTACTGGTGAATCAATGCAGAAAATGACAGTGTTTCCATGGTAACTACAGAGCCTCTGATATGTGTCAGATATGTGTCATATCTGATGACCATGAAAAAATTATAAAACTGTGTTTTACGCCTGTTATTTACATCCATTGATAGGATTAGTGGATTAACAGGTATTAACAGTTCAGTTTAAATCAGTAGATGGTTTTGGTCCCTGTTGGATGTTTGGGTGTTTATGGGTTAAATAAAACATAAGGAGACAAAACATATGGCTGGAGCTTAGGTCGATGGAAAAAATAAATTAAAAAATCAACTTGAGCAGCAGAAATAAACATGTTCATAACCTGTTTCTATCTTATTTCCTCCTTTTTATGTAAAATGTGTGCATGTTTATACAATTGAAAACCACAAACTTATGAATGAGTGACTGCTCTTGTCGATTGTAAAACTGCTTTTGTAATTTATATATTTGTATATTTTATTCCTGACAGGCAGTTCCTACAATTATGTTTAAGGAGTTACACTATCTAGGATTCTGTCATGAACTTCACTAGCACTTAATGGCAACAACCACTGTAATTTAAATCCATTAATACATGTAGCCTGTCAGCTAGCCTGCAATTTAGCACAGGTAGCTGTTTTATTAGTGTTCTAACATTACACCAATTTGGTGTATATGTTGTGTGTGTGTGTATGTATATATATATATATATATATATATATATATATATATATATATATATATATTTAGATTTATTAACATTTATTAAGCAGCTGAAAATACTTAATATGCATATCATTACAGTGTTAGTCAGTGTTTGTGTTTTCAGTCATTTCTGGTTTCATTGTTTGCTTGTCTCCAGCTTTACTCATGCATTTCCAAATAACCAACATAACACCAGCCATGTTTGTGCATCTGGAAGCTTCAAATTGCAGTTCACAAACCACATGTCGTTTAGGATTTGTCTCTTATTTCTATATCGAAATAAGAGACAAATAGATTCTAGATTCTATTTGTTATTTATATTTGTCTATAAATTCTAGAAGTTGAAGTTGCTCACAGTGGCCATTTTACTATAGTGTGTTTGTACGTGAAAGTCACACACTGTAAAGATAAGTGTTGGAAATCCAAATTAGAAGCATTTTATAGATTTTCCTAAGGAATAAAATAGTTATGAATCATTTTTTTGGAGGGTTCTATCAGGTTTGATGCTCAATAAGGTCTAAGTGTAACTAGTGAAAGTACTCAAATAATTTGGGATGGACTGACCATCCATCCATCCATCCATACACAGATGAACATAAATAACTTTGTTTTCACACACCCCTCTTTTCCTTCCTGTTTATACACATTATCTTTGACCACTTGTCATGATTACATACCGAGGCTACGTTTTTAAGGGAGATGATTGGAAACAAAACAAAACACAAAACTGGCATCTCATCTTAACCTTTTTATCTGCATTTACATGAGCGTTGTCATTAAGGAATCTCTGTGCATAAGGGGACATAAGAGTGTGTGGAATTGGGTTGTATTTACTGTACATTCCAGGCTGCTAGATGGTGCTGTGATAGAACGCTGTCTTGTGTTTTCAACCGTGAGATGGAAACACAACAGCAGATAGTTTTCAAGATATTCACTCTGGAATGTGTCTTCAGATTGTTGTGTTTTCAACCTGTAAAAACTCAGTTCATGTGTAAACGAAAAGCACTTCTGATCAAATATTTTAGTCTTTTTAGCTACATTTGTCCTAGCGTAAACGGCCCAGAGTCACAGTTACCTATC
>CM035791.1:39961390-40081390 GCA_020466265.1 Siphamia tubifer | reverse complement strand
CAGCCCATTCCCTCCAGTTGTAAAATGACCTCACTAACCCCGAGGTCATCCTGCTGACCTACTCCACCCCACACCCACACCCACACACCTTGGCTGTGTTTGAAACCACATACTACATACTTCCATACTGTCTACTCAGCAAACAGTGAGTACACTATAAAAAGTGTGACTGGGCTTAAATAATATTAACTAAATTAATTCTCTCAAACTCTATATGAAAATAAATATTACTACACTTTGGTTAATTGGTTATGTTGAGTTAATTATCAATTGCATTTTGCTCATTTTTGTTTGAATAATATCAGTTGAAAATTACTGAGTAGAAATACATTATATTTTATCACTAAAGTCAACAATTATTAATTCTTTAAGTGTCAGCACTGATGCATTCTGAATTGATGATTTAGTTTAAATATTCCAAAAATTCTCCTGTTTTCCTTTTAGTTTTGTGGATGGAAAAGGTGTCAAAAAGCTTTTTTTTAATTCTTATTAAAAAATAAATAAATAAATAAATAAATAAATAAAGGCAAAATTAATTAATTTTCAAAAAAAATTTCATTTTGTAAATATGTATTGGTTTTTTGTTCATTTTATTGCTGATTTTGTTTATTTTTCTACATTTATTTTTTTAAAATTTCATTATTTTTCTTTGATTTTCTGACATTTGTGTCTTACTTTGCTCATGTTACCAATTATTTTGTTAGCTTATTATGAATTTTTGTTTTTGTTGTTGCTCATTTTATTTTATTTTATTTATTTTTTTTACTGATTGCTAAAATCTCAAGGGTTAAAGGGTTAAACTGAATCACATGGAAGAGGGAAATCTCTAAAACGTGCAGGACACCGGCCCTCGAGGACTGGAGTTTGACACCTGTGATCTAAGTGTTTACATATAAGGTGATTTATGAAAGCACCACAGCCATACTTTCATCAATGGACATAAAATAACCCCTTATGTGGCGCTGTACCCACCAGGTGTGTACTGTTTTTCCACAGTCTGCATTTTCAGTTTTCATACCATGGGAAGCACAGATGGTGCAAATGACACTAATGGTGCCATATTTTAATTTAACTATTCAATTAATTTATTTTTGAGAGGCCGCATGCGGTAAAGTAAACAGTGAACATAAAATGTAAAGAGGTATGAGGATGGTAATATTTATAGTTGTGTCTTTTTGCAAAGTTAAGAGGCACTAAGAGAGGCATCCATGTTTGTGCCACAGTGTATTCAGTTTAACCCTTTGATGCATGAATTATCAGATCCTGAGTCAAGATTTTTTTTCCTAAGTGTTTTTATTCCTTTTTAGACATGAAAACAGCAATGTGATTGAAATCTTTTTAATGAACCTTACAAAAAATGTCCACTCAGCTGGATAACGTGTTTAAGCTTTGAAGCAAAAAAACATGTATTTAAAATGCAACATCAGAACACTATGAAATAAAACAGTTTTCATGCTATTTTTGTTAAAGAGTAACAACAAGCAATTAATGTACAGGTAAACATGTTAGTGCAGATCAGGTATTAAGAACAGCCACGTTACAGTAATGATATAAACTGACTGATATGGAATCAAAACAACAAAAACCCATGAATATATAAGAGAACAGCTGTAAAATAACTGTCCACTGGAGTTAGCAGTATGCATCAAAGGGTTAATTACAAAATTGTATATATTTTTTGAGTTTTATAGCATATAGGATGGAAAATGGGGGTAAAATTAGTGTTATGAAAATGAAAACCATAAAAATGTTAGGTCATATTTAGTGCACATTCCTGCTTCCTGTGTGTCTTTTTAATATTTGGCTTCATTTGAAGGGGGTTTATGATGTATGTGTTAGCAGGTCACAGATGGTGTGATGATACTAGAGCTTTTCAATGTGCTATTAGAGACAGTTCTATGAAAATATAACCTAAAGACCCCAAAATACCCACTACTAAATGTCGACTAAAGATTTGCATGTATACAGGGTTGGGGCGTGGCCAGATAATGGCCGCCCCTCTCCTATCTTACACTGCATGTTTGTGGAGAACCTGGTGCTAAATCACTTGCAGAAAACCTGATTCTGGGTCAGGGTGTCGTATGTAGCACAGCAGCTCCTTCGCTGCGATATATTTAAAGTCAGCCCTCGATACAAGCTTTTGTCAAATGGAAAAAAATTAAAATAAAATGTGCATGTATAAAAGCATGTTCAAACTCATAGCACAAGCAAAAAAAATACACAAAATGATTTCCTAACAGTCCGCACAGGGGGTTTGCTTCATTCAAAGGTGTGTTTGCATCCAGTTTAAACATTTGCATACACAATATGGGCCGTTTACAAGCCACCATGCATGTGGTGGGAGGAGAAAGTGTAAATATATTAATTCAGCACATGTAACATTATTTATCAAACCCAAAAGCAATTTTGTTCACAGTTACTGCGTCTATATTTAACATGTCTCAAAGGGAGGGGCAAACGGTTGTATCCATATTTACACACACATAGCTGCGGTTATTGTTGCAGGAAGGAGATATTAAAATGTTGAATGATTTTTTTTGTTTGTTTCTTTTGTTTTTGTCTTATATTGCTGGTATCCTTTGCACACATTTTCGATTAAAACAATAAATGGTGAGAAGAAAATATTCGAGAAGAAAAACAAAAAGAATGAAACAACAAATAATATATTTTTCACCCTCATATAAACACTTTTGTAATCACAAAAGAAAATAATAACTGGGACACATGCGCCTGTTGTTATTTGTGTAGGCAGTCTTAGTAAATCACCAGCAAACCGTAGTTCAACTCCATGAGCAAAATTCTAGACTGCACTTGTAAATTAGTACACCCAAATGGGGATCTGAGGCTACGTCCAGATGAGTTCAATACGGGTTTAGTTTTGAAACCGTGTCAAAAGTTATTACGTAAAAATTTAAGTGTTTTAGTAAAAATCTGCATCAGCATGGGGGCAGAACTCTTGCTGAAAACAATCCAACTCACATGCCACACCACTATGCGCGCTGTAAGCCAGTCCCACCAGACACAAGAGAACAATAGAAGAAGTAGTGCACATGCGCCAACATCCTTTTTCTACCGGTGCAACACACACACCGGACACAAACAACAATAACGACTGTGCTAACACCCTAACATATTAACCACTGATACTCTGTTGTTCACCATTGTTACTGTGTTGTGACGAGAATGAATACTACAGGTGTAACGTTGTTGTTTTTTCCGGTCATGTGGTCATGATGTGGGTGTGAACACACACGGATACTCGTTAAGATGGGATACGGGAATGGAACCGTATGCAGATCTTACCACTCTGGGA
Organism: Siphamia tubifer; assembly: GCA_020466265.1. Taxonomy (NCBI): domain Eukaryota; kingdom Metazoa; phylum Chordata; class Actinopteri; order Kurtiformes; family Apogonidae; genus Siphamia; species Siphamia tubifer. The sequence goes on along the minus strand of CM035791.1, from coordinate 40,078,077 downwards.
CCCGTTGTCCAAAGAGATTGTCTTGGGGTATCTGCCAGACCAGTCCCATTTTGACAAAAGGCCAATCCATTAGGAAAGTATGTCGGTTTCATATGAACTTGTTTCCGTGCAGACCAGGTCTTAGTAGATCCAGCCCAGAGTATGAGGCTGAATCCCAATTCATACCTTACCCTTAACTCTCCATGTTGCACGTTGACATGAAGTTCTTCTTTTACTGTATGACAATTTTCATTTTCATTTTATTTTATTTTTTGATCTGTTCAGTTTTAGCACTTTTTATTGTATTTTTAGATGCATTTTATTGCCTTGTTCACCTTTCTCTGTTTGGTGGTTTATGCCTTGTAGTGTGTCAGCTGTGTCTGTTTTAAAGCGTTTTTCTAAATACAGACGGTATCGTATGGTACCTGAAGGGGAGGGGCAGGGCTAAAGCAAAGGACTGTATAGTCCTCTAAACAGAGAAAAAGCAGAACCACACTACAAGTAGAGGAGTAGGGGACATTTTCCAGCAGTGCAGCATACTCCTGTGTGGTCTACTCAGAGGTGCTGATAAACTTGTTTCGTGTTGTCTCGTCAAAGACTGAATCTCCTGGACCGACCATGGTGTAGTATATTATGGGCTGTCACCATGTAAATTAATGTACCGATATATTTACTGTCAACTTCTGCATCTGTATTTTGTAAAGGGGGCACTCACAGAGACTGCTGATGATGTAATAGGTTGCAAAGTGTTGTCCCATTTCTTAAGGGGGATAAATCAAAGCCCTACCAGTTGCAACTCATTTTCAAGGGGTAAGGGGAAAGGGCTGAATTTTAATTTTACCTTTGTTGTACCTGCTGAATGTTACAATGACAATAAAGTAAAGTCTAGTCATTGGGATTGGGCCTAGAACATTTGACTACTTTACTTTGCAATAACAGTGTGTTCTGAACTGGAACTAAATCTGTTATGATTCTCTCTTCAAAGCAAAAGCAAAGTGGTAAAAACATTCCAACTGTGTCTCCAAACTGGGAACGTTCAAAACCACCATCTACAACAAGGAAAACGTTGAGTAAATGAGAAGTACCTCATACAACCCCACTTGAAAATGAATCAACTTAAGTTGCTCTGAATGTTTCTTTGTGCGCCTCTCTTTGCCTGTATACAGACAAACAGTATTTGGTTTATCTTGTTTGGACATACATGTTTAAAGTCTGCAAATGTATTACGCTGCAAGGCATCACACACGAGGCCTTTTCAGTTTTGTTTTTCATTTTTGTAGGCTTTTTTTTTTTTTGTGTTGTTTTCTTTTAACTTAAACCCAGAGATCAATTCGACACCATGTTTCAGCACTTAAGCTGGCTTTCCTTTTCATGCTCCAAAAAGGATGACAGAAACAGAGAGTGGGAGTGAATAAGAAAGAGAAAGAAAACAACACAGCAGGATTCATATCATCTTTCTCCTCAGTGTGACTCCCTGATATCTGTTGGCCTTTCCAGCCCTCTCTAAGGCAGCCTTCGTCAGCATCCCTCCATCATCCCCACTTCTCTTCCCATGCTTTCTCAGGCTCAGGTTTTATCTGTCTTCGCTCTCTCCAATTTCAGACGCTGGAAATTAGAGTAGAGCAGAAAACAGCATGGAGTTGAGGGAAGAGGAGAGAAGAGAAGGAAAAAAGAAAGGGAGAGGATGGGAGTAAGAAGACAGATAATAAAAGCAGTATGGGGGCCATCGCTTCTAGCTGTGTCTCTGAAACAGCAGGAAACAAAAAGGGAAAACAGCTTACAGAGTTTAGTTTTTTTTTTTTACACAGATAAACAGATAAACTGCACATGCACACACATATGCACATGCACAGCTGCTTTATATGCCCTTCATTAAACTACATTGCATAATACATACAGCCTGTGTTGCATAATATATATTTAAAATCCCTCTCTAATTGTCATTGCCTTTGTTTAGGAAACCCAAAAGGCTTGCCAAAAAAGCACAAATTGAGTTTCATGTTTTATTATATTGGGACGCGATTGTTTTATTTCTTTATATTTCTATTTTGCATGACAGCTCAACCTAGATTAAAGCTAAGCATCAATATCGCACAGCTTCAGAAGATGCCAGAAAAAGCAAAGAACCAAATTCTGCTGCTAAAACTATTTCAATAAGAGACAGATATTCCCAAAAGTCACGTGCTCTTAATATTACATAATGATCTCCATTTATTTATTTATCGATTGTGTTTTTCACGTGCATATCTGGATGGATGTGTGCTAGAGAGATTAAGTGTCCCTGAGCAGTACAAAGTAGCAGCATTTTTAAAAAAATTATGATTATTATTTTATTTAAGTAACATCAAGACTGCTTTGTATGAGATAAATTAACACACTCCATAAATGTAAAAATAACATAGTTGTTCTAAACAGGCCTGAGGATCGCCCCCCCCCAACAAGCTGCAGTACTAGATAATTTGAAAATGAAATTATAAAAGTTATTTAAAACTAAAAGTTCAAATTAAAAGATATATATTTAATTGGTTAATGTGGCTGCGAGACATGCAGAAAACTGCATTGCCAAAAGAAAAAAAAAAAAAAAAAGAAGAAGAATAAGTTGATATTTAAAATATGAAGATACATTTTTTTTTATCTGGCTGAGTGTGTAATCCTGATTTTTCTATCACATATAAATGGCTATCTCCATGGGTCGTTAATTGAGAATATTCTCCCAATAACGCAGTGTCTGGAATCCAGCAGCTAGATAATGAATGACTGATGGGAGACTAATAAATGACTACCAGCTGCATATGATGTCAGTAAAGAACACAGACACAAAACAAAAAAAACAAAAAAAAAAAGGGTGGGGGGTGCGACAGAAGGAAAATGAGTCAACAGTTGCAAGACCGTTTATAATGTCTGTACGTACAGAAGCAACGCTTTGAGTTAAAGACATGAGTCTGGGAGAGTCACAACTGAGTTTGGACTGTTTTCATTTTCTTAATTTAGTATTTCACATTTGATTTAGATCAGTTTGATTCCAGTTTAATTTTAATTCCACATTCTAACCACATCATTTTCATAACAAAACCCCTATGTGTGTATTTATTTAATTACGCACTGATTCCAATTTTTTCCATTCCAAATACTTACATTTGATCATCTGTGTATATCAAGCACCAATATAAATGTGTAATAATATCATATAGTTATTAGTTACTTTTGAAAATGTGCTTTATTGTCACTAGTCGAACTGGAACAAAGTGTTGATACTGACATTTAATGTGTTAGAATGAGTGTTTCTTAATCAATTTACCAGAGGGAACACCATCCATCTATCTATCTATCTATCTATCTATCTATCTATCTATCTATCTATCTATCCATCTATCTATCTATCTATTGCTACTTGTTATTAAACTTGAATGGAATTATGCTCCATGTTTGATTTTTTTTCTCTCTTCTCTTCTTCTGAAAATAAATACAATAAAAAAATAACAAAATAAGATATTCAAGTCAGACAGATGTACGTCTATAACAGTACAAGCCTTATTGACATGAGTGTGGTACGACCAAGTCACTTCTGGTAGTTTGTAATAATTGCAGAGCTCGTCTGTTGCCTGTGGTCAGTTTATGTCTGATAACATTAAACCTCTGTGAAATGGCATCATTGTGTTTTGGAGTCGCTTGTGTTGTCTCCTTCATGCATATGTCCAGCCTATTTCCTGGTCAAGGATTATAGAGGCTGTGCTGGTGGTGATAAATCAATCTTGGAAAAGTGGTCTGGGTGTAAATTTAGGGGGTTCATGACATGATGCAGCATGGATATTCACTTCAATCCTTCAGAAAAGTGACATTTTCAAAGAAGTGAGCATGGCAGCTGCAGGAAGAAACATTTTCCAACCTGTCAAGTTGTAAACCACATTGGAATTGAACAATAATGTCAGTAAATTTGGGTGAAAAATAGACTTTTCTCAAGCTTAGCGCATTGATTTCCAGATCGCTAGTGGTTCTTAAATCATACTAGTCCAAAGCAAATAAGGCTTTAAACCACAGTGTGAAATTCAAACCAAGTGGATCAAATCTACAAATGCAGAAACAACTCCCACTTTATTGCAGATGTTGTTTAAAACTTCCATCTGTGAAAATGTTCTGCTTTCGTACATATACATAATTTTTTTAGGATTGTCAAAATGAATGCATTTAATGCAGATTAATCATTCATGACTTTTCATAAGACATGACTCAACATTCTTGTCAAAGCTTTCATGAATCCGGGGAAGACAGAATGGCTACAACTTTTTAAAATAAAAGCAGCAGTGCCATTTTTGGCACTTTTCCAAATACACATTTTAATCATTTTGTGTAAATTAAATACATGAATGCCTAATCTCGCACTTATTTTGTGTCAATCTCAAGTTTCTATGACAACCCGTACTTGAATTAGAGCCAATAATGTAATTTGGACTTTTCTGTTAAATGCAACCTTGACCTTTGACCTTTTGCAATGTTGATAATTTCGTTATACAGTATGCATATATGCGTCAATGAGTGTAATATTATGATAATATATCCAGTATTGATTAAGTTATCGCGTGATATGTCTATGCTTGACACACACAAACAGTGTTCATTTTTAATTAATTTTAAAAGCTAATTTTACAACATGTCACCTTTGACCTCCAGAGATCTCAAAAACTATTAGTTGTAGGTCAATAATTGTAAAAATCTTCATTCCGCATCGTTTGGTACCAATCTGAAAGTTTTGTGAACCTCCGTTCTTGAGTTACATTCGATTATTCTTCGGCCCTCTAGAACGTTGCGGCAGCTCCCGTTCACTTTGAATTGAAGTCCCCAGCGTTCAGCGGGCGGATTTTTTTTCGATAACCACCCGCTGCATCGTTAACGCCCCCTGCCAATGGCAACGAGTTTTGTCACTTTAGATTCACGGTACCATATCAATCCACAGGTAGTTCAGCCACTTTGAAAGTAAATATTTGCTACGTTGTAACAGTTATTTTATCCAGTGTGTTCGAGTAGGAGCAGTAATAACTTGTAATAACTGTAGAATAAGCGGAACAACACCCCTTCGCCGGGGAATATTTTTCTGATAGTAACGCGTGGGCAATACATTATCCCTTGCTCATGTGATTTTGAGCTTTTAGTTAATTGTGACCTTTGACCTTTACTCAAATTGAATCTGATGTGCATTAGCTATATGTATATGCCCCAGTAATTTCATGGTGATATCTCAAGTATTCAATGAGTTATAGCATGATATGTCTCTATGGACGCACACACACACACACACACACACACACACACACAAACACACTGATTACAATAATCTCTCCAAACCAATGTTCAAATATGAGGACATACCCTCTTAGCATAACTTGTTTCTCACAGTCAATTGATGTCACTCAACTATCTGTCATTTAAAAACTTGAAGATACAATGTGTATATGTGAAAATGTCTTATCAAATGTTTGCGCCGTTATAGAAACTGATCTGAAACACTGGTGTAATGACCTGTAAAATTACAGATACTGTTTTAGTTCAAGTAAAAAGATATAACAGCACTGCCTTATTCTTTTGACAGAATAAAAAAACAAAAAACAAGAAGTTATAGGATAAAGTTTTAAGGGGACAAAAGGACAAATGCAAGCACGGGAGGGCACTCCACAACAAAAGAAATGAAATAAAAAAGGTAAGTTGAAAAATAACATGAGACACAGAGGGAGATGAATGGAAGCAGGAAAAACAAGAGGCCAAAGTGGAAAGAAAGAAAGAAAGAAAGAAAGAAAGAAAGAAAGAAAGAAAGAAAGAAAGAAAGAAGAAAGAAAGAAAGAAAGAAAGAAAGAAAGAAAGAAAGAAAGAAAGAAAGAAAGAAAGAAAGAAAGAAAGAAAGAAAGAAAAAACTGTCTGTGAAAAACTGAGAGGAGATTAAAAAGGCAACAGAAACAGTAGCTTGATATAATATATGAGGTGTAATGAAAAAGATTAGAGAACAGACAGCAGCCAGAGGACACAGCAGCAAAACAGTCACAACCGAGACTGATGGAAGTTTGGCTGAAATGTCATTTGCAGTGAAGGAAAAAAAAAAAAAACAGATGATGAATTACAAAGAAAACCACACATCAGTGACTCAAACACATATATTTCCAGTTATATTAAAGCGTCACAGTGTTTTTGCCGACGTGTAGCGGAAAAACTACATTTTTAAAAATTTGTACCAACTGTTTTTTTGTTCTATTTTATTTTATTTTTTAAATGTTTTTTGTTTTTTTTTTGTTTTTTTTACTTCTTTCAGCTTTTGTTTCTCGTGTCTCCACTGGCTTGACTATTGGTGTGTGACAACTGAATCAGGGGAGACATCAAACTGTCCTGCTCAGTTGCTTCTGGCTGCGTTTTGGGTTTAACAGTCTGGCAGAACCGCTCAGTAAACAGGACAACCAAAGACTACACACACACACACACACACACACACACACACACACACACATATATATAGCACAGTGTATGGCTCCAGGGTCTGCTTTGTATTACAAGTGGAACTCTTCAGTGGGCAAGTTGATGTGTCAAGTTGAGTTTCTACAGAATCAAAAGTTCTGCCACTTCGACGCTGTATCCAATATAATCACTGACAACTATTGAAGGAGTTAACACAGAAACAGGCACCGCACAGTACACACTAGAACTGCACAATGTATTGTCTGAGCATCGATATGACAATGGAAGTGTGTGGAATAGTCACATGACAGGTGTTAATGTAGGAGACGAATGAGCTCAACATTTTTTCATCTAATTTCAATAGAACGTGACACACACTGAACACATCACAATGATTCTGAACCAGTTTGGACTGAGTCACTGGTAACAAGACTGAAAAATGAGTGACCAACAAGAGACAATCACCCAATACCAACAAGAGACAATCACCCAATACCAACAAGAGAAAATCACCTAAAACCAACAAGAGAAAATCACCCAAAAGCATGGTGCCAGAATGAAAAGCAACATCAGTTATGTGGAATTATTTCTTTTTAGTATTTAATAAATTTGTATTTATTTATTTATTTGTGTTATTTTTTTAAATGCATTTATTTATTTTGAACTAATTCTTTTTTTTATTATTATTATATTTACTTTAAATTTATGTTACATTTTATTTTCATATTGTTGTCATTTTTAATTTTGTAATTTATTTTAGTTCATTTTAATTTACTTTTATTTAATTTATAACCTGGGGGAACAGAGCCTTTTCTGTAGCCACCCCAAACCTCTGGAACTCACTCCCCCCAACCATCGGTCACACTCTTCAAACCTCAACACTTTTAAATCCCTTTTATTTATTCAAGATAGTTTTTAATGTTTCATTACTTTTATTCTGTCTGTTTTAATGTGTGATTGATCTGTTTTCTATTGTTTTGTTTCTTTTTTACCTATTGTCGATGAACTCTTATTGTTCTATTTTTTCATTCATGTAAAGCGTCTTTGAGTGCATTGAAAAGCACGATTCAAATAAAATGAATTATTATTGTTTACAATTCTTTAATGTTTTTAATTGTCTTTATTTATTTATGCATCTATCTGTATTATTTCTACTTATTTTATATTAAATTTAATTTACTTATTTAACATAGGTTTTACACTGTCAGTATATCATTGTTCCTCTCAGAGTTAATACAACACTAGCTCCGCCCACCAACCTCTGCACTAAAACTAAGTGAGAAGTTGGAATTGAAAAACTGTGTTTATTTTTCCAATTCAAATCTCAACCATAATATGTGCAAGAATAAAGTTATGTTGTGTTTTCAAATAATTAAAAATCAACACACATTGGAATAATTTATTCATGAACATGTAGTGTTAAGTTGGTTTAACACTGGAAAAGTTATTTCTTAAGTCCATGTCAGTGTTGAATGTGGATAACAGTAGAGGAGTTACTTCCCATACAGTGTAAAACTTGTTTGACACTAGTTAGTATAGTGTCAAATATTAACTCTTACTAGTGTAAAGTTGACTCTGGAAATGTAACTCTAGGTTCAGTGTAAAGTTCTGTAGATACAGTAAGACCATGTGTTAAAAATAACTGTTTAAATTAGGGCTGTCACGAGTTAATTGAGTTAATCGCGATTAACTATTTATTTTTTAATTGCATTTTTTTTTAATTATGTTAATTATGATTAGAGTTCCCAAGCATTTTGTCATTTTACAAATACATATTATTTTACACCACAGTGTCACTTTATGTTAAAGAATGCAAAAAACATATTTTATTATCAGCCTATTTTCAAAGGCTGATTTTGAGCCTCATTATTTTCCCTCCATTTGTCATATCTTATTATGGCTGATGTTAGTGTCTGGAAACTTATTGGTTTTTAATAAAATAAGTAAATAATTTGTACAAACCAAGCCTATTTGTTCGATAAGTGTATTGCAATGACACAAAAATGTGCGATTAAACTGCGATTAATCACGAGTTAACTATTGTATTTATGCAATTAATCAAAACCAAATATTTTAATCGATTGACAGCACTACTTTAAATGTTAAATTAACACTGGTGTTTTTACTGTGCATGTGTTCTACCCACACACTTCTAGAAACTCCACCACAACACTGTGATTTGTACGACTGTTGACCCTGGTGTGTTTTCCATTCAGCAGGTAGTATATATCAGTGCTTTTCAAACGCTTTCCAGTGTGGAAATCGTGCGTTTAATCACTCCCACTGGGGACACAGGCTCATTAACAAGCAGGTGGAGACCCAGAAGCTGAGCTAATGTCAACCTTAAGTCTAAGAAACCAGGTTGTGGACATCTTTGTCTTCCTGCCAAAACAACAGCGTGATTCATCATTACCTCGACGACAAAGTAATACCGTTTGCCGTCAAGTGACAAGTGTAGAACTTTGGCTGCAGGCCAGAACATCACTGTGGATCCTATTAAACTGTCCTGGAACACTACAGTACAGTCACAGCCATAAGACAACTGTGTCCACACATCTGACATGTGAACTAACTTTGTGCACAAATAACTAAACATCTGAATAATAGCTTTAACCTGCTTGTTACAGTGGGACGGTGACACAACACAGGAAGAATGCTGAGTGTGGAAATGTTACGACATGCAACACACCCAAAAATCTATCAATTGTTTGTGCTATAGTCAAATGAATTGCCTCCACTTACTTTAGCATTTACATTTTTCAAGACTTATATTTAAATTCAGAAGTTGAGGGGGGGGGGGGGGGGGGTCTGAATGGTGTAATAAGAGTGCCACGCCCTCATGCAATCGGCGAACAAATCTTACTAAGATACTTTTCACTTGTTCCATTTATAGATTTGTATTAGTAGAGTAAAGTCACGCACTGCGAAAAAAAAAAGCCACACTAAAAACAAGTTTAAAAAAACTAATTCAAGTTCCTATTAAAATTATCTTGGTAATTATCTATTATCTATATACAAGTTCTTATAAAAAGTGACTCTTTAACCCCTTAACACCTGAACTTACATATAACAAAAAAAGAAAATACTAAATTAAGTGCATATAATTAAGTTGACTATACCATGTACAATAAACAGGTTTTTTGGTATGTTGCATATTTGCAACAGTAGGTGTTAAGGGGATTACGTGACTATGCCATATTTTAAGTGTAATGAGATATTTTGACTGGAAATGAGGAAAAAAAAACACCATCCATCCAATCCATCCATTCATCATTCCATCGTTATTCCATAGGTCTCTATGCATTGACTAAGTTAGATCCCATGAGCCTCAGTGGAAGGGGCGGGACTTTGGTTCTATTACCCACTTTTATTTGTGAAAACTGTAAACACTGCTGCAATTACCGTCCACTGTGTTTGAAGTCAAAAAAACATTGAGCCATTAACCCAAAGCACGGCACAATAAGATCCCCAAGAGCATGTGAGTGTAAACACGACTGTGTGTGTGGGGACACTTACCTGAGTTTTCATCCACCCTCTCCTCGACTGTGTGGTCTTTCTGATGGACCCACTCGCTGTTGCACTTGAAGTAAATCTGTGTGGCGGGTGTGGCCTTGCAATAAAGATTCACAGGCTTATTCTTGACGATGTATCCCTCCTCAGGCTCGAACAGGAAGTGAGGTAAGGGCTCCGGAGGGTCGGAGGGGAAGGTTTCTGGTAGTTCACTCAGACTCAGGAAATCATCATCGTCTCTCACTGCAGGAAAAAAAAGAAGAATATTTATATATATTTATATGACACTGATTGCCAGTTCCATTAGTCATTTTATCAAGTAATGTGGAGTAAGACTGAAGGCTCAGTGGATACGGATAACAGCATCTTTACCTAGTATTATTTCTGTACTTCAATGAATGTATTATGTCCTATGTCGTTCATTTGTAACTATTACAAATACTATCTTACCCCTTCCTATTATGTTCATTTGTCACGAACAGCAATCATGTTCCTGCGCTGTATGTTTAATTATCCAAAAGATGTGCGAAATTAAAAATAAAAAAACAAAAAGAATCCACATAAGCACTAAAAATATTTTGTTACTGATTGATTTACTAACTAGTCTATCAATATTTAGTGCAATGGTTTTCCTTACCTCGAACAGATAATGGTTAGTTTAAGAAATTTCACTTGTTTTTTCTTTTTAAAAAAATACATGTTCAAACTTTTCTTTTAATGTTTCACCATTTTATAACTTTGGAAAGACCAACATATAAAACATAACATTGAAACATAATCAATCAATCAATCAATCAATAAAGCAACCAACCAACCAACCCAAGCTTATTTATACGTACAGCACTTTACAATGACATAAAAGAAGACCAAAATGATTTATATATAAAACATGAGTAAAACACAGGATAAAACAACTCACTCAAATATAATTTAAAAAAAAAAGTAAAACACAATAAAGCAATAACACACAGACACAAATATTAAAAAGACCAGTTTAGCCTAAATGTGGCACAGTGCTACTGGTTAAAAGCCAATTTAAAAAGGTGTGTTTTTAACCTGGACTTAAAAACAGACATAACATAATATGTCTCACAGTCTGATATTTCTAACACTCTTTTACCTCCAGTTTGACTGAAGGGTCAAATGAACTTGAACAGTATCTATGTGACATAAACATGAAGGGCATGATAACTAATATGTGAAATGAACCATTGTCATATTGTATGTTGATTAAACTAATTAATGCTAGTGGAAGAAGTTTAATAGTGAAAAAAAGATGTTCAAACTTTAAAACAGGTCAATTTGACCCGTTACATAACATGAGGGTAGGGCTGCACGATATTAGAAAAAAACTTAGATTGCAATTTTTGTTCGGATTTTAACATGGAAATAAATGCAGGTATGTGAATTAGGTCATTTGATGTTCATAAAGATGGGTTCATCCTTTTCAAATATATTACTTGTGGTCCGAGCTGCGAGTGGGTGAGTTAAAAAAGCGGTTGGTTGCGGGTCCCACTATATATATATATATATATATATATATATATATATATATATATATATATATATATATATATATATATATATATATATATATATATATATATATATACAATACAAATAATGTGACTATTATGCTATTATGCACATGTATATTGTGATGTCAATATATTCATGTCCATAGATTGGATACCTGTGTTTATTTGTTTGTAGTAAATATTTGTGAATTCTCAAATGAGTCCAGTCATACATGAAATATATTGTGTGTATTTTATCCATCAGAATATGGATGGAAAAATGATGACTTCAAAAATTACTTTATTTATACTGATGGACAAAATGCACACAATATATTTTACACACGACTGGACTCATTTGAGAATTTACAAATATTTATTTTATGCACAACTACAGACAGATACACACAGGTATCCAATCTGTGGACACAAATATATTGACAGTTATCTTACTTCACAGATGTCGATGTTCAAACAATATATAATATATATATAGTGCAGCTCTAACAGAGGGTTTAAGTCTAATCCACTGGAAGCTTCTTTCTCCATTACAATCAAATCACCATCTGAAACTTTTTAAATATGCGCCACAAATCACTATAATGGTACAGTCAAGCAGAAGTAGAATGGAAGAGGAAATGTTACCAAGAGACAGAATGACTGGAGGAATTAAGTGAACAGACAGAGCACTCAGTCGGTCAACCTTTAGGGCACCGGCAACTTTATCCTCCTCCTCTGCCATAATGCTTTCACTTCCACTGTCTTTTCACTCTGCTCAAACTTCACGCCCACCAGTGGCCTCAATCAAAGGGACAGCACCAATGTTTTGTCACCGGTTTGCAGAGGTCATCGAAACACAGAGGATTACAAGAGCAAGTGGGAGGGAGGGGAGAGGAGGAGGGAGAGGGAGAGGGAGAGGGAGAGGGAGGAGGAGGGAGAGGGAGAGGGAGGAGGAGGGAGAGGGAGAGGGAGAGGGAGAGGGAGAGGGAGAGGGAGAGGGAGAGGGAGAGGGAGAGGGAGAGGGAGAGGGAGAGGGAGAGGGAGAGGGAGAGAGAGAGAGAGAGAGAGAGAGGAAGGAGGGAGAGGGAGGAGGGAGAGGGAGAGGGAGAGGGAGAGGGAGAGGGAGAGGGAGAGGGAGAGGGAGAGGGAGAGGGAGAGGGAGGGAGAGGGAGGGAGGGAGAGGGAGGGAGAGAGAGGGAGAGAAAGAGGGAGAGAGAGAGAGAGGGAGGAGGGAGGAGGGAGAGGGAGGAGGGAGAGGGAGGAGGGAGAGGGAGAGGGAGAGGGAGAGGGAGAGGGAGAGGGAGAGGGAGAGGGAGAGGGTGTCTACTTCTCACATACACTATATCCACCCAGGTATAGATTCCAAGTTCAGGCACAAACATTAAGTAGTGGAACCAAAAAAAAAAGTTTCACTGTTCATATAGAACAGCAATGGTGTTCCTGGATCAATTTGACCCCATGTATGTTTAATTATCCAAAAGATGTCCAACACAAAACAAAAAGAAAAATCCTAATAAACACTATTAATATCTCCCTACTAATTTCCAGTAAGTAAAAGTACTTCGTTACTATACTTAGTACAGTACTGAAATACATTAATAAACTAAAAAAAAAAAAATCCAAAATGAAACATTAAGGTTTTTCCAGGTGAGGGTAATTATTATGTACACTTCAAATAACCCTTTATTAGGCAAGTGACTATTTTTGGTAATTTCCTCAAATATTAAATATGGGGCCAAACATGTGCCTGAGGTCCAGCATTAAGTTGATCTTATATAACATTATAATGATTCAGAGAGATTTTATGGATAATTTCAAGCTGTAAATAGTGAATATGAGTGATTTTTTTTGTCAGTTTATGACCTAATAACATTTATTTTATTGGATGTGTTTACTATTTAATAAGTGTAACTCAGATGTTTTATGGTCAGAGGAGGTAGATGAGAATGTCTAATAAAATACTAAAGTTGAAATTGTGAATTTCAGAATATTTCAGTGAGTGCCTTGTAAAGGGACTTGACAGTTTTCTCCAGTGTTTTTGGGGGATTTCCCACTAACTTGGATCAGTGTCTCACTTTGCAATATGATGACACCCACATGACGCCGTGACCATTCTGTATGTGACCCACCCATGTTTAGTATGACTTTGGCCTGCATGGAACCTTGGCACAGGTGCTTGTAGAAATAGTATCTGATAGTATCTGGTGGTCTCTGCCCTCACGCTATGGAAACATCAAAAAAGCCATAGGTGATGCAAGTTGAGCTTATACCTCATGTCCTTAAGTGACATTAGGGTGATATGCATGTTCAAGATTTGAATACCATAAGCATTCTGGCACAAATTATAAAGTTCCTATTGTTTTTTATTTATTTATTTATTTATATTTTAGAGTTCAACGTGTCACATATGGATTAATGTATTTTTTGCTAAATCAATATCTTTGATTATTCAGCATGAAGGACGTAAAGATTTCCTAAAACTGTGTTCATATCATTTGCTCCCGGATTACATAAATATAAGAAAAATAGAAGAGAATCACCACAGACTATTTGTCCTCCTGCCCTCAGGGAGGTGCTATAGGAGTTTTAGAAGAAGAACCACCAGGTTCAGGGACAGCTTTTCACCCACAGCTGTCTTCATGTCCCAACAGGAGGTGATCTGGATCTTCACTAGTTATCCCTTACTTGACAATAATGTACTATACTACTAATAATATAATAATAATAACTATAATAATGTACACACTCCCAGCACTCATGTACATATCCAACCAGAAGTGGATAGCAGTATGTGAATATACAACACACACACATATATATATATATATATATATATATATATATATATATATATATATATATATATATATATATTGTATATTCACATACTGCTATCCACTTCTGGTTGTATGCTAACTGCATTTCATTGTTCTGTATTTGTATGTGGGCAATGCCAAGAAAGTCTAGTCTAATGTAAGCTAATTTAATGTAATATAATCTAAATAGTTCAAATTAGAAACAGTGTAGGTTGTAAATTAATGTATGCAGTATAAATTCAGAATTGTGTGAATGAATCTGTCCAAATATATGTTTGTGTCTGATCTTATATTTGATAATAATCAAATACTAGAATGATTTTGAAGGTTATTTACTATTAAAAAAAACAGCAGAAAGTTATGTATTACATACAGTAATGAAGCATATGTAGCCAAATACTGTTAATTTTATCAGTATCTTAATAAAAATCTTTGATGGTTTTTATTATGGTGCATTATTAGTCTGTTTTGTCTTTATTCTTCCTCCATGACCATGAATTAATATATTTTTAAACTAAAACAAATTTAAAAAAAAATCATATCAGTTTAATTTTTGGATATAATGTACTTTTATATATTGACAAAACTATGGAAAGCTAAATATTTGCATTTTCCTTGAGGAATAACACCAAACCTGAATAACTAATGTATATTTTACCTTGCTCCATTACTTTGTCAATGAAGATAAATTGTGATTTTTTTTAATTAAAAATTTGGCTATTATTCCTTAATAACAAGTTAAAGCACTCGATTAAACGTACAATTTGAACTATTATTATTGCCGCTAAATTATTTTTTCAAAAACAGATATGGACATGTACTGTACATGTACTTTTCCTTTACAATGTAAAAGCCTTGGTGTGTATCTGTGCAGTTCTTCTGTATATTCCTGTGGTTCTTATCTTGGAGAATAGCAGCGTGCTGTGGGCTAAAAACTAAAAGCAGCTTAGGTAAAACAACAAGGCATAAATAGGGCAAAAATGAGTAGGCAGCCTCCCCACTTTGATGTCACGAAGCTGACATTTTCTCTCTTAGTTCTGTAATTAGTTCTCTGAGAGTATGAAAATTGGTAGACATTTTCACTGCATAATTTCATTATCTGTGGGAAATTTCTCCCACACTTCGTTATTTACCCAGTGTCATGTTCACCCATTTGTCTGTCAGTCTCTCTCTCTCTCTCTCTCTCTCTCTCTTTCATTTACTTGTTACTTTACGTTTCTGCAGTTTCTTCTTGAACACCCCTCCCACTTTTCCTCTTTGCCCTAACACTCATTCTCACCCTCATCTGTCATTCAGAGAGCTGGGGTGGGGGGGGTTCCATTGCTCTGGAGCGACAGCTATAAATTATTGATTGGCACAAGAAACATGATAGCCAGTGGAAAGGGTGGGGGGAATGGAGGAAAAAAAGGGGAGGAACAGAAAGAGAGAGAGAGAGGGGGGGGGGGTGTAGAAATCCCATGAATAAAAGCTTTGTTTCAGAAATGCACATGCTTTCCTTTCTCTTTACTGAGATCCTCTGTGGTCTTTCCCCACATTTCACATTATTCCATCTGTTTTCCTGTTCCTGCTTCGACCCAAATCTCTCTTCCTCTTGCTCTTCCTTCTCTTTTCCCCCTCATTCCTCTCTCCTGATCTACTGACAGAGTGAATTACAGATCCTAACAGCCCACCTCATAAACGTCTTCCCTGAATGCTGTCATCAATAATGGATGGCTGTAGCAGAACAATGTCCAGGTTCGATTTACGGTATGTAGTAAATATGTACCCGCAGCAAAAACCACATTTATTCCTTCACTCACCCCTGTAGGGCCGCCCCATTCTGAAAACCTAAAACCCCCCGACCAATAAATATCTGTAAATCTATTACAGATGATGTCAGCAGAAGTGGCCAATCATGTTCAAGTGACACAGACAGTATGAATTGAGCCATTATACAAATGGACACAATAGAGACGGATGAGTCAGTGATGGAGACGAGCAAAGAAAAAGACAATTTTGGTTGAAGTGGATGAGACTTGGACATAGGGCTGCACGATATTAGAAAAAAACTGACATTACGATTTTTTTTTAACCCTGCGATAAATATTGCAATATGAAACAAATCCTCAGGAGTGTTTAACAGCTGTGTGGTGCCAACGCAAACTTTCAAACAGATTAGTGATCGACACTGAACATACGCTTCACTGTCATCCTTCTTGTAGCTGAAAGAATTTAATTAAATTAATAATAAATAAATAACTTTTTTTTATATAAATATATTATACAGGGTGTACCCCACCTTCACCCACTGTAGCTGGAGTAGACACTAGTGAGGGTCTACAAGTGGGTTCAGATGATGAAACTACATGAAAATAAATAAAATCATTTTTTTTAAATGTATATATATATATATATATATATATATATATATATATATATATATATATATATTATTATATATATATATATATTATTATATATGTATATATATATATATATATATATATATATATATATATATATATATATATATATATATATATATTATATATAAAATAAATAAATCAAATTAAAGATACTAATGAATTTAAAAATAAATAATAAATACATTGTATAAATAAATAAATAAACTAGAAAACCATTCTGAGAGCACAGAACCTCTCCTCTTCAAATGAAGACAGGTCCACCAAGGAGGTGATGGTTTTGCCAGAGTTTGTCAGTCTGTCTGTCTGATAGTTAGCAAGATGGATTTTAATGACATTTTCAGGATGTGTTGGGCATGTCACAAGGAACAAATGATTACATTACTCCCTAGATTTTTACATAAATATCTGTACTTTATACTCTTTACATTTTCAGAATTGACTCATTACTTTTACAACCTAAACAGATGTGACAATAAGAAAAGTCAGTCGCTTCAGTGGAGGAGAGAAACTAACTTTATATATTATAGTTATATGACTATTATCTCATCATTTTGACTTTTTATCTCACAATTTTGACTTTTTCCTCTTTAAATTATGCATTAAAACTGAGTAACTGTGACTCGATCAAACACATTATTGACACAGTAACTTACTTTTTAAAGGTTTTACTTTAGATACTTTTGAAACTTTTCTGATTTTATTTTCTGAAGTATTATTGGGTTCATGACAAAAAAAAAAGCTGTTTTACTTTTTACTTTCGCACTTTATTACACTTGAGAAGTTGTACTTTTTTACTTTTACTTAAAGTCGAAGAGTTAAATCAGTATCAGAATATTTTTTTTTTTAACACCAGTATCTGTACTTCTACTTAAGTACAGAATACTTTTAGAGTACTTTGACCACCTCTGCTAAAAAGCGAGCCTAACTTTAGCTGAAGTGGATGAGTCTTGGACAGATCCAGGCTAAAAATGAGATTACCACACTTATCACAACTACTACAATAACAAAAAACACATCATAATGATACCGACAGTTGACAGTTTCCCGGCTTTTAAAACAACACCAAGTATTTCCAAGTGCCTCAGATACAAAGACATGAGTCAGGGCTAACGTAAGACAAACAAAACCATATAGGGTCATTATGTTGCGGCGTGTGCATGTATGTGTTTTTGTGTGTCTGTGAATTGTGCTGGTGGTAAGTGGCCTGTGATGTGAATCAGCCGTGAAAATCAGACTTCTATCCTGTTATCAGCTCGTTAGAATTAGCAGCAGCTGCAAAAACATACATGCATAGACACACAAGCCCTCATACACATGCACATGCATATACCTTAAATAGGCATGCAAACACTTCTAAAACCGGTACCTCTTTATCTCCAAACCTTTCCCACAACCACTATTGCCAACGCAGACACACATAAATGGACAACTATAAAAACAAAGCTGGAGTGATCCCTATCTTTCTCAGACACTTGTGCTGCCAAATTACACCAGGCACACATACAAACGCACAAACAAAAAGTAGACATACACGAGCACAAAAGCATTTGTATGCAGTAAAACTGAAAAGAAAAAAAACACATGGAGTCGCAGATTTTCCTTTTTCCCCCTCTTTCTTTTCTGGGTTCTTTTGTTATACGCAGCCATAAACACAAACACATTGTTTCACTAACGTAAGAATATAAATAGACATTCTTGGACAGAGGTGGTCAAAGTTTTACTTCCTCCCACTTGTTTTTGAATGTTTTTTTCATGAATATGTTTTTTTTTGTGTGTGATTGTTTTTATTTGTAGCATATTTGAAATAAATTGAATTGAATTGAAAACAAAAATACCTGTATATAAGTAAGGCTTATATACAGGTGCATCTTATAGTCCAGAAAATACAGTACAGTATATAGATTCAGATTCAGATTCAGATTGTATTTGTCATTCACAGAAACCAAACATGTTTCTCAGGTCCTGATTACTCCTATTGCAATTCACAATCTTGATTTAAAAAAGGGTCAGAATACTAATAATAAAAGCAATAAGTCCCCCCCTAAAGAGTGATCATAAATACTTAATATATTATTTAAAAATATGCAACAATAAAATGGCAGTTAAAAAAGAAAAACACATTAAAAGAACATTTTAAGATTTTAAAAGGGGGCGTACAGGTGTGTCACCTAGCAACCACAGAGTTAATTTGTCTGATGGCCTCTGGATAAAAACTGTTCTCCATATATATATATATATATATATATATATATGTACTCCAAATCATCTAAAACTTGAGCTAAAATTAATTTGACTCTGATTAATCCCTTTAAGTACAGTACAGGAAAATCTGTATATCATTCCTTCATTTGTTTTTCAAAATGAAACCAAAAATAAGACAATGCAAAAACAGCTTGTTTCTTCATTTTTTGTTACCAAAACGAAAAAACAAATAACATTTTTCATTTTTGTGTTTAAATGAATAGTGGAAAAACGGATAATGCACATTTCCCGTTTTATCCAATTTTGACCTGAAGCAAATTCAGTAATATTTAAGTCAGGGGCAGAGCGTTTGGTTCACTGTAGGGGGGGTGATGACCTGTAGTGGGCCCTTTATATACTAGGTCTAGTATATGTAATGTTGGTGTTCATTCCAACACCATGGTTTTAATTAGTCCTCCTCATGTTGATTTTCCTCAAGGCATAAGCATTTTGTTTTTATGTTTTTTATGTCTTGTGTGTTTATGTTTTCAGATTGTTTGTCTATAAAAGTAGACTATAGACTCCTTCAAAGTCATTCAAACATAAGAGGAAGTTGTGTGCGCAGACCGGACTAAAAAAAAAACTGCATGGAAACGCTGTTGTTTATATAGATGACAGACCTACAGCAGAACTACAAATGTGTAGTTGTTGTTTTGTCAGTTGTCAGAATCGTTACAAGGACAGAGTTAAACTGTATAGAATTCCATCTGGATCTCAGCCATTCAAAAAAAAACAAGACAACATCTATGGTTACAAAGATCCAGGGTGTAGACTGGGATGAGAGTACGACCAGGAATGTCCGTTTGTCTGTCCTTCCTATTCTAACCACAATCTGGACCTTGAATAAAACTGCTGCAGCATGACCCAAACCTCCAATGAAGTACAGACTGAAAATAAAATGAAAGATATGGGAGATATACAAACAGGTGGTTAAGTGATTAGCAAGGGATAATGTATTGCCCACGAGTTACTGAGAAAATATGGCCAAACAACAACTGACACCGAAGGCGGTAGGCAATACATTTTCCCGCTTTTTCTACGGGTTATTATAGTTTATTAGTGCTACCACTCAAACAGATTGGATAATATAACCGTTTCAACGTAGTGAACATTTACTTTCAAAGTGGCTCAACTACCTGCGGAGTGATATGGTAACGTGAATCTGAAGTGACAAAGTCGTTGCCATTGGCAGCGGGTGTTAACGGCGCAGCGGACGGTTATGGGAAAAAAAATCCGCCTGTTGAAGGCTGGTGACGTCAATTCAAAGTGAATGGGAGCTGTTGGAATATTCTAGACGGACGTGGAATAAACCTGGTAAATTAAACCAGAGGAAGTTATACACCTGCTAACAGATTAGCCTGCTAGCTTTGTCTAGTTAAGAGAATAATGACTCCAGCCTCTTCTGTTATTAACACCACCTCTAGATTAACACACATAACAGTCGTATGTGTCTTAACACTTGTAGGCGCGAAGTTTTTCATCAGTGTACATAAAAGGTTTGTTAATAAAGTACATATGCGTCAGGCTATTGTATACTGGGAAACTTACCGATATCGTCCGTTCACTCTTTTATCAAGTAAGTATCCGGCAGGTGATGCTCACTTTTAAGTGCTAACTTATTTATGTCGCATTCTACATCTTGAAAAGACACAGGTTTTGCATAGTCTGACAGCTTTACATACTGGTCTTCGGAAAGTCCTGGCTGCGCGTGCATCATTCGGTTAGTTTACAAACATGTAAATGGTGTCACGGTGGCGTGAGTCAAGGTGCGTTTACGAACCGTGGGAATTTTAACTAGCCAGGGTACAGGTGGTGACTGTTACTCTGTAGCAAACGCAAAGCATACGACATTAACTTTACGAACTCAACACACCCAACAAGGTCACATTTACAGTTGTTTTATTTTCCCATGAAATTGGGAAATAAGCATTTATAAATATAATATATATATATTTTAAATAAATCAGATAGTTGTTAAGTCCATGTGGGCCCCTGATCCATGTGGGCCCGGGGCGACCCCCCACGCTCCGCTCGTGATTTAAGTAGTACTTTGGGTTTCATTTTGAAAAACCATTGAACGAATGATACACGGATTCCGGAAGTCCTTCTACTTAGTCCCTTCCACCTCTGTTCTTGGCGCTCATATGACCTCAGCTCCTGCCCACTGAGCGCCTGTTCACAATCAGCACTAGTGCACTCAAAACACATACAGCACACACAGAGAAAAAACCTTCAGTCTTTATTATATGACACGGAATTGAATAACCTCATTATTAGAAATTGAAAAGGTTTAGGGAGGCAATTTGGGGAGTTTAGGGAGATGAAGGGAGAAATGAAAGTGGAGGGAAGGAGTGAGGGATGATGGGACAGCAGGGAGCGAGTGTATCATTGCTCTGGAATTAGATATATGATGCTTCCCAAACACTCAGACTCACAGACAGTCACAGAAGAAAACACAGAAATGTGCAGGCACAGAAAAACATGTCAGCAGACGGCACACAAACACACAGAGATGTCTTCAGTCAAACACACACACACACACACACACACACACAAACACACACACACTTGTCACACACACACAGTGTAAGAAAATGAAATAATGTTCCCAACCATTAACCCATAAAGCAGTGCTCTTTTACTTCATGCTTCTATGAACTGCATGATTGCTTCTGTCTTCTTCCATTTCTGTTACATTTCACCCACAATTACCACTTTTAGCAAACACTGAATGGGTTTCATTTTTCTTTTTTTTTTTAATGATTTGTAACCTCTTATTGGGAAATCAGACCTCAGTTGTCTTGAATGCGTGCCCCTTCACACAATAACTCGATGAGATTTTGTTTATACAGTTTAGTCTCGATGCTTCAATATGATTAGATTTATAGTCTAATTATATTCCCATGATGCAACATTCACACAGACACTGGTGCGCTTACATTAAGTTTGTGGATTCTGTTTGGATTCTGTGGGTGCCAGCCATTTGTTCAATGTTTCCCATTAATGACACAGACTGTGGCACCCTGCCATACTCTATTTTACTCTGTCACAGTCTTATACTGTAATGAACCCAACCTATGGTGAGAGGAGTCTTATTTAATCATGTTGTTGACGATGTAAATTAATTATGGAGTCACTGTTAACCAATACACAGCAATGGAAATTAAACTAACTGTGCACAAGCTACATATTATAACATACACACGTGCAAAAACAACTTATAACCAATTCAAACTCAGAAACAGCAGCCTCACACACCATGAGAAAAAAACAACTGACACACTGAGATAGCTCTGCATTAATGTTACTGCCATTTGCTTTTTCTTTATTTTCTTTCTTTCTTTCTTTTTTACTCATTATCATTTGTCTGTATCTAAGGTTTTGTTTCACAGTAAATTGAACAGACACCATCCATAGCACTGACAAATGTATATGTTTTTTTTTTTTTCAAATTAAATAATCCACTAAACAACACACAATCTATGCATTTATCTGTTTTACAGCTGCACAATATGTTATTTGAACATCGACATCGCAATGTATGTGTGTAAAATAGCCACATCGCAGGTCCTGCAATTATTTTATTTTTTATTTATTTGAATATTCATTTATTTTTTATTTATGTATTCTTTATTTATTTATATTAATTTACTTTATTCATTTATCTTTATGTATTTAGGAATTTGATTATTCATTAAATGTATTTATTTATTTATTGTTTTAATAGTTTTATTTGTCTTTTTATTTATTTATTTATTCATTTATTTTTTAAGTTTTCAATGTTGCATTTTTATTTATTTATTTTATTATTATTAATTATTATTATTATTATTATTATTATTATTATTATTATTATTATTATTATTATTATTATTAATATTAATATTAATATTAATATTAATATTAATATTAATATTAATATTAATATTAATATTAATATTAATATTATATAAATTATTATTATTATTATTATTAATTTATTATTATTATTATTATTATTATTATTATTATTATTATTATTATTATTATTTCTCACAGGGTCAAAAATATTGTCTCATAGTTGGAGACAACATACAGACATGATTCAACATGTTTTTAGGGATGCTGCGTTTCTTCCTGTGGTTGTGCATAAATTCAAATAATAATAATAAAAAATACCTTAAGAAAATGCAGAGAAAATTTTTTTTTATACAAAAATAAATTTAAATAAATTAAAAATATCTCCCTCTTCCATCACACCTGGAAGCCATGACATCATTATCAGTCTTCTAAAGAGCTGATCAATAATTGAACTAGGTGTGATAAGGAAACAGGTAAAACATGCAGGACACTAGGATTCGAGAAGCACTGGGTTAGGGTACTGTAAGTAAATGACAAATATGTGCGTAGAATCCATAAATATAGTGCAATCCTTAGATTTTAAACAGATAATGACATTTTTACAGAATTATTTATGACATTATATGTTATTGTTGTTATAGGGCAGCTTTTCATGGCTTTATTCGCACTTATATAAGAATCCTTTGGACCAAATGTATTTATATTAATAAAACAAAACAACAAAAAAAAACCCAATCCTATTAGTTCCACTAATCAAACATTAAATCTTCCTATCTTTTTCCCCTTGTTTCTCAGTGTTTACTTCTTGCCTCCTTCTTATACAGGGTAGTTTGTCCAAATAAAAAGTGGTTTAGATGTAGGCGATAAAACAAGAACCAACAACAAACTTATGCTGGTTGACAAATGATAATAAGATAAAGCACATATTGCTACATGTAGGTGTGTGGATGTATTCCAAATATGTTGCTTATTTTTAAAACAAGAGAAGGAGAGTAAGTTAAGGATGTCGAACTACTTGACATTGTCTGTCAGGGAATTATACGCCATGTCCTGAATACCACATCCTCTTTGAAACAAGGCGTCGGGTGGGCACACATCACTTACATCAATATGAAACTTAATCAGGGTCTTATCCTCCATCAGCACTTTGATAAAAGCCACATTATTCAAGACATGAATAGACATGCAGATTCAGGGAACTTAATCACTCCATTACTTCTGTCCAGAGATCAATTAGATTTGCATATATTAGACGATGAGCTAAAAAATAAAGTGAAATTATAAGAACAGAGAGGAAAACCAGCGCAATAATGTGCAACAACTAGGATTTAGTATGTCATTAGAGGTGTATTAAGGCAGAGGTGTCAAACACGTGGCCCAGGGACCAAATCCGGGCCTTCAAAGGGTCCAGTCTGGTCCCTGGGATGAGTTTGTGAAATGCAAAAATGACACTGAAGATGTGATTATTTTAGTTGAGGTTCCACATACAGACCAATTTAATCAGTAAAATGCTAGCATAATATTGTGTAAATACTCACAACTCCCAATGTTTCTCTTTGTAAATAATGTAATAAATATTATTTCACAAAAATAGAAGTAACCTGAACAAATGAACATTTTTGAAATGTCTGAAGGGTAAGTTTACCAATATTCCACCTATTATTAAATGTTTTATGCATGTTTTGTTGATTTATTGTGATCTGTAAATTGTAATTTACATGTGAAAATGATAAACTGAGACAAAATATTGTTAAAACTGTACATAGTATTCTAAAGAAATTTCAGTTTATTCACATTGTTTTAAAGGATGTAAATATTTTATCACATAACTTTATATTTTTCGCTCTAAATCATAAAGGAAAGTTTGGAGTTGATATAATTTTTTTTTTTAACATTACTGTTATTATTTCACTGGTCTCGCCCTCTACAGATCAAATTTGGCTTAATGTGGCCTGTTGAGCTGCATTTTGTAATAAATGTCCAAAATGTAATAACTTTTTCATTTCATTTGGTAATAAACTGACACATTTTGTAATAAATTATCCCATTTTTCAGCAGCAGGGTGTGACATTAAAACTGAAGGAGCTGTTTGGGAAACATTCCAAGTGGTTTATGTATTGGCTGGTCATTAGATATAAGACAATTGGACAATTATATTGGACAATTTGAAATTACAGATATATTTTGGAAGTAGAAATGTTGTTGTTTGTTTAGCCTTTTGAAGCAATTTCATATATTTACATTGTTTAACCTCTTAAGTCTCAAGGGGGTTTTCTGGCAAATTCATCCTAAAATGCATGCCCAAATTAAAGTAAAATACAATTAACAAACAAACTATGCTTTAGAATTGTTATTACGTAATGCACCATGTTATTACATTTTCTAGAGAATAAAAAAGTTGCAAGTGTATTTTGTAATATTCTTCTCAAAATCTAATAACGTATTACATAATGTGGCAAAATGTATTAGAAAATGTGGCTTTATTACAAAATGAAATGAAAAAGTTATTACATTTTGGATATTTATTATTTTTTTTTATATTTAGTTTTTATTGAAAAGCAAGTTGTACAGTTTGCATTCAATTAAAATATTTTTTTTCTAATGACATTAACAGGAACATAAACAGAGAAAAGTATGAAATTAAAAACAAAAATATGAATCCAAATATAATAATTAAAGTGATGGGAGCAAGAGAACCTATCATGACATACATTCCAGAATGGTGCATGTGTTACATTAGAAAAAGTCGGATCGTACAGACTTCACGTATTCTGTCCATTTGAACCGTATTGCGTAGAAAGTGTCCAGTTGTAGTTTCAGTGTAGAGGTTATCTTTTCCATTATGAAAATGTCTTTGACCACATCTATCCAGTTCTCTATTGTTGGTCTTTCAGGTTTGAGCCACTTCCTTGTCAGCGCCTTCTTCGCCGCAGTCAATAAAATGCCAATGAGTTTCTTTTCTTTATTACTATTAAGTTGTAGGTCTATCATACCCAGGTACATAGAGTGGTAGGATGGAAGAAAGGATATATAAAATGTGTTTTGCAGGTGACATTTTGGATATTTATTACAAAATGTGGCTCAACAGGTCCCTGAACTGAAATGAGTTTGACATCCCTGTACTCAGGTGTTGGAGTTTTTTTTTTTTTTTTTTTTTTTTTACTGATTCATATTCTAAGGATCATCTGCATTATTTCAATTTGGAGAGACATCATACCAAGAGTGGGTGGCCAAACATGACTGTTTGATGATAGAACTATCTGAGCCAAGGTATAATAAAGCATGCATAGCACACTACTTGTCATAGCCAATTACTTCCCCGTCCGGCTTTCAGCTCTATTCTAAGCAATTCATAATAGCAGAGAGTACTTGAAAGCTGGAGTATTCCTATGTGAGCAGACAGAGACAGCTGCTCGGCGTCATCGGACTTTCATTGTGTGTGACAGATAAGGCCCAAGCTAAAACCTACAACTAAATTTACAGCCCTGCCTGGGAAATAGAGAGCAAAAGGCTACAGAGTGGTTATGCAAAAGAACATGTTTATACTGCATTAATTCCTTTTCGACAGCCAGGTGTATTAAGTCAGCATGAAAAAAGAAAAAAAAAAGAAAACCTAATGTGAAATATGTAGCAGCAGAGAACATGTGTTTAACAAAAGTCAAAACTTAATTTGATTCTCATAGACTTAACTTAAAGGGGGACATATCACGCCTATTTTCCACACACTTCCCTGTCACATGCTTTGGCCAAAATATCCCATTGATGAAGAGAAGAGATAAAGCAGCGTCTTCAACCTGGAGAAACAGCTCTTTTTTTTTTTTTTTTTTAAAACACTCTGTTTTAGCGCCTCATACTTTCATGCAAATGAGTCACAGGTGACGCCGCCCTTCTCTTCCATACGGGGAGGCTATGTCACACCCTTCTAATTCCGGTCCATGGGTACTTAGCTAGCAAAAAACAAATTGAATTGGAGTGAATGGAGCAAGTCAAGCTAAATTCTGATTCCATTTGACAAGAGCTCTGACATTCACATATGATAGCGGGTTAATAGTTACGTCTGATCGAATGGGAATTACACGTGGTGTCCTGGGAGCAGTACCGGAAGACTACCGGACTTTTATCCACTTTGTCTACATGCTAATCTATGCTAAACTGACTTAAAATAAGTTTCATCATATTCTACACGTGTGTGGGCAATGACTCCAAGTGAATTTTTATATCTACGACGACCGATGGTAAGAAACAACTCAGACTTGTTTTGTAAGACTAAATCTTTGTTATAACTCGGTAAATATTCATCAGATTTTGAAACAGATTACACCATTAGAATCCTTGAAGTGTTGGCTTTCTTTATAGTTCACAGTATTGCATGTATTATGACATAATGCGATACTAAATTACGCCGCCGTACGTATTTTTTTATTTTTATTTCATTTTACATAATCAGCATTATAACTGTGTTTGACTGAGGAAAAAATGGTTGATATGGCATTATAGCCTCAAGTCTCCCCTTTCCAATGATATATAACATATGAATATTAAACAACATTTCACACTGGAGTTAGGGTTAGAAGGAACCATGTAGCAGGTGAAGTGAGATGGGTCCCTGTGATTGGGGACTTTGGGGGGGAAGATGTGGCATAGGCAGACCACCTGTTTTTTATAGGAAGTAAACGTGAGCTTAGTAAGAGACAACAATGCATCGCATATGTGACGTCACACTCCGCTCATCTGTGGTTGGAGGCGTGTAGTCCAAATTATTAATGAGTTTTATTCACAAATGAATCAGCCGTTGGTTAACAGAAGAAGTGGAAAGTCACAACAATAATTAGAATTTATTATGAGGTACAACATGTGTGTGATTCAGGACACATGACAAACCAGATATGATTTTATCAGTTTATTTCCCATTGAATACCATTCATTAATTTTCTGATCTCAGGCCCCATGAGCCTCCTGGAAGGGGCGGAGACTTAAGCTCCCCATTCTACTGAGAGGAAACAGAGAAAGAAATGGAACCTGACAAAGTTGAGGCAGAGAAAAAGAGACAAAGACACTGATGAAATAAAACATACCGCAGTACAAATACAAATACATGACTATTTTTGCATGTAAAAAAAACAAACAGTTTGTACCTGTAGTGTTCTTTCAACCGCAGCTGCCGGTATGATACTGTAATTATAATAATAATTTAAAAAAATCAGATATATTTTCAAGTAAAATGGTAGTTTTTACATATTAAAATGTAATTTTTTTTAATGGTTAAACATAGAGCACATTTATGAAGCGTAAAATTAACTGTCAATACATATTTTTTTCTGTAACTGAAGAAAATGTTTTACTGTAAATTTATGGCCGTGTTTTGGCAACAATAGCTGCTGGAATATTACTGTAAAAGTAACTTTTTTTTTTAATTTTTTTTTTACAGTGTACAGATGTGATGTACGAAGCATAGAAAATCCAAAATGGAGCATTTTCATCCAACTCCAACAAGAAATGGATCAGGAAAAAAGGAGAGTGGATGTTTTTTGTACATAATTTAAGGGTCTCCTCACATATTTGTGTTGTAAAAACATTTAAAAAAAAATGCATTTTGCATGATATGTCCCATTTAAACATTTCCAGAAAATATAGTTTGTCCATGTTTACATGTATTAGAAGAATCACTACTCATTAAAATTCAGCCATGCATTGCATAGTGGGGTTAGTTCACATTGTGAATAATTGTGTTAGAGCGGCACATGTACACAAATACCCACACATAGGCACACATAGGCACACATAGGCACACATACGCACACATACGCACACATACGCACACATACGCACACATACGCACACATACGCACACATACGCACACATACGCACACATACGCACACATACGCACACATACGCACACATACGCACACATACGCACACATACGCACACATACGCACACATACGCACACATACGCACACATACGCACACATACGCACACATACGCACAGACACAGTCAGCTGCTGCCACTTATACTACTTAAATAAAAAAAACTCTGAGCACCGACATATGTGTTGCATCCATATTTATTGACTCTGATACTGTAAGTAATTGTGAAATAACTCTCCTTATCAGGTCAATGCATTCGTAAGAAGTGTTTGTGTCGTGTGTTTTTATCATGAGTGCGTTGGAGTAAATCATAGTGTACATAACTGTAGCATGATATACAGTATTTATGAATGTGAGTTCATTATGCAGATGTGTGCTGTGAATTTTATGGTTTATGTTGTTTATTAAGACGTACTGTCCATGTGAGTAGGGGGTGTCAAGCCACATTCGGCTAAATTTGATCAGAAGTGGGCTAGACCAGTAAAATAAAAACATAAAAATATATAAATAATGATCAACCCCAAACTGTTGTCCATGTTTTAGATTAAAAAAAAAAGTCAAGTTACATTATAGAAATGTTTACATCTACAAACTATGCTTTCAAACAATGTGAATAACATGAACAACCTGATATAAATATGTAATTTGAACATTATTAGACTTTAGTTTGTCATTTACATGCAGATATTATAGTTTAAAAATACACAAAACATTTAGTAATAGGTGGAATATTATTAAAATTGTACTTAACACATTTCAGGTTGTTCATATTTGTTCTGGTTACACCAAATTTTTATAGTTTGTTTTTGTGTAACTAAATGAAAACATTTACAAAGAGAAAAAAAAATACTTGTGAGTATTTATAGGTTGTTTTATGAGAGTGAATATGTCTGCATGTGGAACTAACATTATTAATATATTAGTAGAATATTTACTTCTCATAAATTCATCCAAACGGCCAGACTGGACCCTTTGATGGGCCGGATTTAGCCCCGGGGCCTTATGTTTGACACCTGTGGAATATACAGTGCATTTTAAATACTTATCCTTTGGCAGTAACATGGAGGCAAGAGAGGTCACCATGTGTTTATGCAAAAAAGTTCTAAAGTTATGCATCTTTTCCAGTTCATTCTAAAGTGACACTTTACAATGCTTGTATCATGCAGATTAGATTTTCTTTTTCTGTTTTAAAATGTAATTAATTATTCTTTTTTTTTTTTTTTTTTTTTTTTTTTACCCAAACTTAGTTTTTCCCAAAATGGAGTCAGATCTATTCTCTATAAATCCAATTATGTATGAATTGACTCAATTGACTCAATTCAACAAATAAAGAAACAAATCAAATCAAAACCAACACCTCAGTGGGTGTGGGAATAAAAAAAGACAACCTAAAAGCATTAACATTCCGATGCAGTTTTTAATAATAGTGTTTAACTGGTCGATTGATAGCATTGTAATAAGTTTTACTGTAGATGTGAAGAAATCCGGGAAACTGCATAAAAGAAAACAATTTACAGCCATGGAATTAACTTGTTTAATAATAATAATAATAATAATAATAATAATAATAATAATAATAATAATAATAATAATAATAATAATAATAATAATAATAAAAATAATAATAATAATAATAATAATAATAATAATAATAATAATAATAATAATAATAATAATAATAATAATAATAATGCGACTATTCCAATAAAGAAGTGGTTTACAGTGACCCATTCTTATAAAGCAATTTATAGGGAAGTATCAATACAGGGGACATCCTCTTACAGTTAAAAATGTCCACCCAACCATATTATGTCAAATGTAATGATGAATTGAATACTCTACAGCAGTCATGAATCAGATAAATGGAGGAAGAGGTACATTTCTATAGATAATATCAGACAGAAAGACAGTGTGATGATATATTTCCTACTGAGAAGGAAAACCGATGCACGTAAAGCAAAGCAAAATCGATCTGTGTGACCTTTAAAGTGAAGCTGAAACACTGGACAATATTATTGTTTTGTATTGTTTTGGGGTTTTTTTGCACCTCAGGTAATAGAATAGAAGTACTTTATTGATCCCATAATTGGGAAATTGTTTCATATACATGAAACTGCAGTAGAAAAATTAGAAAATGAGTTGTCATCAGTTGTACATTAGTCCGTCTGTCTGTCCGTGTATGTGCAAAACAAAAACTTTGGCATGCATCAGTGGTTGTGGACAATAGAGAGGGGGCTGGACAGATAGTCAACAACAATAAGATGAGTGAAACTCACTTTCACTTTTGTCAGTTTTATCGACATATCTTCGACATACAGGTCCATTATGTTGTCATCTGAGGTTTGTTAGATGTGGTCTGAAAGTGACAGTGCCAACATGTTATATGCAGCGTGTAAAGCTTGTAAATATTAGTGAAGTATTCCAGTGAGTCGGGGACAAGTGGTCCAAAATGGGTGATTGTGGCTCAGTTGGTAGAGTGGGTCACCCAATGACCGAGAGGTTGGGCGGTTCGCATCCCGGCTCTGGCTGTCCACATGTCGAAGTGGGAAAGACACTTAACCCTGACTTAGACCTTAGAAACCTACTGGTATATGAGTGTGTGAGTGAATGGGTGAATGTAAAGCACTTTGAGCACCATGAAGGTGGAAAAGCACTATATAGGTGCATTAAGGAAAACCCATTGAGAACTGAACTGAAGTTTATGGACATACTGTCAGTATTTTTATTCATTATGTATATAATAAGTAAAAGTG
This sequence comes from Siphamia tubifer, assembly GCA_020466265.1. NCBI lineage: Eukaryota > Metazoa > Chordata > Actinopteri > Kurtiformes > Apogonidae > Siphamia > Siphamia tubifer. The sequence continues at coordinate 40,046,711 of CM035791.1, read as the reverse complement.
ACCAGCAAAAAGGTTACAGTATATATACAAAAAAACCCATACAATTGTTTGTGTATTATTAAAAAAAGAAAAAAACAGGAGTGGGACTAATTTTGAGTGGGAGCAGGATGGCTTCAGGAGTCAGTTACGCAGAATTGGGACGGGGATGGATTGTTTTTCTTTGGGAGTAGGATGAGACAGGAGTGAAAATCCACTCCTGTGTCATGCTCTTGTTTATATACAAACAGATTCCAGACTTTTGAGCTCTTCAGACCCTTTGATATTATGATCTTTAGTATTTTTGTGTTATTTTTTACTTTGTTTGCCTGTTAGCAAGATAACTCCAAAATTATGGATGGATTTGGCTGACATTTACACGAAATGTTGATACTGGCACAAGGAATGAATGACTACATTTTGGTGGTGATTGGTGGATGGATGTACGTGGGGGGGTGTGTGCACATGTGTGTTTCATTTGGTTGTTGAGGGCAGACCGCTGCTCACAGAAGTGAAACTGTCAATCATTTTAGGTCATTTAAGGGGGGTAGGGGTTGGTCTGCCTTGGTGGAGTTTGCGCTCTCTGAGTGCTTTTCTGCTTGTTGTTTTATGTGTTTTATCTTTTTATTTATTCATGCTGCTATATTGATGAATGATGGAACACTGAGCACTTATCGTCCTGACACTTGATCAAGTACCTGCCTAACAGGTTCAGTGTGTGTTTTGTCGTGATGCCAAATGCAATTACTCCCGTCTACAAAACAAATCTACCCACATGTAGAAAGTAACTTTAACCCTTGAGCTCAATCCTGTTACATTAACCCTTTGCTGGTCACACTACAAAAATCATAATAATTTTAGTTTTTGTTTTTTTTCTACCTCACAGGGACTATTATAACATAAAAAATATTATTTTTTATTAAAAAAAAATTTAACTGACCAAAATCTAACTAAAGTATTAAAACCCAAACATTACTCCTTCACCAATCTTACCAACATAATTTGTGACTTGGTTCAAATTAGATGTATTAACTCTTTGTGTTTGTATCATTAGTGATTAACATTAGCGATTAGCATTAGCATTTCATGCTCTCTACCTTTTGATTCAGCATGTTTTCCAAAAATAATTGCATGAATACTAAAGTATTTCTGCAACATGATTAGGATTATTTATGTAAAGTAGACTCTGTAAAAGTTAATAAATGAAAACAAACAACCAACCAAACAAACAAACAAACAAACAAACAAACAAACAAACAAACAAACAAACAAACAAACAAACAAACAAAAACTTTCCTGCAATTTTGTGTCCAAAAGAAAAGATCGTAGCAGAGGTGTTGTCACAGTTATTATTTTCTTCCTTGGTTGTATACTATAGTATGACCTGAATATATCATTGACTGCCCAATAAGTTTGATGTCAAAGGACTTAAATTTAGAATAGATATCAGCGTTCAAAGTTAATTCTACCAAACATTTGAGCTGACCAACAAAGGGTTAAGTGTGGTTATATTTAATAAAAACACTATTACACCCCTAAAATTGTATGTTCTTAATCAATACTGTCATTGTTCTTCTGACCTCTTGGCCAGGTCACCCTTATGAAAGAGATAATGACCTCATTAGGCTTTATCCGGTTAAATAAGGGTTAAATACAATCTAATTTCACTGTATGTTACATATAGTGTGAGTTGTGTTGTCTCACCAATCATGTGTCTACATCATTAACTCTAACAGCAGATCATCATATGCCATGTTCTAAAATGTCTGTGCCATAGCCTACTGCAAAAATGAAAAACAGGGTAAGACGATCAAGTTTAAAAAAAAAAAAAATAATCCAAATGAATACGTTTAATTAAAGTGTGACCTAAGATCCAAAGAAAATAAACCATATTAATCGCGTTCATTGTGTCAGACTCTGTTTAAAGAAATCCAAAATAGTTACACTTACCAATTAAATCTTCCAAACTTTTGCAACAAGTGAAATTAACATTTATTCCACACGCCTCTGTGGCAGAAACTAAAATTAAGCTCGCTAATTACAAGCCAGGAAAGTTGGCAAAATATCTAGACTGATTGAAGATGTTTCTGCAGCATTCTAATTAACTTAACAACTGTTAAAGAAACAACTTCACAAACCAGTACAAATGCCAAAGCTATGTTTGGCAATGGAGGTCATTTTTCATAAATAGAACCAAAATGGTCATGTTTTGTTTGTTTTTTAATGCACAAACACTGGTTCATTGTTCTATAGTGAAAGTGAAACTCTCACTTGCACAGTTGGACATATATCACACATATTTACAACTTGATGCTTGAACATTTTTAGCATATAGCACATAGGCAGCTGATGTGTGGGTGTTTGGAGGCAGGTAGTGTGAGAGCGCTCAGATGCTACTTTTGATAGCAGTCTCCGCCAAGCGTTACATTCACGTAAACACACTGTTATTTAAATAAATAACGCATATCGGGATTTATGCTTGTCCTCTATGACAAGCCCAGCATCTGTTGTCAGGACCATATTGTACAGTTTTATTACCTTAAAAGCATTTTTCCTTTCAGCTATCTGTTCTTCATTGTAAACAATTGTAGAAAGCAATGGGGTATTGAGAATGTAAGAAGAAAAATAAGCGGGGGGTGGGAGGGGATACAGAATATTACTCTATATGGAGAACTGGAGACAAAACATGCCTCGTTTATTCTGAAATGGCTTCTAAGCCTGGGCTTATCTCCAGTTTCTGTGGTGCTAGTCAGCTTAGATGTGCAGATACACCTCACTAGACACCAGCACAGCAGAGGTTTATATCCAATTCCTCTTTTTCAAGGTTGAGTACCATGCCATGAGGCTCTGGCTACAGCTTTTCGTATGTGTCCATTATGTGAGTTGGGATGTAGGTGGAAGTGTAAATGCCACACTATCAGCCACTGTGATCATGGTATCACAGTAAGGCCAGATGAGCACCAATCTGTTACAGTCCATGGCTAACAACTAGATATTTAATTCTACATCCTCCTTCTGGATGAGATCAGTGGTGTGGAAAACTGTGATGCTTGTCCATTTAGGCCAAGTCTCTTCTTTTTCTTTTTTGTCAGTGTGAACGTCTTGCACTCTTAACAAGAAAAAATGAAGGATTTGTCGAAATGGATTAAAGGGAAAACAAATCCCGCCTCCTCACAAATGTTTTACCTGATTTGCAACCATTTCTTATCACTGTGAAAAAAAAAACATTTTCCGTGACTGTGACCTTGACCTTTGACCTACATTCACCAAAATGAATGGGATCTATTCTGGACTACCTTATACATTTTCTGAAAACAATAAACCAAAAACAAGTGGTGCCCAGTACAACACATTTTATCTGATTTGCCTTTTCTGTTATCATTGCACAAACTTTTTTACCTCCACCAAGGAGGTTATGTTTTTACTGCCATTGTTTTGTTTGTTTGTTGGATTTTGTACAACATAACTTGAAAACTAATGGATGGATTTTGATGAAACTGTCAGGGTATGTTGGTAATGGGGAGATCAACTAATGATTAGATTTTGGTGTTGATCTGGTTGTGTAGGGGCAGTGGGGGGGGTACATAATGGGATCCTGCGGTGCGGTTTGCTGGTGGGGGGGTTCATCCCCACTCTGGTTTTGGACACCATAGTCCTGTGGTCTATGAGTTTTTCTACCCTAATAAGGAACTTTACATGTGGTGAAAAAATGGACTGTACTTATATAGCGCATTTTATTCACCACTTGGTGCCCAAAGCGCTTTACAATTCCTCACATTCACCCATTCACACACACACTCAAACACCAGTAGATGGCTGCTGCCAATACACCGGCGCTGCTTGACCCTACTGGGAGCAACTTAGGGTTCAGTGTCTTGCCCAAGGACACTTCTACATGTGGACAGCCAGAGCTGGGACCCGAACCGCCAACCCTTCGATCATTGGACCAACTGAGCCACAACCGCCCATAGTCCGGGCAGAGGGGGGGCTGGAAAGCTCCCCATCGGATCAGCGAGCCACCTTCCCCCCCTCAGCCGGTTGCGTGCACCGCAGAGGAAATGCTCCTCTTAGTAATATACTGACATTCAGCGGATCATCTCGTCTCATCTGAGGCCGTAGTCAGGAAAAATGTGGGGGGCCGTGGACCATCCGGGGACAGATCTCAAGTGCTCAGTTTGATCTGACCCCAGCCAGAGAGAGAACCAAACCCCGGCCCCGAACCGCTGCACCGTGCCGTCGCACACGGGCAGAAGAAGAGGCCACATGAACTGAACCATCAGAGAAAACAGTTGATTTTTAATGTTTCTTCATTTATGTTATTCATGTGAGAATGAGGGTCGTAACATCCAACGCAAACTTTTTTCAGTTTTTTTGACCAAACGCACCCTGATGGGATCCATTCTGGACCACCTCGCACCTTTCCTGAAAATTTCATGGAAATTGGTCCAGCAGTTTTTGCGTTAGCTGCTTACAAACAAACAAACAAACAAACTCCCCTTTGGGGATGGGAGAGGCAACAATACCCTCACCTCTTGCATTTCACCTTATTTGCCTTATCTATTATCAGTGTGAAAACACATTTTTGGTGACTGTGACCTTTGACCTACATTCACCAAAATGTTATAGGATCTATTCTGGACCACCTTGAACCTTTCCCGAAAATTTCATGCAAATTGGTCCGGTAGTTTTCTTGTAAACTCTCTTAAAAACCACCAAATAAACTCTCCCCTTCAGAGGGTGGAGTGACAAGCACGACAAGGACAGTTGTTGGCTCTGTAAAGCCCAAGTTTGGTTTTGTCTTCACACATTCAGTACACACATACACACCAAAGGTACACACAGCATTTGCACCCCATGCAGATGAAATATCTCATTCATATGCATAGTCTTATGTAAGCTTGTGGGGGTACAAAGTTGTGATGAGTTGCTGTGTAATACTATCTTCCAGATGGATTCTGTCTCCCTTATCCCCAAGCCTGAGGGAAAAGCAAGGCTTCGCTTTCATTCATGTTCTACTATCACAGCTCACATCGCTATTAATACAAGCAGCCAGCGCTGGGCAGTACATTAGAATATCAAAACATTGGCCGGGGAAGGACTTCTATTTTCAGGGAGATAGGATAATGTTTTTCTGGGTGGCTGACAACTGATAGTGGCCTATGGCTGGCTGGCGTGTGTGCACGTCTGCGCTGTATCAACCACGCCTCACTATCCACCTGGGTTTGTCTCTGTTTAATGTCTGTCTGCAAATTTTCCACCTGTCAGTATCTCTCTGTGCAGGCCTATTGGTTTTATGATGACTTTTTTTTTGGGTTATCCATCCAATGTCTGTCTGTTTCTTTTCATCTTGGTATGTGATGTCTTTTCTAAATCCTTTACAAACCTCTTTACTTTTGTTATGTGCATCTTTTTGCTCTTTCCAGCCCACTTTCTTGCTCCTTTTTATTTGGACAAATGATAGAGATTTAACCATCCATTCACTCCCGAGTCAGTTCCCCAAAGGCACATTTCATGTCCGACCCGTAGGCGCTTTGTGCAAGTCTACATCTCCTTTTCATGTATTTGTGTTTCTTTTAGGGCTGCACGATATTAGAAAAAACTGACTTTGAAATTTTTTTAACCCTGCAATATATATATATATATATATATATATATATATATATATATATATATATATATATATATATCAGTATGAAACAATCCTCACAGCTGTTTGATATGCCGATGCAGTCAAACAGATTCTTGTAGCAGTAAATAAATGAAATTAATCATTAAAAAAAATGAACTAATAAATATTTTTTTTAAATTAAATAAATACAATTAAATAAAAAATATTTACAATTAAAAACATTTAATAAAAAATAAATACAAATGAATAAAATAAATTAAAAATGAATACAAATAATATGAACAAATAAAATATATTTTATATAAATTAATTAATATAAATAAATAATTCCACATAACATCCTTCTTGTAGCTGAAATAAGTAAATACATTTAGTAAGTAAAAAATAAATATATACTTGAATATAATAAAAAATTTTTATAAAAAATTATAAATCAAACAATATTAGATAAATTTTTTTAATGAATTAATAAAAATAAATGAATAAATATGTAAAAAATATATACAGATAAATAACAATTAATGAAAAATAAAAATAATTGTGAACTGTGAAGTGACTATTCCACACACGTACATTGAGATGTCGATGCTCAAACAATATATTGTGCAGTTCTAGTGCTTGTTGCCGTCCGTCCGTCCGTCCGTCCGTCCGTCCGTCCGTCCGTCCGTCCGTCCGTCCGTCCGTCCGTCACATCTTGCGCTTCCGTCAACTACAGTATGTTCTCATCGGCGTCGTTTCCTATTGTTCCTCCAGAAAGGAATTAAAGCACCATCCTAAAACCAGCCTTCTAAGTAATCTATTTAAGGCAGAAAAATTGGTAGAACACAACACACACATATACTATACACACACACACACACACACACACACAGGCGCACAATAAAATAATAAAGATGGCCCGAACTCAAACGATAAAGAACAGCTTAGAGGCTTATTTCATTTGAAGATTTTCCCATATTTTGGCTATTTTATTCAGAGCTCAAGATAAAATTGGATCAGACATTTCACTGCTCATGCCTTTCTCCATCTGGAGGCTCAATGTCTATCTCGCACCTCTCCTCTCTCCTTTCTCCTTTCTCCTCTCTCTCTCTACCACCCTCATTCCTTCCGGCCGCACGACTTGGTTTCTCTCTCCTTTCGCCAAACTTGTCTTCTCTCCTGCTGCGTTCTTCCCTCATTCTCTTCCTTTCTCCCACTTCTATCTGGCGTCCTTCCCCTTTTCTCCTCTCCCTTTGCTTTTCAGATCTTTACACTTTCTTCTTCTCTTCCTCTCTCTGGCATCTCTTCCTCTTTGTCTCCTTCCTCCTCTTCTTCATCTCCATCGCTCCACCTTACCCACTCTCTATATCCTTCCTCCCTCCCTACTTAGGTCACTATAAATAGAGCCTCAAGGGAGTTTCATAATGGACTTCTGCCTCTGACCTTATTACAGACACATTACTGACCATACTCATCTTTCTTGCCTTTCTCCTACTCTCTCAGTCTCATGTATACACACACACACACACACACACACACATACAACAAATGTTTCTCCCATCCTGCTGTTGTCTTTGTATTTGCACCATCTCTAATCAAAAGTGCATCTTAACTCTTTACTATTCTGGGAGTGATTTTGCTTAAAACTCCTGAAAATACCTCCTTATATTAAAATGACAGCTGTTCTTCAACTGTTTGGAGCACAGATATATCATATATATATATATATATATATATATATATATATATATATATATATATATATATACAGGTACAGTGTTACCTCTACTTATGGAAGCCCCAGCTAATGAAAAATCCAAGTAACGAAAAACATTTACCACAATTTTTCATCTCTGACTACGAAAGAAAGTTGTATTCATGAAAGGAAACTGAAACCTCATAAATACAGTTCATTACAATATGTAACTATGTCATTTACGTAAATGCGTCACATACGTACTGAAACTGTGGAATTATTGGCTCTCATGCCTTTACAAAATAGGCAGTTGAGAACACTTTTTTACATCTTTGTATACTGTAAAGATAACTGTAATTATTTGCAGTATTTATTCTTATGCATCTTTTTTTTTCTTAACTATGGATCATGTGTCCCTACTTGTGTCCTTAATAAAGATTATCATGTACGTATCATCCCATTGGCTATGAAGTAGCTACCCATGATACTTTTTGTTACCCTTTGACCCTCATTCATCACAGAGCAGCTGTTGCGTCTCTCAGTAACACAGACACTTTAATGGTCATTTCTTCACCTAGACCAGTGCTTTTAGTATCAAAAGTTCTGCAGGAAGAGTATATGACCAACAGACTATCATCAGCTTAAGGAAAATTGTTAAAAACTTGGACTCTGCAAGCCCGGAGAGGTGGAGACCCGACCGAGCAGCGGAGTCTCCCACCCACAGAAGACGACATCAGAGGCGGCAGAAGCGTGGCTGTCGCGGTGGATTTACAGCTAAGCTAAGAGCTAACCCATCCTGCTCGCCAATGTACGCTCACTGGAAAACAAGCTGGACTACCTGAAGGTGGATTTACAACATGATCCACCAGGCTGCTGCATCCTCATTCTCACCCACACATGGATCAACTCTTCTGTCCCGGACACCGACATTAGCCTAGATGTGCTAACAATATTCAGGTCAGACAGGTAAACCCAGGGGTGGTGTTTGTGTCTACACTAACAGCTGGTGTTAGCCTGGATGGGCTAAAATCTATTTTTTATTTTTTTTTATTTTTTTATTTTTTTGTCTGCATTTGTTGTCATTGTTTAACACCACAGAGAGGGTGTCAACATTGTTTGAGATCAATGCATTTTTTAGTCTTGCAGCCAGGGCTAAAATCTAAATCTACATTTAATTTTAACACATATTTTCATACAAAATATGTAATTTTGTTTGAGGTTAGAGGGGTAGTATTGGGGCCTTGGAGTGAATTAGGCCTTTTACATGTAAAATGCGACTCTAATTATGAAAAATTAATTAATTTTGTATGTAGCGGTACCACTCTATATCATATTTGTCTTCTAGAAAATAACCTTTTGTGTATGTGGTGTTACTGTTGCACTTCAGAATAGAATACAATAGAATACAATAGAAGTACTATATTGAGCCCACAATTTGAAAACTGCTTTATATTTTATTTTATATATATATAAAATATATATATATATATATATATATATATATATATATATATATATATATATATATATATATATATATATATATATATATATATATATATATATATATATATATATATTCAGAAAGAGCAATTTGTTCATTTTCAATTGATGGAGCTACATTAATGTGGGAACAGTATCTTTAGGTGTTATTAAAATAATGCCGAGACCAGGATATATGGTTGGTAAGAGGTTAGGAAATCTACATGTCCATTCCATTCCTATGTGTTTTTATCCTTTAAACTTCACAAGCCTCATCACAGCTTCTCACATTGACATTTCTTTTGACCAATTTGTCGTCCCGTTGTTCCCACGTTTTGCTCCAAGTAATTGGCTCCTAATCTTAATGAGATTTATAACAACATTTGGGATTTGTTGGTGTGTTAGTTTTCTTCTCCAGGGATGCGTTACAATGTGAAAAAAGAGAATCTTAATTTGTTCATAAGATTAAAAAAGAAAAAAATAGAACCACATCATTAGTGTTGCACATTTCCATGTAACCAGTGGCTACGGTTACAAGCTAATGAGCTGGCTGGCTGTTTGTGCTACCTTATAATGGTGTTAATGATAAATGCCAGCAGTGCCATTTTGAAATCTGGAGTGCCAACATGGGGATTATGGTCTGCCATGGTGTGAGCCACATGAGGAAGAACATACTGATGTCCAAAAATGTCAAGTTATTCCTCTGACACCATCTTTGTTGTTTTGTCCCTCTGTCTGTGTGATCTACTGCTGCCAGTGCCCTAATTAACTTTTATCTGGGGTCTGTTCGCCGCACAAGCACTACTTTCTGAACTGAGCCTGAATGTGCTTGAGCTTGTGGGAACTAGAGCAGTAGTTACTGAGCAGCGATGCAACTATCTGAAGAGAGAGAGAGAGAGAGAGAGAGGGAGCTGGAGCTATGGCAGTGCTGGAACAGGCGTGTGTTATTTTCAGTTTCATTTTGGTAAAATCCAAACTCTTTAAAAGAAATGACACAACAGGCTTAGAGGAGCTTTCAATCAGACTCTGAGGAGAAAGTCATCACCCCCCCCCCCCCCCCCCAAAAAAAAAAGACCAAAATACAAAATACTGATACTTCCATGTATCAAAATTAAATAAAACCACATTAAATTAAAAAAAAAAAAATTAAAAAATGATAATGATAATAATAATAACACTGCTTTACAATTTTTTTAGAAAGTATCTGCTTCAGATATTAAATGTGCTAAATCTTACATACTTTAATAAGATGAATCAGAAATGGGTAATAGTGATCTTTTATGTGCAAATGTGATCTTTTTATGTGCAATAGTGTAAAATGTAAAATGACAAAATGCTTGGGAACTCTTTTTTTTAAATAATGGTGATTAAAAAAATAAATAGTTAATGGCGGTTAAGTCGATTAATCGTGACAGCCCTAGTTGTTAATCAAAGTTGAAATAGTTAACCCTTTAAACTTCCAAGGGTCCACATATAGGCTGGAAGTAGTCGCTCAAAAATATTATTCAAACCACACAAACTTGTTCCAAATGTCACATGACCTAATGTAGTTTGACAACAGAGATTCTCACACAGCAGTAGATATAAACCACTGGTAGATAAAACATCCACAGCAGGTACAATCACTCATTTGTTCAAAATACAAATGTCACACAGCTGATCTGAACCTTTATTATATCCACAGAGGAACCATATTCCAACAAAAACAAACAAACAAAAGTTCCATAGTCCATTCCAAAAGTACATATGTACGTAGTCAGGAGTCTGAGTCACATGGTCCCTCTGACCAGACAGTCCCCTCCTGAATGCATCAGGTGACATCATGTGATGCAGGATCTTCCTTTTTCAGGCAACAGGTATCTTGTAGCTTTCCATTGGGGGGGGGGGTTGTCGACCAAGAGATTTTGTTTTTTTCCGTTCACGGGTGTTCTGTCTCTGGAAAATTCCATTGTTTGTTTGTTTATTTGTTATTATACACTGTACAATGAAATTTGTCCTCTGCATTTAACCCATCCTTCATGCTTTTGGGACACCTGTAAGGAGCAGTGGGCAGCCATGGGCGGCGCCCGGCATCCCATCTCCAGCTGTAGAGCCAGACTAATGGTCACCCAAAAACAAACATGTTTTTGGGTCTTCTTACTCTGAGGCAAGAGTGCTAACTGCTAACTGTTAACTGCTCAGCCACTATGCTGCCAATTACATTTACAAACTCTACTGTAACAATAAAACGGAAATAACCTGAACAAATATGAACAACCTGAAATGTTTAAAGAAAATAAAGGACAATTTTAACAATCTACTTCTGTTACTAAGTGTTTAGTGTCTTTGTCTTTGGGGCGGCCATGGCTTCTGCCAGTCTGCCCCAGGGCAGCTGTGCCTACATATGTAGTTTACCACCACCAGAGGGTGCATGTGAGAGTGAATGAATAATGGGTCACTAATTTGAAGCGTTTTGAGTGGCCAAAAAAAACGCTATATAAATCCAATCCATTATTTGTAGATCTGATCCATAAGGCACATGTAGAAATAATAAGTTGAGGCAGAATAAGAAGAGCGCTAACCGCTAACCGCTCAGCCATCGTGCCACCCAATTCTAATTCACCCCAACCCCCTTCAAGGTCTGTTGTCCACAGGGTCATCCCCCACATGTCACCTCTGTATCTCTGTATGCACATGACTTCAGAGTCAAAATCCCAAAGAATACAAACATTTATACTTATACAAATTATTATAACATTTATATCTCTGGTCTGATTGTAATTTCCAACACAGACACTTTCGATTTATTTGATGAAAAGTACCAATTTTGTTGCTTCCACTCATTGGAGAGAAACATTATGCATGATTCAGCACATGTGGTGTTGATTTGAATAGTTACTACTTCAAGTGAGCACTTCACCATCAACATTAAAAATGAATTACACTCATGTAGTTAAGTCTAAGGTGATTTCTACATTAACCTCAGCATGCACTTTTCATGTTCTCAGTGCTATAAACAGTACATGTAAGTGTATATACATGAAGTAAAACACTCTGAAGTATAGAATGTGTACAGTACACTAAGCGGCAGTGGCCTAGATTTGCCTTTAAATCAAACACAGCCTTGACTTCTCATGTTCCCCCTGAGAAATACATGGATAGTATTGGTGTGAATAAACATGCTGTTTTTTTTTTTTTCCTGTTGCGGGATTGGTTTGTTGACTGGGTTTGACTGACATGTGGCCTAGATGCAACTTATTGATGCTGCCGGGCACAAAAACTCAGTAAAGCTCAGAGGCACGAGGGTACAGTTTAAAGTAGTGAGAAACTTCACAAGCTCAAATTGCAGCAGGTATAGTAGCGTGACGACCAAAAATGTTTAATGTTACAACGAGGATAATGAGTTACTTTTGTCGGGAAAATCTTTCCACTCTGAAGATATATATTTCCTTTTTTTTTTTCTTCCCGCTTTCTTCCCAGATGAGCTGGAGTAGTGTTACAAGTGGGTGGATCATCTATAAAAAGCAGCAGAACTGAAGCCCCGGATCCATCTTTAGTATTGAAACTCAGGTAGCACTGATCAAACGATATGCTTGTACTGGCAATTTCTTCTGGAGAAATCAAAGAATTGTAACCGTGTGACTGAAATGTTGATAACAAAAAAAACAACATTAAAGTGAAATATTCGAGCGCTGGTTCTTTTTTAATGTTACAGTTGAAACTAGAGTGGCGCAATATATTGTTTGAGCATTAATGTCGCAATGTACGTGTGCACAATAGTCACATGACAGGTCCTGTTAATGTAGGAGATGAATGAGCTCAATGTTTTCTCATCTATTTTCAAGGATATTTAACACACACTGAGCACAGCACAATCATTCTGAACCAGTTTGGAGTGAGGGACTAGTAACAAGACTGAAAAATGAGCGACCAACAAGAGAAAATCACCCAAAACCAACAAGAGAAAATCACCCAAAACCAACAAGAGAAAATCACCCAAAACCAACAAGAGAAAATCGCCCAAAAGAAACAAGAGAAAATCACCCAAAACCAACAAGAGAAAATCACCCAAAACCAACAAGAGAAACTCACCCAAAACCAACAAGTGAAACTCACCCAAAACCAACAAGAGAAAATCACCAAAAACCAACAAGAGAAAATCACCCAAAACCAACAAGAGAAACTCACCCAAAACCAACTAGAGAAACTCACCAAAAACCAACAAGAGAAACTCACCCAAAACCAACAATAGAAAATCACCCAAAAACCAACAAGAGAAAATCACCCAAAACCAAAAGCATGGTGCCAGAAAGAAAATCAACATCAGTTAACATCAGTTATTTTTTTCTTTTTATTTACTTACTTATTTGGATTTTTATCATTGTATTTATTTTGTATTTTTTAAATGTATTTATTTATTTTATTTTGTATTTATTTATTCTAAAATAAAGCCTTTAAAAAGTGAGTTACTGTGTAGATAATGTGTCATGTCATGTATATGGATGAATATGTATGTATGTGTATATATATTTATGTATTTTTTGTTTCTTTTTTCTCTACCCGTTTCATATTATGAATTGTGTAGCTTAAGGTGCATAGTAGGCGGGCATTAATAAGCTTTTTCAGTCAAATTCTGTATTGTTCTCTGTTCTTTTTTCAGTTCTTTTTTTGGATCTTTGACTGAAATAAACTAAACTAAACTAAACTAAACTAAACTAAACTAAACTAAACTAAACTAAACTAAACTAAACTAAACTAAACTAAACACCTAATATTTTTTTTACTTAAATACAGTAACAAAGTACTTTTACATAGTTACTTTTCTGATCAGTTGTTTCTAGTATCATTCACGTAGTTTTCTGAAAGACTCAATCTACCTCCTTCTCTGAGTTTCCGTCAATCCCTGATAGTGAGAAAAACTCAAGCACAACAGCCCTACATTAACTATTCACTATAACCTGGCTTACAGCTCTCAGAAAGGTGGATAAAAAGGCTAAAGTTAGGGCATTAGTGCATCTGCGGCTTCTGTGGATAAACATTCGGAAAAGAGTTTTAGTGGGAACATGGCTAGAGGTTGTGAGTTCAGACTAAGGTGATTTAATTTTAAGATTCATTTCCATTTCGGGCTATGCAGCAACACAGAATTATTCGATTTAATACAGAGTCACTACGCGGTTAATTATTTATTTACTAAACTCATCGAACTTAGTTGGTCAGAAAATAGATCAGGACGTTGCGCAATAAAGTTCAGGCGCAGTTCATATGGAAAAGAGTTTTACTGTATGCACCATTAATGTTAGACTGGAAGAAAAAATATACTTTTGTTTTTGACAGAGAGAAAATGGCAGCTGTGTTTGAATAATAAGATGAATAATCGTGTAAAAATTCTATGAAAATATAAAGAGATTTACAGAGTAGCATGTAGATGTAATCTTTTTATTTTTAATTTACAGTTTTATTTTCTCAAAACAATAGAAATACAGAGTTTCTACATTACAAATATGGTTTTGTTAACATAATACTACTACTATTACTATTACTACTACTACAATGACTACTACTAGTACTACTACTACTACTACTACTAATAATAATAATAATAACAACAGCAAAGTTTTACCTTTTATTTCATAATTTAGACTTTATTTCACAATTTTGAATATTTGTCTTTTTATCTCATAATTTTATCTCATCTTTATTTAATATGGACATAACAAATGACATGAATACAATCACAAGGACAGCACCAGTGCTAATTCACCAGTCCATAGGTGGCTTAAATAGGCCATACATAAAAAAAAAAATTACAAGTTAATTCAAATTACAAATTATAAATAGAACAATAGATCCATGATCACAACAAACTGCTGTAAAACTACATTTGATTTAATCATTAAAACAGAAATCTCCTCAAATAAACAACTTTGCATTATAGTTTCACTTGTGTTTTTTTTTTATGTCGCAATTTTACACTTTGGTTTTAATTCTATGGTGTTTTTTTTAGAGTGTAGGTTGGCTTTGCTTTGCAAAAAGGTTTAGCGACGTTGGTGAGGGAAGTCTGTCATTAGGAACACATGGCCCGTACATAAACAAAAAGGTTAAGAGTTCAAATGTGGAAATACTAAAGTGGATTTGATTCCTTTAAAATGCCCAACAGGGTTTAAGTCTATGGCGTTAGGTTACCCATTATTCCTTTTACATAAAGATCTCCTTACATGTGATGTTTTCCAATGCTTTGAAAGACTTTTTTCATTGAACTCACAGGTAAGGTTGGATGATGTTCCAATAAAGTGCGACCTAAAGCTTTTCATATTAACCCTCAGGTGTGTGCTCCACAAAAGACCCTAGTAGTTATGAACTGTGCGTAAAATGTACACTTGTGGAATAATGTCTCCAAAAAATTCATATGGTTTATTTTTACATTTTCTACATTTTTTTTTTCAATTTCATCAACTTAAGCTGTAAATAAAAATAACAAATACTCAGTCGTTGTTCATTTTTTAACCCTTTAAATACCAGGTTTGTAATATAATCGAACTTTAAAAAAAAAATTTTTTAATATTTTCATATTCAGATTCAGTTTATTGTCATTTACATGAATACATGAAAATGAAATTAGTACTCAGGACCAGCAGTATGTGACCTAATATGCAATAATGTAAATATAATAAATGATCCAGGTAGTTAACGGCAATAAAAACCTAATGGTTAATGAAGTAAAGAATAAATAAATAAATAAATAAATAAATAAATAAATAAATAAATAAATAAATAAATAAAAGCGAAAATTAACAACTTTTGAATTCTGACCTGAAAACATAACATAACATAAAGTGCAAAAGTCTGCGTAAAATACACTGTACACCCTGATATCGGAGGCTTAACAACATATACAGTATAAAGGCAACCAAAGACTAAAAACGTTAGAAAGCTAAAGGTTATAAGTTCAAATACTCAGCTGAACTAGTCACTAAGTATGAAAGCGTCTAGAGGGAAAAAAAAAAAAAAAAAAGTTGCATGGAAATGTTAATAGACTGAAAGACGAAATCACCCCGAAGCTACCAGCGCTGCATGACTGGTTCTTTTCAGCGTGGGCCCCACACAAAGAGGTGCAGTGAACAGGGGAAATAACACGAGGTTAGTTAGTTAACTGGGGTCATAAGGTCAAAGGTGCGTAGGCTTTTAAGTGTCTCTGTGTTTTTGTGTGTTTGAGTGCACCTGAGTGTGTCTCCAGGCTTCTGTGAGTTATGTACGAAGCTGCACATGTACGGCCGTGCGTGTGAGCCATAAAGAAGATGTGCTGCGTGATGAAAGAGCCCCTGTGCAGGTGGACGCCAAGGTCAGAAGTTGAAATGGTGTGGGGGTCTATAACAGAGAGGATTCCCTGCATGACTGAATCTGTTTGCAGTAGGTTGCCTTGTCAGAGGAACTGATGAATGGGTTTTGAGTATCTCGGACTTGTAAGCTCAGAGGTAATGGACTACAGCTGAGTGAGCCAAAAGTATTGTTTCCAGAAAAGCTGGCATGTGGAAATTATTACTGTGTGGATAAGAGTCTTGTGACCGATATTCATTAGTCAAACCGACTACAGTTTGCATCAGAAAGGAAGTAAGCACAGAGGAAAATGTATCTGAATAGAATAGAATAGAATAGAATAGAAGTTTATTTGCCATTTTTGTAGGACATATTATTACTCTGTAGCTACACTCGAGTCTTGTGACCGATATTCATTAGTCAAACCGACCACAGTTTTGAAAGTTTTTTTTTTTACATTAATAGAGTGGTGTTAGCATGTTAGCATCAGAAAGGAAGTAAGTACAGAGTAAATGGTATCTGAAAAGAAAAGAAAAAAAAAGAAGTTTATTTGCCATTTTTGCAGGACACATTATTACTGTGTAGCTAGAGTCTTGTGTCTGATATTCATTAGTCATTCATTACTCTTTTTTTTACATTTATGTTAGCATCAGAAAGGGAATTTTTTTTTTTTTTTAACTTTGCCATCTGGTATCTATCACGATACCATCTGGGACCCTTTCACAACCAATCAGTTTTCAAAGGAGGGGCCTGATCTAAAATTCTTGCATATGATTAGATGAAGAATCTGTCCTTCATCTTGACTGACATGTCAACTCAAGCCGTGACTCAGAGCGACAGCAGGAAGAAGAGCCATACTGTAAGTCGAACATCAAAACAAACGCGACAGTATGATGGCTGCACCTAAACAGACCACTGCGTTGTTTGTAAATGTCCGTTGTCGTATGTTCAGCGAAAATCTGAGGATTAAAGGCAACATTGACAACAGTCAGTGGATATTCTTTGAACTTCCCTATGGAAAACAAGTAGACCAGCAGCTTGCAGAACTTGGTCGTAACATGTCAGATGTTCCAGAAAAATCCTCTGGCATATGTCTGAAATGCCTTCGCTTGGTAGGGAGACACCAGTGCACTGTGGACACTATAAGGGAATGACAAAAAGATGAAGAGGACACAAGTGACGACAAAAAGACGACAAAGACATCAGCCGTGGCACAGACTGCGACAACGCCACCCAGTCATGGGAAGTCCCATCTAACGACACTGATGGACTCCTTTGTTTTTCAGAAAGCCTGAACTACACGATAGTCAGATGGTTGCGTGAGCCTAGCATGCAGTTTGACAAAACGCAGCCAGATGATGTGAATCAGGTTATATAGGCTAACTATAGTGATTTCATTAAATTTTTATTTGTTCTGTTTTCAAGTTCGGGTTACCGATACAATTCAAATTGTGACCAGAATTAAAAACATTTCCTCATATCTAGTGTTAGCCTAAATATTTGATATAATTAACATTCCTTAGTAATAAAATGCTACTGCATTGTCTTGAACTGATTATTATTATATAGATAATTTTGTTGGAATAGCAATGTGAAACAAATATCATAAATTTTCCACTTCATTAGGTAGAAAATGAGATTTAAACCAGATCATGCTCTGACCATTTCACATTAAATTTATATAATGAAACACTCATCTAGTCACCAATCCCTTTTAATTATGTATGTGTGATTCTATGTGTGCTCCAGGCTGTTGCCATAGTGATACATAAAATAAATGGGACAAAAATATGAACTATTTGATGAAACTGATGAAATGTTTATGAGTTAAATGTCCAACCGTGCATTTCTCTGAATGTCGATGAAATTTTACTAAATTTTGGAACAGATTGCTCATGTTTCTCACAAATAAGTAGAGTTTAATTTGAACTAAATCTATGTTCTATTTCATTGGATCCTGTACCTCTATGAAAAAATATCCAAAATGAAAACCCAATATTTGCCTTTTTTACATGAAGGTTTTTATTCCTTTTTGATTCCAAAAAAAGGTTAATTCTTCTTTAAGATGACCATGTAAACGCCTAATTCCAGGAGAAAATGATAATTCTAAATTAAACTGAATTCCGAATAAAGTCACTCGTTTATTCCAATCTTAATTCCGAATTCAATAATTCCTCTGACATGTAAACTGTTAATTCCATTTTAATATTATTCCTTTTGTTCTGCACATGCTTCTGGTTCATTTCTATGGTTGATTCAGTCAAACTCCTGCTTCATAATTATCACAAAAATAAATGCAAACATCACATGTAGTGTCTGGTCTTCCATGTTGATAGTTGAAACGAGTACAAAACCGGAAGTGGATGCGATTGTGTCCTTCTGGTAGACATCCAGATATGAAGTGTCCATTCTGTCCAATCAGAACCCTCTGTACCTCAAGCTTTTAAAGCCTAATTAACTAGAGCGGAATACACCCATTTCACATGTAAACCTTCATTCAGAATTGACATGTCTATGTAAACACTAACAAAATATCTTCAATTCCAAATAAATAATTCAGAATTAAAAAACATCATCAGAGAAAGAGAGAGAGAGAGAGAGAGAGAGAGAGAGAGAGAGAGAGAGAGAGAGACACACACAGAGAGAGGAAGATGATTGACAGCAGTTTTGGGACATGGGGAGCTTAAGTCTCCACCCCTTCCAGGAGGCTCCTGGGGCCTGAGATCAGAAAATGAATGAATGGTATTCAATGAGAAATAAAATTCTAAAATGGTATCTGGTTTGTCATGTGCCCTGAATCACACACATGTTGTACCTCATAATAAATAATAATTATTCAAGTGCGTTTCAACTGCTTCTGTTAACAAACAGCTGATTAATTTGTGACTAAAACATGTTAATAATTTGGACTACACGCCTGGTGCACATGTGACATCACCACAGATTACACACCACAGCTGAGCTGTGACGTCACATATGTCACATTGTAGTCTCTTACTAAGCCAATGTAAAACCTAACGTCACGTTTGCTTCCTATCAAAATGGGTGGTCTGCCTATGACACATCACATATTTCTTATATAATATAATAATAATAATAATATTTCTACAATAAAGCTTCATTTCTCATGGTTCTGCTGTGACACTGAAACAGTTCAGACACTGAACCTGCAAAAATGTTCAGTAAAAACATCTGTAGTTTACAGTAGTTTTGGAAACACTCAAGCTGATAAAACTCAGTATGAATAAAAATATCACTATACAATCTGAGCATATTTTAAAAGTCATAAATCTACATAAATGAACAATAATCTCAAATAATACTTAAGTCAATTCACCCCTATTCAATTTATTTGTGAGCTCAGCACACATAGACTACAAGTAGAATGTGTGTGTGTATATATATATATATATATATATATATATATATATATATATATATATATATATATATATATATATATATATATATATATACGTATATATATATGTATATGGCAAAAACATGAGACTAATGATAAACCAAATGAAAACAGAACCAGTCAAAAAGACGAATGCAAACTGTTTTGCATCAGAGCTGTAATTGGAGTTGAATTACTTTTCCTACAACTGGAGAACAAAGACTTATTCTTGTTATATCAGGTGTCTTACAAGACCACAGCATGGTTGTCAGAGCTCAGTGATATGGTGACACAGTTTCTCCACCACAGTCTGGGATCATTTTAACAAGGAGATATTTTAATCCCTCCTCCCTCTCTCTTACTATCACATAACACACAGTGAACATGGAGATGGGGAAGAAGAAAAAAAAAATCAAAGGACTTTATCTGTCCTCTGGTAAACCAAGCATATTTCACAGGCAACATCATGTCTGCAGCTTATCCATTTCTACATATGCAGCAGCACAGTGTATGCATTGTATGTGTGCCTTCATGGTGTGTGGGAGGGGCTAACGGAGAAAAACAGCAAAGGAGAGGAGACGAAAGAGTAGGAGGATGACATGAGAGAGAAAAAACTAACAGAAAGAGCCAAGAAAAGAAAATCTAGCTAGTAGAAAAAAGTGTGAGACTGTGATGTTGAGTCCTTGGAGATGCTCTTTTCCTTTTTTCTCCATCACTTTTTCATAATGCCATTGATCTCTTGGCTTTCTTGGTCAGGTATGCTCTACACCCCCTTCTATTCCCCTCCCCACTATACACAAACCTGGAGACTAAAGCCTTAGAGAGCCATGTTACCATATTTTTTTTTCAACAGAGGATCCTCATCTTGTTTATTAATGAACCCGGGATGCTGCAAAACAAATTACTTTGACTATAATATTGCTTCAGAGAGAGAAAAAAAAAAAACACTATTAAAAAAACCAAGTTATAATCAAATTAAGGGTGACAAAAGGTGGCGAAATGACTTTTGTGCGTCATCAGTTGCATTCAGGCATGAAAAGCAATACAGGACATTACCAAAAGAAAGTGTGAAAACCTTGAAAATATAGCATTTGTTTTATCAGTGGGATAATTACCGACAGAGAATGTCCCAGCACGATAATAAACACACTAAAATAAAATATGGGAAAGTGTTCTGCAGTGAAAAATGATGGCTTTATGAAACGTGAATGTGTCTGGATAAGAAATGTCTGACCTTGAGCGTTAGTTTTACAATAAACTGACAACAAACACTCAGAAAACCTGTGAGATGCTGTTATATTGAAGTTGCAGTGAATGTGTTCTAGCATCACTGAACAAAGATGCAACAGTGTTTTAGAATATTTTAACCCCTGTATTATGTTAAAGGGATTTTCTGAAGTAAAATTCATTTTAGCTCCATTTTTAGATGATTGGGAGTATATACATTGAGTTGAGTTGACATCAAAATCACATCATTCAGGTGTATATTGAGAAATTTCCATGTTGCCGTTTTGAGCCAAACTGTGTTAACATGGAAGTGATTAGGCCATGTCTTTTTGTCGACATAAAACACGATTTTTACACCTCGTCGTTGCATTCTTTTTTAAAAACAATAACCTGTTAGTAGGCTAAGCTCTGCTGTTGCATACAGCTTCATTTCAAATTCTAATAAAATACTGGACCATGTTTTTAAAAAAAAGAATCGAGTATTACAGACTTCCTCTAAAGACGACTTCTGCATCTGGAAAGGTACTGACTTGAGATAAGTAACTCTGGACCCATGACATGAAGACCCCAGGACACTTGGGTTTGCCTTCAGGGACCCTGTACTTACTACCATGTAAGTATGATGATGTTTAGAACTTGAGAAGAAAAATAAAGTTTCATGTCAGTGAAAAGACATGCCCTCATCACTTCCATGCTAACACAGTTTGGCTAGAAATGGCAAAATCGAAATTTCTCACTGTACATCTGAATGGTGTGATTTTAATGTCGACTACATGTATGTACTCCCAATCATCTAAAGATTGACTTAAATGAATTTTACTCCAGATAATCCCTTTGAGAATCTATTTTAGTTATGTCAGTTATTGTGTTGACAAGAGTACTGGTTATATTTTCTTTTCTTAATATTTTCTTTGTCGTGTCGTGTCGTGTCGTGTCGTGTCGTGCCGTGCCTTGCCTTGCCGTGCCGTGCCGTGCCTTGCCTTGCCTTGCCGTGCCTTGCCGTGCCGTGCCGTGCCGTGCCGTGCCGTGCCGTGCCGTGCCGTGCCGTGCCGTGCCGCGTCGCGTCGCGTGTCGTGTCGTGTCGTGTTGTGTCGTGTCGTGTCGTGTCGTGTCGTGTCTTGTCTTGTCTTATTTTATACTGTGGTATGTGTGGACACACCAGGAACCGTAATATTTTTTAAAAATATATTATTATACAGAGGGGTAACATATAATAATACATATATTTGTTGCCATGTTTATGGAATGACTTCTCATGCTAATAATTAAACAAATGGCATTTGTGATATAATGGGAAAAAAATGCATTATGTACTTGTGTGTTTTCCATATTTAGTAAATATTGGTAAAATGTGTGAATACATCCAATGGAAAATCAACTACTAAGTAAAAAGTGTGTTTTTGCACCAGGGGGAATTTCTGGCATTTAGTCTCATTTGTTTTGGAAAATGCAGTGCGATACATGTTAGGATCTGGCTGTAAAGCAGAGAACATGAATTCCCATTTTACATCTTACAATATGTCAGGAAGCAAAAGAGTTTATAATTGTCCAGAGCAACAAGTCTATCATCATAGGAAAATGTCTTGAGACACACAATCATTGCCATAAATGCGGTCCCTACTCTGCTCTTCCAACCAGTACTCTTCCTCAAAGTTGGTATTTTTGCAAATAATTTAGGTTCAAAGGTTGCACACGGCTACATTACTTACACTTATTCTTCTGAATGGGACTCAGGATACTGCATTTGAAATTAAATGAAAGGATTCCGAGTCCATTTTAAAACACATCATGGCAACCTTTAAGTAGTGAAAATGATTTTCTTGTTCTGAATTTTAAATATGATTGTTCATGTGAGAAAAGGTCGACATGCTTCTCTTCCTACAGCACCCCCCCTCCCCACCCCACCCCCACGCCTCCTCATAGTGCCTCAGCCTCTGGTGCCTTTCTTGCAAGCACTGAAAAAAACATGAAAGATGGGAATAAGAAATTAATGAACAGCCAGACAGAGAGAAATGTAGTTGTGAGCTTAGGGGGAAAGAAATAAAGAAATATTTGATGATCGACGAAAATAGACTATGACCAGCCCATTATTAGGTAAAACACCTTCATTAATTTTTGACTTTTTCCATTTGATTCTCCCTTATTCTCTGTGTGTGTGTGTGTGTGTGTGTGTGTGTGTGTGTGTGTGTGTGTGTGTGTGTGTGTGCGCTCTCAAAGTATAAAGCCAAAAAAAATTAAAAAAATAAAAAATAAGTATTGCACCAAATGAGCCGTGCACACTTAAACAGAAAAACACACAAATACACACTGTGAGACTGTGGCGGAATCAGCATGTGATTTAGACTGGTGTGATTAATGGCACTCTGTGAACCAGTGAACAGATGAACTAGAAAACAGCACAAACATTATCATAACCTGAAAGACCTAATTACCTCAGTGCACATCTAACAGACGTGTAGGTGTCCTCATTGTGTGTGCATGTATGTGTTGAGGGGAGGTGGAAAGTGTGTGTGTGTGTGTGTGTGTGGGGGGGGGCAGTGTGGATAGAAGATTTATGACCCCGCTATGAAATGTTATGCTGCGTCCCCTCCATCCCTTTTGTGTCGCTTACTATTCGGGTGCAAATTAGGAATATGATAATATACACTTTTCACATTATAATGAGTGTGTGGCCTGTACATATGAACACTGTGTATCTGACTTCCTTGACCAGTCACAGAAGAACGACCTTCACAAAGAGTGTTGATAGTTTCCATCACTCTACAATAGTACGCTCAGAGTAAATGAGATTTCACTCGTGACGAATTTCTTTCCAAAGAAAATACATATATATGTGTGTTTTTTTCCTCACACTAACACTTTTTTGCAGCGTTTCTTAGTGATGTTTGATACCATTGATTTACTTTCTGATCCGATACAGGATAAAAGTCCGGCTGGTATTGACGACAGAGGTAAGAACAGTACTTCATTAATGTACTTAAGTAGATTTTTTTAATATTTGTACTTTAAAAACAAGTATATGCTTTGATGAAGGCCCTGGGCCGCAACACGTAGGCTGATGTGTTTTTAACTTTTGTATTGTTTTATTAAATACTTTGAGACAAGTATTTGTTTTATGAAATACTTTGAGATTTTTAAATCTCAGAGTGCCTCTGCCTTTTCTTCCTCTATCTGTACTTTACTTGAGTACTTATTTTTCTGGTGGTTTTTACTTTATACTCCTTACATTGTGAGAATAGACTCGTTACTTTTTCAAATTAAACAGATGCGGCATTAAAAAAAAACAACTTTAATGACTTTCTATATCATAATTATGACTTTTATCTTTTAACTTTATCTCATGATTTTATCATAATTATGCATTTTTTATCTCACGTTTGACTTTTTATCTCAGTTGTGCCATTTTACCTCATAATTTTGAGTCTTTTTCTCATAAATGTGCATTTCTTATCTTATATTTATGACTTTTTTTCTCATAATTTTGAGTTTTTAGCTCAGAATTATGGATTTTTTTGTTTGGAACTGCAGATTTTCTTAGGCCAATATTTGGTTGCCGTTATGGGTAAAACCTTTTTTTCTTTTTTTAAATGACAAACATTTCAGTTCTCAACAGTTGACAACCGTCAACGCGACAGCAGCATTCCGTTTTTCACTCCACTTTCATTCCACTTAATAATTTAACTTAAAAACTCCCAGGCACATGTACTACATGCACATGACATGTTTCCGAATTAAAATTTTGTGGTTTCAAAGCACATTTGAAACTTGTTTTTAGGCTTTGAAAGTTTAAAACTTACAGTAGCTGTATCTTCAAATGCTGTTTATCTCTATCAGTGGGGGAGGGAGGGCGCAGCAGCCATTGCGGGTCTTCTGGTAACACAAACCTGACCCTGTGTGTGTGTGTGTGTGTGTGTGTGTGGGGGCTTAATATCGATACCATACCACTAGTGTTTGATTTCAACAGAATTATGATACATTTCTCCTCCTTCATTCATAGTGTGATCCTGGAAAATCTCTGTTGTTTCAAGTACTACACATCCCTTCACCTTAGGCCTTTTCCAACCATCTAATCACAAATCCGGACAATACACTCCCTTAACATGTATGTGCAAAACAGAGTGGTAGAGGTAAGGGGGAGGGGCCAAAGGGTGAATTGGGACTCTGCCAATGACTGACATCAGATATTGTCTTATTCAGGTTATTTTTCTCCTCACTAGGTGGAAAACTCTTGCTTTTAACACACAGATTTCCTCTGTTGCATCCTATGGGAAGCAGAGAGCATTTCCAATTCTGTACTGATTTCAAGTCAACTTTTGGTTTTGGTCACTAGTGGTTGAGTGATGTGTGATACTGGATCTAAAACTGGATTCTCATCTGCACCAGTGGCTTCACAAGACACTAGTTGATGACTGTCCGCTCCATTCTTTCTCTGTTCCTCTCTTTCACGCTCTCTGTCATTTCTACACCATTTTTATAACTAAATCCACCCTCAGGCCCCTGGACACCGGAGCAGAACAGAGGGGAGGAGAAGGGGGAGGCACAGATGACACAGAATACGACAGTAAGAAGGAGAGAAAGACTGCCAAGAGGAGAAGAGGAAAATAGAGGCTGAAATTTTGGAAATTATTGACTGACAAAATAGGGAAAATGAGATGATTTGCATGTATGAGGTCAATGACAAAGAAGGAAATTTGGGGGTGTGGAGGGTGGGGGGGTTGACTTTCCATACTAATGTGAAGTAATAATTCTAGTATTCTCCACTCCATCTTTAGAGATCTTAACCTCTCAGCAGTTAGGGGTGAATGAGTTGTGAAAAATAATTGAATTCTCGTATTTATCCCATTATCTTCAAGAGTCCCTTGTCCAAGCACAGTGTTGAAAACATTGTCCACTTCACATGTGATTTCGCTCCTTTTACTGAGATGAT
This sequence comes from Siphamia tubifer, assembly GCA_020466265.1. NCBI lineage: Eukaryota > Metazoa > Chordata > Actinopteri > Kurtiformes > Apogonidae > Siphamia > Siphamia tubifer. The sequence continues at coordinate 40,021,102 of CM035791.1, read as the reverse complement.
GAAGGCCTTGTAGGAAACTGCAAAGTCTCACCAGTGGTACATGTGTCTCTTTTGGCAAATGGATGAAATCTCTATTAACAACTGCTGTCGTATGTGTGAAATGCCAAAAGCCTTCGTGTGTACAGCACAGACGGCTGAAAACCTTCAGGCTGGAGGTTGCAGATGCACTTATCCACAGTGGGAGGAGTAAGCAAAGTCTTTCCAAGGGAAGTGAAGGGGATGAGTCCAGACAATGCATCGAAAGACCATCAACTCAAGACCCATGGATGATTCCCACTATGGTCAACTGGAACAGATCCCAGGATTTACTGACAGGGGAAAGCAGAGATTCTGTCCAGATGGACACACAACCATCTCCTGCAATAAATGTCTTGTCTGAATCATCACTGGGAAAATCCTGTACCAGTGCCTCCAATGATTCTATAAAAAAAAAAAAAAAAAAAAGTCGCTGGAAGGGATCATCTTTATCAAGTCTCATCCTATTTCATCCCTCACTCTGTTTGATTTTGCCATATGATGAGCTCATTGTGTTGAATTTCCGGAAAATATACAGTTACGCTGTCATGATGTATGTAACTGTGCATGATATTATGTATTTGCAATGAATATTAATGTGTCTTTAAGCTTTAAATTACATTTGAAAATGGACCAAATTACTGATATTAATCTGACAATCTACCTCAGGAGACACATTTAAAATTGGGACGCACCAATGCTGATACCAGTATAATGTATCGGACCAATACTGAGTGCATGTACAGTACATCTACTACTGATATAATCACACTGATGCTAATTTACACCAGCGTGACCTTGTGACATGTCAGCAGTGTGGAGAACTTTTAAAATAAATGTGACAAATGTAACACAAAGCACTTTAAACATTAGTGTGTTTTGCATTTTTGTGACTTAAACTCCTTTTCAAATACAAGAAAAAAAAAATTGTTGACCATTTCCAATAATGTTTTGATGATTATTGCGTGCTCGAAATAAAACTGAATTGAACTGAAATAAAATAATAATAATCATAAAATATGATCTGATCTGCATCTAAGTCACAAGTAGAGACAAAAAAACCCAATATTTTTTTTTACCCTAATACTATGCAAATAATTCACATATTTCATGTCTTTATTCAACACAGCTATTAAACATTCATAGTGCTGTTGGGAAAAAGTGGTGAAAGTTCCTTTGGCTGCAATAACAGTGTAGAAAACCTGAACCCAGTTATGTGATGAAGAAACTAGAAGGTGACATAACATGTGGAAAATGATAACTTGGCTGGGTTAAAAAATATCATGATGTTCCTTCCAAGATGATAAATATGTTGCATTGTGGTGAACAATGGGATTAGAACACAATGAAGGAAAAGAAAAGAAAAACTTAACTTCCAACCAAAACATTAAAAAGTCTGGAAGTATGTGCTGGAAGGACATCCATATGACAAATAAATGTCCCAATTTGTCATGAAAAGTGTGACACATAGTGCCAGAACAAGCCCAAACTGAACACAAATAAGCACAAATTCCAAAGTGAAACACATCATGACAAAGTCACTGTGTCATCGTACGGTTCAGTTCAGCAATGACAAACATAAATGAGTGATTTTATTTGACAAAATGAGTAAAATAATCTCACAGTTTAATTGTCAAGTCAACTCTGGAGGAAAGAAAACAGATTTAATGTCAGAAGAATATTCAGGAAGTCATTTAAGTTGCATAAATGGTTGACACCCTACAGAAAGGCCAATTTACATACACTAATGTGTTTCGTTTTGTATATTATTATCCTGTAAAGAATACAAATCAGACTCGGCGTCTGCCTTGGCAGAGAACTCTATACTTGTATCATGCCAATAAAGCACCCTGTTGATTTCATTAAAATATGAGGAGCTGAACGGCAATAGAAATAACGAGAGTCACTAAATAACTAGGGAGAAGAAACCCGAATAAACTCAGAATACATAATGGCATCGAGGTGGAGACAAGAAAATGCTGAGAGATAGAAGTGTCATATGCCATAGTTTTTATGAAAACAAAAATACACAACTGGATCTCAAGTATTTTTAAGAAAAGTTTCTTGTACTTTCATCAGAGTTTAATATATTAATGCAAAAGTTTTCAATTTAATTATCCCCCCCCCCCCCCCCCCCCCCTAAAATAAATTATTGATATATTTTGGACAACAAGATATGTGACAAGATATGTACAAAGCCCAATATATCCTAAATCAGAACTCACTGGATACGCTTTATCATGCATTTATAGTCCTATACATGATGTATGGAGTAGAGATATGGAGAAACACTTACAAAACAAACACAAATTCTGTTTTTTTTAAGTGCAAATACTGCAATACATACTGTATTTTAAGCAAAATAAACCCTACCATAAGCCATATAATCCATTATTTATTCATCATAACATTCTCAAATTCAAAAACTTAGTAGGTCACAAAATAATACAAATGATGTATGAATTGAAAAATGAATAATTACCTCCAAGTATCCAGAGGTTTATTTAAAATGAAAGAAAGCTGTTACAGTTTGAGGGGAACAATGATCTTTGATAAACCAAAGATCTGTACAAATATCAACAGTCACTGCCCATGTGTTAAGGGGGTGACCTTGTGGAACAATTGTGCTGAAAATATAAAAATCTCAAATATATTGGCCAGTTTAAAAAAAAAAAACAACCTTTATATAAATACTTTAATTATACATTACACAGTGGAAAGGTAGAGAACATGTTACATCTGATGAATCCATTTCATGTCTTGTCCTTTTCAATGAAAATCAGTAGCATAGCTGGAAATACACCAGTAATGTAAGAACCATATTGAATGTAAATAGTCTATTTGTAATAAAGGTAGACGTTATAAGTTTTGCTTCAGCCAAATCTGGCTGTTTGGATGAATTTATGAAATGTGAAAATAACACTAAGAACTCATTTTATTTCATGGTCCAGATTCAGTCTCATAATAACCAATACATATTAAAAAGTTTAAAAAAAAATCTTTGTAAATGTAATTTTGGTTCATTTAATGACACTAAAACAAAGTATAATTTCACAAAAAAACTCAATAATAATAAAATTGGTATTAATTAATAATATTCCACCTATTACTAAATGTTGTGTATATCTGTAGATCCACTGTGATCTGTAAGTTAGAATATTTAAATATATATATATATATATATATATATATATATATATATATATATATATATATATATATATATATATATATATGAATGATAAACTAAAACCTAATATTGTTTATTTTATAATGTAATTATACCTGTTTCACTCTAAAACATAAATGTTTGGAGTTGACATTGCTTATATATTATTAGGTTATTTTTTTCACTGGTTCGGCCCACTTCAGATTAAATTTCGCTGAATGTGACCCCTGAACTATAATGACTTTGACACCCCTGGTCTACACCTTTTGGGTCAGTCCTTAATTTTAATTGTGCCTTATTCTCTGTTACTTGGAGCAAATTTTTTGTTGCTTTAAATTATGTTTTCCTTTTGGTTTTAATTGACTGTTATAAATTGAATCATATCAAACTAAAGTGTGAAGTTAGGGAAGTTTTTAACTCGGCTTTGCAATGATGAGGTATAATGTTTACTGTAATTCAAAGAGCTCTCGCTTTTGCCGTTCTTCTTTGAATGCAGACAGTAATGAGAAGTTTAAAGAACAAAGCGTCACGGTAAATCAAACGCAGGGTCTGATATTAGGCCATGAAAACAGCACAAATATACGAGTTCAGTTAAAATACTGATATGTAATCATTTCAACATAACAAACACTGCGAGGTTATATAGCCTATTGTGATGTTGCTTCAATGAACTTAACAGACTTCAAAGGGAGTGTTTATTGAGACCCCTCCTCTGCCTGTACACCTTGTTAAGGTTTTTAGTATGCTAAGACCCCGAGGGTTTTCACCGACGTTTGATGTCTGGGATGAGATGGAAAATGAGATGCTGTTTAACAAACAGCCTGGAATGAGCCAATGTTTACCGAACAAAAAAAGGACAAACATTAATGGATATTGCGGCAGTTGATGACACAGAAACATCCAAATATAAAGCACAAGAATCTGAAGTACGTTGAACATTACTGTACATATCTGGGGTTAGGGCTCCACGATATTAGAAAAATTTGACATTGCGATTTCTTTTTAAACCTTGCGATATATATATTGCGATATGAAAAACTAATCAGGAGTATTTTACAGCTGTGTGGTGACGACGCAAACGGTCAAACAGATAAGTAGTCGACACAGAATATACGTTTCACTATCATCTATCATCCTTCTTGTAGCTGAAATAATTAAATTAAGTATATGAAAAATTATTAATAATTTAATAAATACATAAAAAGACGAATAAAAAGAGAGAAAGAAAAAATTATAAAAATAAAGGAATAAAAATGAATACATTAATATATATATATATATATATATATATATATATATATATATATATATATATATATATATATATAAGAAAATAAGATAATTGCAGGACCTGCGATGTGACTATTGCAAACATGTACATTGTGATGTTGATGCTCAAACAATATATTGTGCAGCTCTACCTGGGGTCTAATTACATACACCTCTTCCTGTTTTTATTGGTTTCTATTACCTAATGTGGTCTAACCTTCATTAAAAGTCGATAATAGAAAAAAAAAAAAACGAAATGCAGGGAATAATCTGTTGTGAAATTTGATTAATTAATACTTGACCCTACTAGAATTCCTAGTGTTTGTACACAGTAGACATCAAAGATTCCTGCAGGGACTTTAATTACAGCACAGTGTGTTTTTAAGAAACCACCGTATGTTCCTCATTTTGATCACCGGGGGTTTCAGCTAAAAAGGTCACTCCAATTCAAAAAAAGGAAACAAAAACAGCTTAAATTGCACATGAGTTTTTGTTCAGGCATTGAGCTAAACAGTCAGGACAGAAGGGGAAAAAAAAGGGTGTGAGGATGACAGATGTATGGGTGTTTGTGCATGTGAGTGTGTGAATAGAAAACCAAGAAAAAGAAACAGATACTTCAGCATTACCGGAGGTGTCACGACATCAGTGGAAGGAGATGCAGATGCATTACGCACACGCATGTGGGTAGAATGTGAGAAGGTGACGAGGTTTTTCTGAAATTGTGAGAAAAAAACTGACTTTCCCCCCGTTTGCCAACAAATCTCACCGTTGGATTGTGTGGCTCACAGTTTGGCTGGATCACTCACAGGCTTAGATTACAGACCGCATAAATACCCCAGTGAAGTGTGCCATAATAATGTCAACAATCGCTAAACAAACTGCCAGTGCTATCTGCCAAGCAACCAGGAAGGATAGAGCAAAGGAGAAAACAACGAGGCGGTGGGAAAGGTATAAAAAGAAACATTTAAAATGGTCCCTCCACATTGTACAGGGTGTTTCCTTGATGGCTCTGATAGTGGTCCATATGTGGAGTGGACTAGGTTTACAATATATACATATATTTACATATTAGGGGTGTAACGGTACACAAAAATCCCAGTGCGGTACTCACCTCGGTTTTGAAGTCACTATTTGGTTCATTTTCGGTACAGTGTGGAAACAAAATGCTAAAGTATTTTCTTCGTTAGCAAGGTATTTATTAAACAACAACAACAAAAAAGTCAATATACAAATAGAAACAGTAAATAAATTCAAAGTGCAGCTTGGTACCAGTAAGTTAAATGACTATTTCTCCACAGAATGGTTTTAATTAAACCAAAAAAAATATCAATATAAAAATGGAAACAGTGCTGTTTGGTACCCATAAGGTACTAGTTCATGTGCTCTCTGTAGAAATAAAGTGTTGTTATCACACCCAGGTAATACCAGTATTTACTGACCTCATTCTGGCTGCTTGCTGGATAACAAATCTCGTGAGTCAGAATTTTAACGCGACCAGAAATCTCGCCAAATTACATCTCGTCACAAGTCTCGTCTCATTCAAGGTTCTGATGTCAATGCATGTCAATAGTGAGAGAAAAAAAGATGGTATACACAAAAGTACGTATAAAAGAATGAAAAGGAACTGCCTGATTTGCTATCTCCAATTGTGAAAACACATTTTCTAGTGACCTTGACCTTTGACCTACATTCACCAAAATATTTTTCATTTAATTTCATCTATTAATTTTCCTGAAAATTGTTTTGAAAATTGGTCCTGTAGTTTTTGCGTTAAGTTGATGGCAATCAATCAGACAAACAACAACAAATGAACCAAAAAACAATAGGAAGCTGTGACAGTGGGAAGTAAGTGACTTGAGCTGTGGTATAAAAAAAAAAAAAAAAAAGCTCACTCCACACTGGACAGACTGTCTCCTTAGGGGGGTTTGATCGTGGTCCAATTGTGGAGTGGACAAGGTTTATATTATTTAAAAAAGGGAAAATGAAGTAGAAAGGGGGGTAGGAGGAGTACCCTGTGGCAGTGACTGTTTTACTGGGGGTCGTATGTAGGTTTGATGATGTCCTGCCCTCCTGAGGCTCTGTATGTTTGGCTCCACCACCGCCTCCGTAGCTATATGCTACATACATTCAAATCATTTCATATATATTCAAGTGATAAGTACAGAAGCTGGGAGAGGCCATGTTTATAATAATTACTTTCCACCTTGTTATCCCGAGATAACGATATAATTAAATCGAGATCTCGAGAAAATAACTCAGACATATGTACGCCCCCTTGTAATTGACGAACGAAGACAGAAATTGGCCGGCAAATGTGGAAATGGCGTCATTGAGAGAGGGGGGTGGGGTCGCAGAGGAGACCTGGCCCGTGATAAAATCTATGACCTCAACTGGATCACTGGTTCTCTATCAGTATAGACGAAGCTGGTCTTTTATTGAGGTGCCGTGGAGTAATATTGAAATTATCACGATTGACGTAACAATTGTAAAGACTAAAAACTTTGTTCAAAAGTACAAATAGGAAGTCAGCCTGTCACTAAGTGGTGGCAGATGTGTCTTAGTTTTATCAAGATGATGAAAAATTAGTTTTTGTTTTCTCGAGATCTCGAATTAATTATCTTGTTATCTTGGGATAATAAGGTGGAGAATAATTATTATGAGCATGGCCTCTCCTTGCTTCCATAGATAAGTGATACGAATACATTATTACAAATATTAAAGGTGTCATTCTGCTGAAAACCACTTTTCCACAGTTCTTTTAGAATCTGATGGATCACCCCGAGTTACCAACATATGCTGCATTTGCTGCGTAGTATGTCACCTCCACTGGCTGTATTTAACATTCATAGAAAACAACATAGAAATGAGCGACTCAGAAAAGTAGCATTAGCATTAGCGTCTACAAGAGAAGACTGCTGCACAAACTTGAAAAAAATGGTGGATCAAACGGGTTCATGTGCTCTCTGTGGAAATAAAGTGTTGTTTTTTTCCCTGCATGTTTTCAAAGCAAGTGACGGCACCAAACCTTGCTGGATGCTACTCTGGGATGCTAAACACACACAGAACAAGAGGGCATTCTGAGCCAATCAGAGACACCTCAACACTGCGTCATGGACATGTATGAGGAAGTACCGGTAAACACTGTTGTTTGACCTCAAGTCATTTTTCTATCGTGTAAAAACAGCTGGAAACAAAGCAATCTGGATTTTTTTTTTTTTTTTTTTTATAGAACCAACACACAATGCATTCAATAACAATGGAGAACACAGTCATATTAATGAAATAACCATAGAAGGACTCTTTTAAATCATTTAACCAATTGTTATATTTCAGCTGCCTCCACCACTTGTGCTGCCAGAATAACAATAATAACTGCCAATTACACTATTGGCATTATTATGATTATAATTGTTATGATTATGCTATATTTCTGTGTTGTAATCATCATTATGATTACAATTATATTCCTCCTCTATCTTTCTCCCCTCATCAATCTATATTGTTTAATTTCTCTTTGCATTTAGTATATTTTCATTTTAACATGATGGTGTCATTATTGTTGTTTGCCATTACTCTGTCATTATTATGATTTCTGGTTTATGTATAATTTGTATTAATTTATTTGTCTGATTTATATCTTGTTGTTTCTCTGTCCACAGTGTGTTGTTAACCATCATTAATACAAAAAAAGAGGACGTGGGGTAGGAGAAAGCAGGTGCAGAGGTGGGTTAAATCATAAGGTGATAGCCAGAAAAGACAAAGAGTAAATAAAAAAAGGAGTGTACAAGGGAGAGGGAGGTGAGACGACTAGCTGGAAGGAGGACAAGGTGATATTAGGAGGGGATGAGTAAGTGTCGTGTTGAAGTAATGAAAGAAAAAAAGGTGAGAGACAGAAGCGAAAGGTGGATGGGGAAGCAAGAAAGGCTGACACTTGAGAGGCAGATATAATTTACATATGCTAATTAAACTTCTGTTTGGGTCACTTGCTCTTCATGTCAGGGCCGTCTCAACACCTTCTGTCTGTCTTGTTTTCCACATGCTTTGTCTGCATATCTGCCCTAATACACTGCCATTGTCTTATTTTATGAGTTATGATTTCAACCGTATATTTCATTCTACTGTTGGAAATTAACTATTAACCCCCACAGGCCCAGTCTTGTAAGATTACAACATAACATGTGGGTCTTTTAAGGGTTAAATATGGAGGTTATGCAAATGACAAACTGATAGAGTGAGGGAGAAAGCTGTTAAAAATGCACTTGTTTTTCTTAAGAGATGTCAAATTGTTGATGTTATTCATATTTTGAGAGAAACATTAAAGATGTAAACATTCTCGGAATGTAATTTTATTTATTTATTTTACTTATTTGACTGGTCTGGCTCTTTTGAGATGATCCTGGGCTGAATGTGGCCCCTGAACTAAATTGAGTTTGACACCCCTGTTTTAAACTATGGGTTGGATTATACCTTTTGTTTTTTAAACTCTACAGATGTCTTGTTTTTTCTCCTCCTTCCTTGGATCAGATGTATTTTCCCATCATTTCTCCAGCTACTTGCATTCTACCACTTTTCCATCTTCTAACTGCTACCGACACACATGGAAACCTCTTATTTTTGCTTCTGGACTCTGCCTTTTCTTTCAATTATCTTCTAATGTGCCCTCTATTCTTTCATCCACAGCTATGTTCCTAGACTTTGCTTTTCCTTTTTCATCTTCTTGGCAGATTTTTTTTTTTTTTTTTTTTTCTTTTCAATTTAATTTTTTCTTCCGTCTTCTGATGCCAAATCCTGGCAGTAGAAAACTCAAAGCTTGGCCAAAGCGCTGAGATGCCAAAATACCTACTGCACTGGCCTAAATACAAGCACACATGCAACAACAGTGTTATACTCCCAAACACACACATGCATAGATACTATCACATTTGCATGGCTGCCCCTAAACAGCATCCAGAAGAGTGCGTTTTCACAGGGCCACATGCCATCATGCATGCATACAGGCCAACACAGACACATCTCTACCCTCCACGACCTGCGCTGGTTTGTGAGCCATCTGTTCATTTATTTCAGAGAACAAACACACCTGACAGTACTGAGGAGCTGCTAAGTCCATTTCACTGTTCACTGAACAGCACAATTGAGTCGACTAGATGAGGGGATAAGCTGGAACAAAAACTTAACGCACCCCAGGGGGAATTGGAGATCGAGAACCACTGTTCCTGTCCAAGGCCATTTCTCTGAGAATCAGAAAACTGTATCTCTCAGTCGCTGTCATCTAACAAGATTCAGTACTGTGCTCCTGTATCGTCTCAAGTTAATAGGAATATGGCTTTGGCAAACCTTGAGATATGAGGGACATAATGTCCGGTAAGATCACATAGCAAGAGATATACTGTAGGTAGATTTCTACATCAGGAATACTACGATATTAACTACAAAAAAACTAAACAAAACTGACTTTCAGACTTCATTGAGACAAATTCACCGAATACTGGAAAAACTGGGTTGATTTTATAAAACTATTAACCCTTTGATGCATACTGGTCACTACAGTGGACAGTTATTCTACAGTTGTTCTCTTGCATATTCATAGGTCTTTGTAGTTTTAGTTCCATAGTCAGTTCTTAATACCTGATCTGCACTAACAGGTTTACATAATAATGATAATAATAATGGATTAGATGTATATAGCGCTTTTCAAGATACCCAAAGACCTTTACATTAGTGCTCCATTATTCATTCACTCTCACATGTTCCCTCTGGTGGTGTTAAACTACATATGTAGCCACAGTTGCCCTGGGGCCCTGGCAGCCATTCATACGCATTCATACACCAGTGTGAGCGACACTGGAGGCAAGGAGGGTGAAAAGTCTTGCCCAAGGACACAATGGATTGACTAGGACCGAGCGGGAATCAAACTGCCAACCCTTTGGTTAATGGATGACCTGCTCTACCAATTGTGTCACCCCTACATGTAAATCAATTGCTTGTTGTTATTAGACTATAATTAATAGTCTTCTTAAACACAACTTTTTTCATTTTCATAATGTTCTGATATTGCATTTTAAATGTTTCTTTGCTTCAAAGCTTAAACACATGTTGTCCAGCTGAGTGGACATTTTTGTAACTCCATTAAAAGTAGGCTCATTAAAAAGATTTCAGTCGCATTGCTTTTTTCAGGCGTAAAAAGGAATAAAACCTTTTCGTCATCAGAACCCACTTTATCCTCACTAGGGTCATGGGGGGCCTAATAGGCGAAGGTGGGGTACACCCTGTATGAGTCGGCAGTTCACTGCAGGGCCGAACATGTATAGACAAACAATCACTCTCCCCCTGAGGAAGAAAACAACTGAAAAAAAGTCTTGACTACAGTTCATAATTCATACATCAAAGGGTTAAGAGTTTATTTTTCTTGATGAGACTAATGTGCATATAGATCCATGTAGACCAGGGGTGCCCAAATCCAGTGTTCGAGGGCTGGTACCCAGCCTTTTTTCGATATGTCCCTCTTATATCACACCTGGTTCAATGAATGATCAGCTGATCATCAAGCTCAGGGGAAGTCTGATAATGATGTAAAGGGTTCCAGGTGTGATGAAAGAGATAAATATCTAAAACATGCAGCATACTGTCCCTCCAGGACTGGATTTGGAGACCACTGATGTAGACCCTTGGTTTCATGCTACACACTTTATATGTTCAGTATTCATCTTAATCAGGGGAAAATAATGGAATACGTAATATGTTTATTTTCCTTTTTCTATATTTTGGGTTGTTTTGTATATTTTTCAAATTGCTGTCAATACTTCCCTGTTTGTGTTTTTCTTTTGTTTCTTTTTCTTTATATACAGCTCCAAATGAAAAAAAAAAAAAATAGAGACCACTGCAATTTCCTGTGAAATCAGCACGTCTGCATGTTTGAAAGACATTTCATTCCTTTATGTGTTGAATTCCAACAAAAGCACACCTTATTCTACTGAATAAACATCCAATGTAGGAAGACCTGGTATAACCACCACCACTCTGGTCATCACTATCTTTTTATAATAGGAAAAAATACAGATATCCCAAAATCAGAACTAATAGAGCGAAGAATTCATTCGTTCCCATGGCAATCAAGCAATTGAACAAGATGTGGAAGACACACAGTTAACATCACAAGACACTCATATTTTCCTACTGTACAATGATTTTTACTGAACCATATGACCAGTGGTCTGTATTTATTTATTTACATGTTTGTTATCTATTGTGTTTTATGTGTTTTTAATTGTATGTGAGTTTTAGGACAAATTGCCTTTTTAAGGACATTAAAGCTTTCAAAGTCAAAGTCATCACTAGCTGCGTTTCCATTACAGTTTTTTCGCAAAACAATAGCGATACTCCTAAAATTTCGACAAAGTATATTTGTGCTTCGAACGTGTTTCCAATGACGGTTGTTCTAGGCAAGCATCCCATGAGATTTCACTGCTGTTACCTTCGGAGCTTCAGATTGGCCATCACCCTGATAACATTAGCATGATTGAATCGGCTAATTCTCTCATCAGTAAAAGTCCCTGGCGAACACTTTAAAGACACTAACGTGTCAAACAAACCAGCTGGCTCACATTATAAGGGTCTGTACATGTAGTCCCTACATTGTCAGGTTGAAATATTAAGTGTAAATAATGTATGCTCAGCACTTAACAACAACAAATTACAAATGTATGTCATGCTTTTTACACAGTATTTGCACTTGACACTTTACAGAACAGAGAATATATTTATCTGTAAAAAACTACTTAAATATTCAAAAACTAACAGATAATAAAATGAAACCTTCACTTTGCCTAATGTAGGAATCACTGTGATCACCACTCCAAGATGGCAGCTGTAGTTCTTGGGTCCCAGCAACCAATGGTTGTTATGGTTACGGCGACTGCAGCTGCCATTTTCACTCCAAGAGAAGTGATCATGTGACCATGTGCCTCACATCCTGTGACATATAATTGCGGAAAAAGTGTTTCCATTGCGCTTTTGTGATATAATAGAATATCGAAACACTTGAAAAATGACCTCATGAAAGCGTGAAAACATTTTATTGATATTTGAGGGGTTTTTTTGTTTTTTTTTTCGAAATTCAGCTAATAATTCCATTACCAGTTTTTTTTTTTTTTTTTTTTTATAGTTTTGCGAATTTCCAAGGGTAATGGAAACGCAGCCACTATCTTCTTATAATAGGAAAAAACAGTGCTATTAGTAGCATACAAATAATGTGAATTCAAATATACCCATTGAAAACTACTGGACTTCTGCTCTGACAGTGTTCCCAGACTCTGAGGACTGGTTTTTCTATCAGGACAATGCTCCTGGACGCAACTAGATCAATAAAAGTGTGGACGACAGACCACCAGATGCACACCCTGTCATGTCCAGCCCAGTCTGCAGACCAGAACCCACTTTGAAAACTTCTAGAGGAACATGGATGGTCACAAGCTATGGAACATTACTGAGCTTTTTGAATTTCTCTGCCAGGAGCTGCATGAAGTCATCCAACAATAATGAAACAGAGACAAGACACATGAAAGCTGTGACTGGAAATCAGAGTTATTTCAGCAAATATTGATTTCTGAACATTTCCCAAGTTACAATATTAGTATTGTTTTGTTTAATAATCAAGATGAAGTGGTTTCTTTCCATTATTTGAGATATAAAAACACCTGCATTTTTTTTGTTATTTTGACTGTGTGTCATGTTCTGCAAAATATATGCTATACATTTGATTTGACCATTGTTCTATGGTTCTTTGTCACGTGATGATTTTATCTGCATCATGTGAATTGTGATCATTGTATCAGCTCAAAATAAAAATTGAACAAACTAACTAGCGAAATAACTAACTAAATAAATAATATGATTTTTACTTGAAATTTGGGAGAAATATTGTTGGTAGTTTAGAGAATAAAACTAAAATTGAATATCTTTAAGTGGTAAAATTAGAGAAAGTAATACTTTTACAGTGGTCTGAACTGTACAATATATAGAAGTTATGTAAATCGTGTAAAATGCAGTTATCATACTGACTGAAAAACAGTAATACAAGGATAATTACGAAAAGAAAATACAAAAAAAGGCTCACTGTAGCAAAACCTGCACCTATGCCTAAAGGTTACTTGAACACTCGATGATGCATGTTTTTGCATTTTAAGTAGTTTTTATTCTGTCAAAAATCCTTTTTTTTGCCACTGCAACCATGCACTCATTATATATGATTCACAGCCTATTTTATTCTATATTCAAAGATAGTAAAGGACTACACCAAACCAACAAGTCTGTGTAAGTTTCTGCTGCTGTATTTCCAAATATAATTCTCTTGGGTCATATTTGTACTGCTGCAGCTGTGCACAGTTGCAAAGTGGGACAATGCAAAGTGAAATTTCTATATTGCTATTTCAGTATCAGACCTGACACATCAGCTTTTATTATAGAAAACCTTCTTACCTGAGATGATTTCAGCAGAAGAGGGCCAGCGATGAGGGGAAAACAGGAGTCGGTGAAGGGAAGAGGGAGGGAAAAAAAAAACAGAGAAAGAACAGCATTTTGTTAGATTATTGAATATCCAAGTTCTCTAAAACAATTACAGTCGCTAGCCTAGACTTCGCCTCTATTTCCAGGACATTTTCCATCATCATGCAAGTTAAATAATTCAGTTTGGAACCAGGAGTCGCCTGTGACAAGGTAATTCAGTGCATCTCTCTGAACATTACCATGACAGTATTTTACAAAACACTGCAGTGCAGCTACTAAATAAGTAAAAAATGGAAATCTAAGATACTTCTATAGGCATTGAATGGAATCTTGATCTGACCACTGCTTTATGTTCTCCATGATGAGACAAGACCCAATGAGGCAATGTCTTGTTTGAACCAATCAGGGCTGATGAGACACAGGGGCACTAAAACAAACCATAATTGCTCTGTCTGGCTTCTGTCAAAACTGTGTGTGTGTGTGTGTGTGTGTGTGCGCGTGCATTCCTGCATGTATGAGTGGGTATGTGAGTGGGTAGGAGGGGTGCAGACTGCTGGGGTGGAGACACTAGAGCTGCACAATATATTGTTTCAGAATCAACTTTGCAATGTACATGTGCGCAATAGTCACATCGCAGGTCCTGCAATTATTTGGATTTTATTTATTTGTCTTTTTGAAATGTATTAATTAATGAATTAATTATTTGGATTTTATTGCATTTCATATTTTTTTATGTATTTTTACATTATTTATTTTAATTTATTTTTAATTATTTATTTTAATTTATTTATTTTAACGCATTCATTTTATTTATTTTATTTCGGCTACAAGAAGGATGATATTGAAACATATGTTCTGTGTTGACCACTAATCTGTTTGACCGCATCACCACCATACAACTGTTATACGTATATGTTTTTCAAATTGCCATATACATATATATTTATATTTATTGCAGGCTTAAAAAACAATCCCAATGTCAGTTTTTTTTCTAATATCGTGCAGCTCTAAGAGACACAGTAAGAAATAAATACAGATGAATTATTTTCTACCACTAAGTTGCAGAGTGACAGTAAGACAAGAGAAGGAGGGGATGCGTGAGAGAAAAGGTGGTGAGGAGATGAGCACAAAGAGAATTCTCCGGCATCTGACGTGAGACAAATGGACCATATATGCAACCCAGACACTCACATTGGACTGAGAAATTCACTCCCTTCTTCTCAACCCTCTCCAGAATATTTACTTGCTTTTTCATCTCCTCAAAATATTTCACACTTAATGTCATTGCGGCCTCTCTCACTCTGCATGCCTCTCCTAGCATTGCCTTCATCTCACCCCCCCAACTTCTACTTTTTTTTCTCTCTTTAGGACTCATTCAAATAGTAATCAACACTTCCAAAACTTGTGGTAAGGGCTGAACGATTTTGAATGATTATTATGTACATAGGCTACATTGAGTCTATACATAGGCTACATTGAGTCTATACATAGGGTACATTGAGTCTATACATAGGCTGCATTGAGTCTATACATAGGCTACATTTAGTCTATACATAGGCTACACTGAGTTCATACATAGGGTACATTGAGTCTATACATAGGCTGCATTGAGTCTATACATAGTTTACACTGAGTTCATACATAGGGTACATTGAGTCTATACATAGGCTGCATTGAGTCTATACATAGGCTACATTAAGTCTATACATAGGCTGCATTGAGTCTATACATAGGCTACACTGAGTTCATACATAGGGTACATTGAGTCTATACATAGGCTGCATTGAGTCTATACATAGGCTACATTGAGTCTATACATAGGCTACATTGAGTCTATACATAGGCTGCATTGAGTCTATACATAGGCTACATTGAGTCTATACATAGGCTACACTGAGTTCATACATAGGGTACATTGAGTCCATACATAGGCTACATTGAGTCTATACATAGGCTGCATTGAGTCTATACATATGCTACATCGAGTCTATACATAGGCTACATCGAGTCTGTACATAGGCTACAATGAGTCTATACATAGGCTGCATTGAGTCTATACATAGGCTGCATTGAGTCTATACATAGGCTACATCAAGTCTGTACATAGGCTACATCGAGTCTATAAATAGGCTACATCGAGTCTATACATAGGCTACATCGAGTCTATACATAGGCTGCATTGAGTCTATACATAGGCTGCATTGAGTCTATACATAGGCTACATTGAGTCCATACATAGGCTACATTGAGTCTATACATAGGCTGCATTGAGTCTATACATAGGCTGCATTGAGTCTATACATAGGCTGCATTGAGTCTATACATATGCTACATCGAGTCTATACATAGGCTACACTGAGTTCATACATAGGGTACATTGAGTCTATACATAGGCTGCATTGAGTCTATACATAGTTTACACTGAGTTCATACATAGGGTACATTGAGTCTATACATAGGCTGCATTGAGTCTATACATAGTCTACACTGAGTTCATACATAGGGTACATTGAGTCTATACATAGGCTGCATTGAGTCTATACATAGGCTACATTAAGTCTATACATAGGCTGCATTGAGTCTATACATAGGCTACACTGAGTTCATACATAGGGTACATTGAGTCTATACATAGGCTACAATGAGTCTGTTTGAACATTAGCGTCGGCACCACACAGCTGTTATATTCTCCTGATTTTTTTTTTTATATTGGAATATATGTCGCAGGGTTTAAAAAAAAATTCAATGTCAGTTTCTTTCCTAATATCGTGAAGCTCTATCTAACACACGTGTATCTGTCTGCAGCAGCCACTGTACATCTATGTGATATAGAGTTGTTCTTTCAGAGCGGCTGTGTGACGTTGTCAGTGTGTAGGTGTGACACAGTATGAGATGCTTCATCAACAGCAGCCTCTGGATAGTCCAACCACTGACATGTCTGATATCTCACAACAACTACCTCTGTCAGTCTGTCTGAACACTTGGCACAGCTTTCCTGTTCTTCATAGGTAGTTGTTTGTGAACATAGAGTGAAAGTTGCGAAAGGAAAGGAGACAGCTACAGGAAAAAACAAAAAAACAAAACCAAGTATTTCAGAATAAAAAGTATTTGACTGTTCATGTTTTTTGAAAGTGTAAAGCAATGTTGTATTCTCTTTTTCTTTTAATGTCAATGCTCATTACTCATTCTGTTTTTCCTCAAAATATGCAAAACATCTATGGCAGGGGTGTCAAACATGCGGCTCGCGGGCCAAATCCGGCCCCTGAAAGGGTCCGGTCTGGCCCCTGGGATAAATTTGTGAAATACAAAAATGATAGTGAATGTATTGATAATTTTATTTCGAATCAGTAAAATGCTGTCATAATAACCAATAAATCATCTTTAATTCAAAGATTTTCTTGTCATTTTACTGTATTTACAATAAAATAATTTCACATCATCATTTCACAAAAACACGAATAACCTGAACAAATATGAACATTTTGAAATGTCCGTAGTGTAAGTTTAACAATTTTCTGTCTGTTATTAAATACTTTGTGTATTTGTAAATCCACTAATAAATAATCTATACGTTGTAAAAGATAAACTGATGCGTTTTGTTAAAATTGCATTTAGTTTTCTGTAGAAACATCACTTTATTCATGTTATTAATATTGTTTTAAAGGACAGTTGGTAGATGTGAACATTTTCATCACATAATTAAACTTTTCTTTTGCTCTAAAATGTAGAGGAAAAATTTGAGGTGACATTATTTATATATTATGTTTTTTGTTTCCTTTTGGAGGAAGGGGTTTTTTGTTAGAAAAGTTGATATCGTGGTGGGATTTTGTAAGTGTTAACTTCCACCCACTCCTTTTGAACGTGCTTTTACTGTATATATTTTTTTCTTTTTCTTTTTTTTCTTCTTTTTTTCTTTTCTTTTTCTATTTCTTTTTTATTAATTAATTAATTAATTAATTAATTAATTTTTTTTAATTCTTTTTAAATTTTTTTTAATAAAAAAATTTTTAATCAATTTTTAAATTATTTTTTATTTTTTAATGCTCAAATAAATCGAATAAATCAAATTATATCAAATCAATAATTTTAGTGGTATGGCCCACTTCAGATCAAATGTGGTTTAATGGGGAAAAAATGAAAAGTTGAGACAAATCTGGGCCCAGGTTACAGTTCACCATCACGTCACTGTCAAATTATAAACATCACGTGTGTTACAGACACTTTTTTTTTTTTTTTTTTTTTTTTGGTGAAAAGAAGCAAAAGCACTTGAGCGAAATTCAAAAGTGGCTTTAACTCCCAAAAGAGTTGTTTCATACTTTGATGCAGTAAGTTGAAAAGAAATCAGAGCAGCCATCATACTTTTTAGTGAAAAACACTTTTCAGTTTCAAAAGCCCAGCACGAAAACTTGAAAACTGTTTCATATCAGCAACAGAACATGATTCTTTATCATCACGCGCTGCTGTTGTTACTGTAGACTTGGGGGAAACTACTAGAAATCAGGCACAACTAAGTAAAAAATTAAGAGGGGAAAAAAATCTAATTACACTTGGCATCATGTTGATAATCAGCACCTGATTACTTCCCGATTATGGGGACCCTTTCAGCTGCTGTTGACCTATCAGGATGGATTTTTGCTTCTAATGACTTCCTTTGGGAGTTAATGAGCAATTCAGAAAACTACAGCTAAACAAGAAACCTGAAAGGCCTTTTGTTGTTTCTAAGGTCATTAAGCCCAATCACAAAGTGGCCTGGTACGGCCCGTGAGTTCCTCTGGGAGTCTAAGTAAATGAGCGAGAGAGGGAGAGAGAGAGAGAGAGAGAGAGAGAGAGAGAGAGAGAGAGAGAGAGAGAGAGAGAGAGAGAGAGAGAGAGAGAGAGAGAGAGAGAGAGAAAGAAAGTGAGGGTAAGGAGACAGTATATGCAGCCTTTGCTCTGGTCTAAGCGTTCTGAATGAATGTGTTTCTTTGACCACCTACGTACACACACACACACACACACACACACACACACACACACACACACACAGGTCATTGATCTGTGAGGAATCTAGGGTGTTGCTGCCACTGTGTGAAAGCATGTGTTTTGTGTGTGTAGTACGTAGTGGGTCATGGCCCGTGTGTCAACATCTACTTTTGGTAACAGCTGGCTAATGTATACGTGCACTTATAGAACTGCTTACATACAGTATGAACGCCTCCGATTCCACCTCCTCTCTCTCTCTAGTTAGGACTGCCTATCTAAGCAACTACAGATGCATCAATATCTCATGGGTTTATCTCACCAAATGGATAAAAATGTTGGATATTTCTTACACTATTACAAAATAATAATGTAACACGGTGAGAAATGCAAAAGTATATTAGCAGGGTTTCCCCCAGTGCATTATAGACCAGACCTTCCAAGGTAAAAGCATCACTAGTTATTTACTTTTAAAGAAATGTATACACGTTACAGTTAGTGATATTAACCGTAATGTTAATTTGAATTAGAATAATGTAATGTCTGTAGAGTCTGGTACAGCTCTGGATATAGATTTAAGTATCTGTATAATAAAGCCTTTTATACATGTCCTTGTTTTTTATTAAATAAATCATAGTCAAGCCTTAATATAACACATCTTTATTCCACTTATCTACTTATTGTGGATTCTGTCATTGACATTTATTTATTTATGATTTCATTGCATGTGTTTACGTTTTAATAAGTGCTGTTCTGATGTTTTAAAACACGGGAAGGTAGATGAGGGTGTCTAATAACACACCAAGGTTATAAGAATTTCAATGAGTGCTTTATAAAGGGTTAATTCTATCAACACATGTACATAATTGAATGTAGGAATTCAATAATATTGCATTGATTCAGCAGAAAAACTGAATGGACATGCTTATTTTTACATTCGGTTATTATTATATATGCTGATAAAGTCACTTTTCCTCAGTATTCTATATTTCTGAGATATTAACCCTCAACTTTATTTAGTTCAACATGTTTATAAATTATATATATATACATATATATATATATATATATATATATATATATATATATATATATATATATATATATATATATATATATATATATATATATATATATATATATATATATATATATATATATATATATATATATATATATACATATAAAATACAGAGGATATTATTACAATAAATGATGATAAATCACTTAAGAAGGGCTAAATATATGACAAAAATTAATTTGGGAACTGACACACAAGTAGCACTGAGTCTTCATTCAATGCACGTCAGATTGTTTTAATTGTCTGTGCTGCTTCGTTTCATGGGGTCAAAGGGCACAGTGAATAGTCACTTTCAACTTTAAAGCCCATTTTGTTAAAAAAATTTTTGTGTGTGACTTTTACGAGTCTGTGTGTAATTCTTGCTTTTTATTGCTGCATCTGAAGAAAAGAGAATGTGGAATAAAGAGATTTGCTCATTTCAATCTGCAAAAATAAAGCTGAAGGTAGTGTGAGACTTTTCTACGGTAGGATGGATGGGTGGGGAGGGAGGGAGAGGGAGGGAGAGGGAGAGAGAGAGAGAGAGAGAGAGAGAGAGAGAGAGAGAGAGAGAGAGAGAGAGAGAGAGGAGATGATAGATAGATAGATAGATAGATAGATAGATAGATAGATAGATAGATAGATAGATAGATAGATAGATAGATAGATAGATAGATAGATAGATAGATAGATAGATAGATAGATAGATAGATAGATAGATGAGTAATATCTTATCTTAGGAAGCTGTACCTCATTTGACTTTTGCTTTTTTTTTTTAACCTATTAAGCACATTTGGTTTGATTGAATCATTTCAAAGTATGTGTTTACCACAGCTAACACACTCCTGCCCTGTTTGTATGCTACTATTATAATATATTCCACCCAGGAAAATAGAAATATTCCAATCATATTTGACAAAAATTGTAAATCGGTACAAATAACCATGTGCAGTTTGTGTAGTGATAGTTGGTTATTTCAATATGAAAACATACAAATTCAGCTTCTGTCATTAAAGGATACAATATATATATATATTTTTTCTGATATCCAAAAGTGGAATTTCCATCCTGTCTGCTTTACATTTTTTAGGCTAAGTCTTTAGTCATGGTGAAAACAACATGGTTTGGTGAAATATAATAAACACATTGTGGACCTTGTTTATTAAATCATCGTAGACTTTTTTTCTGTGTTCAACTCAACTCTGGCATTTTCCTCTAAACCATGTGTCACCAAGTGCATAAACATAAAGTGTAATATTTCCCAGTGTTTGTTGTAGCTTTTAAACATAATAAGCAGTTATCTCACTTTAATGCAGGGGTCTCAAACTCATTTTCTTGAGGGGTCACATTCAGCCTGATTTGATTTCCAAAGGTCCGGACCAGTAAAATGAAAACATAATAACCTATAAATAATGACAACTACACATTATTGTCATTGTTTTACTGCAATGTATCATTATTCTGTGTGTTTTATTATGGATCAGTTCTACAAAGACACTAAACTCTTAGTAACAGAAGCAGAAAATGGTTCAAATTATGTCAAACATTTCAAGTTGTTCACATTTGTTCAGATTATTCACATTTTATTGTTACAGGATAGTTTGTTAATGTAAGTATTTTCAGAATTTAATATTATTTTGGCAGTCAAACAATGACAAAAATTTGAAGTTGTTGTCATTTATAGGCAAAAAAAATAAAAAACTGAGAAGAAAATATTGAACCATTTAATCGCTTATTATGCTCTTCATCCCACGGGCCGCACTGGAACCATTGGTGGGCTGCATTTGGCCCCTGGGCCATATGTTTGAGACCCATACTTTAATGCTTATGAATATATCCAGAAGTGTTGACATGATGCATGTTTTGGCCTCAGACATGTTGAAAATAAACAATAGCGACGCTGTGTTCTGACAAATAGGTTGGGTCTAAAATAATCTGATCTTTATCTAAAACATTCATTGACTTGAATTATTATTATTTTTGGAGCAGCAGTGACATTGGTGGGGGGCTCAGCTTGGGAACTGGAGGGTCGTTAGCTCACGTCCAATCAGGTTAGAGCAGGGGTCTCAAACACACATCCCAGGGGCCAAATACGACCCACCAAACCTTCCATAGTCAAGGCTGTGGAATTCATTTTAGTCCAGGTTCTACATACAGACTAATATGATTTAGGGTCAAATAATATCATAAAAACCTCCAAAAAATGACTCCGTATTTTCCCCACTGTTTTATTGTGAAAAAAATATTAATCATTATGCAGATAAATAGCGACGTCTTCAACTTTTTTGTCTTTGGTTTAGTGCAAAAACTTGCATTAAATTCTGAAAATATTTACACTATATTGAAACAACAAAGTGTGAAGAACCTGAACAAATATGAACAACATATTTCTAAAGAAAATTAAGCACAATTGTAACTGTTTTCTTCTTCTATTGTTACTAATAATAATGAATTAGATTCATATAGCACTTTCTATGGACACGTACTACAAGCTCACAGTAGATCCATTATTCATTCACTCTCACATGTTCCCTCTGGTGGTGGTAAACTACATATGTAGCTACAGTTGCCCTGGGGCAAACTGCCATTTTCTGCCAACGGCCCCTCTGACCACCACCAAACATCTATACACTAGTGTGAGTACTGGAGGCAAGGAGGGTGAAGTGTCTTTGCCCAAGGACACAACAGGGATTCAAACCACTAACCCTTCAGTTATTAGACACCATGGCCAACCCCTTACTAAGTGTTTAATATCTTTGTAGATTTGATTCACATTGCATATGTAGAAATGATAAGTTAAGTTAAATATTGTTAAAATTGTAATTATTTTTCTTAAGAAATCTATCTTCTTTTTTCAGGCTATTCAAATCTTTTTGTTTGGCCAGTTTATAAAAGTCAATATTTTCATAATTTATTAATTTTGGGGTTTTTTTTTGCACTAAAACAAAGTTTAAATTGTCATTATTTATAGGTTATTATGCTTTTATTTGACTAGTCCAGCCCACTGCAGATCATATTGCACTGAATGTGACCCCTGGTTTAGTGCATGTGGACCGGTATCTAAGTAGGTGCTCGTTCACTGCCGAGGAGCCCTTGAGCAAAGCACCGGACTCCCAACTGCTTGGGTTACCTTACCATGTGATCGTCTTCTCGCCTCTACATATTAAACACATGCATATGTGTGTATTGGTCCTCTGTGGGTATATGTATAAACTAACAACTGAGCAGAAAAATGGAATTTCCCCAATGGAAACAATAATTAAGCAATTTCTTCTTCATTATTTTATTCATGCATATCATTATTGGCATTATAGAAAGGGGGTGGGGACCTAGTTAACATGCTAAAATATTAAATTTCTACTTATATGCAAGAGAAATGTAATCACAGTTATAAAGAGAGTGTTTTCAAATGATTGTGATGATGCATGTAATACAGTAAAAAGGAATTAAACTACATTCCATATTACATATTTGATGTTTTTTTTTTTTTTTTAAATCATTAGTATGTCATTACATTTAGCTTGGGCACATCTGTGAATCTGTCCTCCAACATTAAACCAATAAGCTAAAAGGAAAACGTCCATCACTACAGCTGGTGCTCAGAAAACACTTCCTGTAATGTGCATATGTGATGTTCCTTAATGTCAATAGAAAAGCTAAACGGCCTTTTGTCACTTAATAAAGGGTTAAAGTGCTCTGTAATTCTGTAAAGGCTCCATCTTAAATGTATGGTAGTGTGCAGATGCTGCTGCTCTGTTTAGTGTTTGGGTGCTGCTGTGTGTTTGTGTGTGGACTATGGTATATACATGGGGCTTAAAGCAGATGAAAAAGTGTCTCCATTAAGGACTGTCCGTTACAGAGCAGGATGGACGGACAGACGCAGAGACAGAGCCGTCGTCTGCACCAGTGTTTGGAAAGGATCACGTCTAAACTAGTGTGTAATGGAAGCCAGGTGTGTGTCTTTGTAATTGTGAGGAAGAACTCCTGCTGTTGTAACTCTGTTCATACACACACACACACACACACACACACACACATATTTGTTTACATGTCACCTGAGGACCAAGTTTGTAATGAAGTCGACATTGGATAGTAAGTGTGAGCACATCTTCTTTTTTTGTTAATAAAATAAAATAAAATAATAATAACAAACTGAATAATTATTAAAATAAATAAAAAAATTAAAAATAAAATAATGATAAGTTAAAAAACAAATAAAAAGTTTTAATAAGACATAAAAATAAATAGATTAAAAAAGGAAACACATCTTCAAACCTTCAAAAACTACATGTTTCGCTTTGCACCTGTCCCCCCCCCCCATGCTTTATGGACACTTCCTGAAAAAAGTAATTAATGTATTTATAGGGTCACATCATTTCTATTTTACCAGTGGGGACCTACATTTATATTTAACCGTTGTGGGGACCTGGATATTGGTCCCCATAGTGTCAGAGGTCCCCATGGTGTGACTGTGTAAACATATTAATGTCCCCATAAAGATATGAATACAAGCACACACACCCACATACACATACGCACACATTTACACACTGATTTCCATGTCTCATGAGGACAACGTTTGTCATCATTAGTTGCATTAGTAGCCATTGGGTAGTGAGTAAAAACACATCTTTCTTTTATATATATAAATAAATGAAAACAAAATTTTACAATAAAAAATCCTTTTTTTAAAGAAATAAAATAATAAAATACAATTCAATAAAATACATTACAAAATAATGATAAAAAAATAAAATGAATGGGAAAAAAGTAAGCAGATCTTTAAAATAATAAATATCACAATACAATTTTTTAAAAATTAGTAAATTAAATGAAATAAAATTTCTTAAATTAAATAATAGAAACAAAATAATAAAATAATTTGGAGAAAAAAATAAGACCTTTTTTGCACCTGTTTCTCCCATACTTTATGGGGACTTGAAAATAGAAAAGTATAAGTATATCACTTGCATTAAGTTGCATACTTCATACAGATTTCACCTACATTTTATATCTGACCCTCATGGGGACCTGAATTTTGGTCCCCATGGTGTGACTGTTTAAACTAATCATAATAACATGTCCCCATAAAGATAGGGATCCAAGAACACACATACACAGAGTGGCCTGTTTCTTTCATTATCACTGTAAGTCAGTTGACCCTCACACTACATTAGTCACACACACACACACACACACACACACACATACACACATACACACACACACAGGGGTGTTGCTAGAGTGTGTTGGGGCTCTGGGTAAGAAATCCCCACCTTCTACATACACACACACACACACACATTTTTTTTCCCCACAAATTTCTGGGACATTCCAGATGAACGGTGAAAAAAAAAATAGATCTGAAGGTGAAGTCCAACCCACAACAACACAAACTACAACTATTTTGGCAAAAGCACCCCGATAAACATTCACACATACAGCACATGCATTAAAACTCTTTTTTGCCTTCATTATTAAGGGATTTTCCATTTACTTCCATTCATTTTTGAGCAGACTTCACCATAAAAGCGACACACCACAGTCACATAAGTGATGAAAACAGCAGCGTACAAAGATCACTCATCAATCACTCACTCTTATTGTACAAATTCTTTACAAACAGCCATCTGCCAGTCACGTTTTTTAAAAAAAATTGACTGCATTTAAATACTGGGAAGAGGCAAAAAAAATAAAAAATATTAAAAAGTACTGAGTACAGATGGGGGAAAAAAAGTTTAAAAATAAGCCTGAAGGCATCAACTATAAACAGAGTGATAGCTGTCATTATCGGCTGTGGGAGATGACTCATCAATCATCCTAACTTTCATCGTTCATTATTGTTCACATCTGTTCCTCCCACTACTCTTTTCATCAACTTCTTTATGATCATGCTGTCTGCTCGCTGCTTTTGTGTGCCATTTTCATTTGTGACTTTTATTTCTTGTCAGTTTTGGCTTCTACCTCACAATTTTCATCAGAACAGAATCGCAATCAGACACAAAATCATTCTGACGCATAAGGGGGAAAAAAAAAATAAGACACATGACGGTCTCTTAACATCTTCTATGTTTATTTTATTTCAAAAATTTTGCATGATTTTCTAGTCTTTGAAATAAATAGATGTAGTTCAGCACCAAGAAGAAAAAAAAATAAAAATAAAACACTTTACTTTTTTTTTTTTTTCTGCTAAAGTCACTCATTTCAATGCATCTGAATTAAAACACATTCACTCATTCACTAATAACAGCAGATGTTTAACAAAGTCACAACTTTAACCTTCACGTATGTGCTCCGCTAGTAGCTACAGAGTGTGGGTAAAATACACACTTGTGGAATAAAAAAATTCATACAGTTTATTTTAAACTATCTTCCTTTTTTATTTCATCAATTTGAGTTGTAAATAAAAATACCAAATATTCAATAATTCTAAATGCCTTGTTCATTTATTTGGGGATTTTTTTTTTTTTTCGATATACTCCATACATAAAAAATTGCATCCCACATATTTTGATGTTTACAGCCTTGTATATGTTAATGATTCACATCATCACTGGTTAATTACCTCCACAAAGGAGGTTATGTTTTCACTGGAGTTTGTTAACTTCGTGAATTAGAGATTCACGAAGTTAT
This sequence comes from Siphamia tubifer, assembly GCA_020466265.1. Classification (NCBI taxonomy): domain Eukaryota; kingdom Metazoa; phylum Chordata; class Actinopteri; order Kurtiformes; family Apogonidae; genus Siphamia; species Siphamia tubifer. The sequence continues at coordinate 39,994,496 of CM035791.1, read as the reverse complement.
GTTGTTTAACGGTTTGTTTATTTGTTTATTTGTGTTTGCACATTTTCACTTTTCTCACTCTAGCGTTGACAATTCTTGACAGATCATTCTGAAATTTGGCATGTTGAAGGAGACTCATATAAGGATGAAATAAACCAAGTTTCAGCAGAATCCACTCATGAATTCTAGTCTAACGTCATCTATGTTCCCTTCTCCCAGAATGTCGCTGGAAAACACAGGTTTTTATTATTGAACTTTATTACATTTTATTTTAGTTTCAATTTGTAGAGGAATAAGTTCATGAAGAAGTTCATTAAAAGGAAGTAGTTCATTAAAACTTAACACCTACAGAACTCTAAAATCCATGTGCAACTCAGTTAAATAACAGTTTGTTGTCTACTCATATAATTTGTCATTTATTTTTCTTAAAATCTCTCTAACATGAAACTCTGAAAATCTGGTGTCTCGTCTCATGAGCCGAGTGTCTCGTCACACCCTTATCATGCAGAAATGAACACCTTTTGAGTTCTGACCTCATTTAAATTCTGAAAAAAATAACAAGATTGTTTTTTTTAAATGTGTGTCAAATGTACACCCCAGATACTGGAGGGTTAAAACAGTTCATTACAAAAGGGGGAAAGAAAAAAAAATAAAAATCTTCAAAAGAGCTATACCGATCTGCAGGATGTCTGCAGCTGCTTGAACTGACTGTTTCTTCTGGCAGTGAAGAGTGTGTTTTAGAGTCTTATTAGCCATTAAGAGTGCTGGACCTCATCTGAGAGGGAACCTAACCAAGATGATTAACAGTTTAAACTCCCATTTAACACGCAGAGATAGCCCTGGTCATGCCATCCTCTTCACCCCCCCCCCACCCCCCTTCTTCTCTTTTCTCTGTGTCTTTCCCACTCCCTCTGAGCCTGAGTAATATTAAGTTCATAGCCCAGTGCTTTAATAGATGTATTAATATAACCAATGGACTTCTGAGAGCATGAAATTATCTTTGAGCGATGAATTAAAGTCTTATTGATTGTCTGTAAGGTATTCACTACACAGCAGACAATTTAGAGCATGCTTTCCTGACTGACTGATTGTACTAAGGAGTGACTGAATAAATGAATGAATCAGTGGCTGGGTGAAATAATGAATAAATTACCTTTAGAGAATGAAAACAGCAGGCCCTCCTTTTGATTTCTGCAAGATTTTTTTTTTTTTTTTTTTTCATTATTAGCAGTCAACACAACTGATGAACCACATCGCAATTAAAACAATAAGCACAAATTATCTCATAACTACTCCAAACAGATTTGTTAGTCATGACCACAGGAAACTTGAAAAATCTCATTTAATCCCGTAATTACATTGCATTGCTCAGTCGTTTCCATTTCATTACATACTGATCCCATAACAGAACATGGAGATAGAAATTAAATACAAAATGGACTTTTCTTCACACTGCAATATTTGTTCAGACAACCAAATAGAGCTGGTACGATGTGTTTTGTATTTATTAGGGCTGCATGATATTAGAAAAAACTGACATTGCAATTATTATTATTATTAGTTTTTTAACCCTGCAATATATATTGCGATACAAGTATATAACAGCTGTGTGGTACCGATGCAAATGGTCAGTATCATCAGTCTTGTGGCCAAAAAATAATGAAATAAAATTAATAATGAAAAAAAAAAGAAAAAGAATAATATATATATCATCACACATAAAATAAGACACCTAAAGAGGTATGTTTCAGTGAAATATATGAATATATTTCAAGATATATTACCAAAATAATTTTACATTTTTGTGTTTTTGTGTAATTTTTGTGTATGTGTTTATTTTTGTGTTTATTTAACCCGTAAACAAAATAAAAATTTCTTCTCCATTTCTACTTTTCTTACCTGATTTGTTACAGTTTCTTCCTATTATCTTCTGCATTTTTCATTTTTTTAAATGTTAATCATGGATTTTTCTATATTCACTTCACATATCTTGTGGATGTCCATTATTACAATTCAGTAAATTCAAAGTTAATTACATCAAAACTATGAAAATACAGAAAAAGTGACTGTTTCGGCAAATATCAATGACTCAATATAAAAACAGGCATTTCCATCCACTGCCATTGAATCAACTTTCACTGGTGAATCAATGTTGTAAAAGATGATGGCGTTTCCATGGTAACTATGGGTCCTCTTTCATGGTCATATGTTATGATCATGAAAAGAAAATAAACTGCATTTTACAGCAATTATTTACATATATTGATAGGATTAGTGGAGCAACATGTATTAAACTGTTTAGATCAGTAGATATTAAGTGTTTGGGTCTTCATGGGTTCATTTGGGATTTTTATTTATTTATTTATTTACTTATTTTTGCATAATTTCAAGCCAAAAAAAATCTACAAAGTGAAGATTTCTTGAAATGTTTTTTTCAATATCTATTGTCTGATAATAAGCTCTTACGTTACGTTTTATTTTCACGGCATGATATATTTCGACTAGAAATGAAAACAAATGTTGCGCTTTACATTTTTAAAATTCATTCTGCTCATTTTAAATTAGGAAAGTTGTCTCCAAGACTTTATGAAGTTACGAAGAAAAAAAAAAAAAAAAATGCGAACACACCCAGGCTGACAAAAGGAATTCCATTTTTCCTCGCACACAATCTCCTTTCATGAAATGTTGCTTTCCATTCCAGTCGATTTTAAGGCTGTCACAAGTACCATAAATCCTCAATGGAAACACAGCTGTTAGAAAAGACAGATACGAGGGAAAAAAGGATAAGCCTAAGGAAATGTAGAAGAGATACTGTACAAGACCAAACAAAAGGATGAGGATTACCATTAAAAAGAAAAATAGTGGTAAAGTGAAACTCTGTAAAACATGTAGATTATGCAGTTTGCCATGATAGCATAATCGTCTTTGTTTAGTTTTAGTGTATTTGGGGAATTTTACAAGTATAATGAATATACTCTGCACTGTTTTCAACTTTTCAATCCCACAAATCACTGCATGAAGGAATTAAAGCAAGATAAAAAAAAAAAAAAAAAAAAAAAAGCTACAACAGTAAATTTAACAGAGTTCATGCAGTGGAGTCACATTGTAGATCTACTATAGTCACTTTTATGGGACACTAAAAGCAAATTTTCCTTCCACTTTCATGTTTCTCAAAAAACAAGTAGTTCAGCAGTTCTGGCTGCTCAGTCTCTTAACTAATGTTATTTATCTTTCCTGGTCACTGAAGTTCAACGAGCTGAAGGAACACTTTTTTTTTCACCATATTCGCATTCTTCTATGACAGGAAATAAATCATTTTAAAAGTGGAAGGGTATATTTTTTTATTGCAGCCTTTGTACATTTTGAAAATTCAACCAAAATTATGTGACTTCAAAAAAAAAAAAAAAAAAAACCCAGAAAATAAATTAACAGAATTGACAATGATTTTTACAGAGGTGTAAATTAATTAAGTAAAAGCACTTCATTACTGTTTTTTTTTTTTAGGTCTTTGTATTTTACTTGAATCCATGTATTTTTCAAAATAAAACCAAAAATAGGACAATGAAAAAAACACTTGTTTCTTCATTGTTTCTTTCCAAAACCAAAATAATAAAAAAAAAACCAGATAATGATCCGTTTTTAATTTTTAATTTTTGTGTTTAAATGAATAATGGAAAAAAAGTTAATGGCCGTTTCCACTTTTATCCAATTTTAACCTGAAGCCAGTTGAGTAAACCAGAAATGATCGTAACCCGCAGTGACAAAGATAGAAACCTACGTCCTATTTCGGGAAACTAAGAGGGTCATCCAAAGACCTGAAGTTATGACCATGGAGAAAATTAGTGTCATATTCCAGGTATATTCTTTTAATAAAAACACAAAAATATTTCTATGACAAGTGTATGTGTATATCTTTCATATGTGTACAGCTTGTACTTACCTTATGTATTGATGACAGGATAACAGTGTCCAGTTCTGCATCTGACATATGTCATTTACACCTGAGTTGGTGTTGAACACAGAATCTTCTCACCGACATTTACGAGAAGTGTGTTAGAAATCTAAGCATGTGTTTTTCCGTCGTCAAACAGCTGTTTAATCACACCATAATAATCTTCAGTTGTCTTTCAGTTGTTAAGATTCATTTCTGGTTTAATCATTCTGGCTTTGGGTCAAAATTTGATGAAACGGGAACGTTATCCATTTTTTTCCATTATTCATTTAAACACAAAAACAAAAAATGGAGAAAAAAAAAAAGGGATTGTTATCCATTTTTTTTTTAATTTTTGTTTTTGGAAACAAATAATGAAGAAATGAGTTGGGTTTTTTTTTTTTTGGGTTTCATTTTGAAAAACTAATGATACACAGATTTACTTGAGTATTTATTTTTCTGGCAACTTTTTACTTTTACTCCCTACATTTTGATATAAATATCTGTAATTTATACTCTTTACATTCTCAAAAGAGACTTGTTACTTTGTCAAACTAAACAGACGTGACAGTATGAATAATAAGTGGCTTCAGATGGAAAATCAGAAACTGTGTCTTTAATATATGATAGATATTAAATTTGAAAAAGAATGAACTGTAACCAAATGAAACCCAGAAATGCACCACAAGTACAACTTCTGTACCCGAACTTTAACCCAGACGATTGATTGAAACATGCGACTCTTGTAGGTTCTGTATCTTTCTAACCCCTGTACTTTTAGGGAGCATGCCTCTGAGGGTTTAACAATTTAACAGTAAAATAGTAACTGAAATATTAATTTTTGTACATGACCATATTTGTGTTAGAAGTTCTGTTGGCATCTGCCTCCAACTTAAATAGCATATGGTGTTGTTTTGCTGTAGCTTTGGCAAATATGTTTGCATTTTCAAAGAGCAATTAAAGCACAAACACTGATAAGCCTGTTGCATTCTGTTTAAAATATACATTTTTGGTGATACTTTATGAAGTAGGAAATGATCATGAGTGATAAAATGAATAAATATAATGTTGGTTTGTTATGAAGTGATTATCTACACTAAGCATAAAATAAACATGGTAGATTTATATGAAAAAAAAATCATGTTTATTCAATAAAATTGAATCATTTTTAACTAACATGAATGACATAACATGTGCAACCGCTGTACATTATACATTTTTTAAAATGTAAATCTGAAATACTTATTTTTCAGTGTAGTTTGTATTTATATTGATTATATTATAGAATATTTTTTGCTTTACTTTAACTTTTGTGCCAATTCACATGCAGACAGTTTCTTTACTGTGCACATGACAGTACTGTAAATGCCTTAAATCTTGAATATGAATGTTTGAAAGGATAAAACATGAACCAAAGATGAATTATTTGATCCTACAGCTTGTTTTTCAACTTTCTTTGTGAGGCTAACTTAAAAAAAACAAAACAAAAAAAACCCCAGAATAACAAAAACTGAGAAAAATAGGCCATAATTTGTGGCTTATTTCTGTTTTAATAATATGAAATGAAGAACAAACTACTGGCCTTGGACATCTTTAGTCTGAGTGTGCATCTAATTATTTATGAGATCAGTTCCCTCACAAACCTTTTCCATATTTTCTCGCTCAATTAAAAAAAAAATCCTCCCTATTTCTAAATGAAGTCTCAACCTTGAGCTACAATCTGCATGCATATTGTTCCCTTAATATTATTAAGCTAAATATAGATTTCAGCTTCTCCATTCTTTTCATCCTTCACATAAGAGAGACCCTGGCTATAATTTTCTCTCATACGCCAAATTACCTTTTCCTATTTTTATTATTTTCTCAAGATTACCACCAGAAGAGAGGTTAGCTGGGTTACATGTGGGAGGAGTTTTCTAGGTTATAGCCATATGCATTCACATTTAAATAAAGGACATTATAGATGCAAATCACACATAAGTGTCCTCATGCACGTCCATATACAGTCATAGGAAAAGAACCCAAGACAGGTATTTTACACCAAAAAATAAAGACCTTTATTCAGAAAAAAAAAAAAGTCTTCTGTGTGTGGGTGCTCACATACACATAATTACCCAAGTCTCCTGTACTTTTTCTCCCACCAAGCTCTCTTTGCCATTGTTCCCATGGCAACAATATAAATCTGATTATTGCCAAATTACCCCTGTTCATCTTCCATTATTGTTCATGTCCATTCCTCCTACAATTCCCATTTGTGTGTCTACGTCTTTCTGATACACAGTCTGTCTCTCCTATCATTTTCTACTTTAGCGTCTTTTACTAAATACAAAGTAGAGCTGCACGATATTAGAAAAAAAAAAGACATTGTGATTTAAAAAAAATTTTTTTTTAACCCTGTGATATATATTGCAGCGGCGGTGGTTAGCACTCATGTCTCACAGACAGAAGGTCCCAGGTTCGATTCCCACACCAGACCTTTCTGTGTGGAGTTTGCATGTTCTCCTCGTGTCTGTGTGGGTTTTCTCCAGTTTCCTCCCACCATCCAAACACATGCACTGATAGGTTCATTGGTTAATCTATATTACCCATAGGTGTGAATGTTAGAGTGATTGTTTGTCTATATATGTTCAGCCCTGAGATGAACTGGAGACTCATACAGGGTGTACCCCACCTTCACCCATTGTAGCTGGATTAGGCCCCCAGTGACCCCAGTGACCCCTGTGACCCTGTTGAGCCACTTTTTGTGATAAACATCCAAAATGTAATAACTTTTTCATTTCATTTCATAATACAGCCACATTTTGTAATAAACTGCCCCAACTCCAGTTTTACATTTTGTAGCAGCAGGGCGCTTTGGTGGTGTAGCATTAAAACTCAAGGAGCTGTTTAGGAAACATTCCAAGTGGTTTATGTCTTGGCTAGTACAGTAATTATACATATTTCACATGGACAATTTGAAATTACAAATATGTTTTGAAAATAGAAATGCGGCAAAATGTATTACAAAATGCAGTTTATTACAAAATGAAATGAAAAATGTATTACATTTCGGCTCAACAGACCCTAGTGAGGATAAAGTATATTCAGGTGACGAGATGAGATGAAATATAAATAAAAAAATAAAATTAATTAAGAAAAATAAATAATAAAAAAGGTATATATATATATATATATATATATATATATATATATATATATATATATATATATACATACACAACTAAGTAAATACATTTAAAAAATAAAGTAATTGGCAGGACCTGCAGTGTGTTTATTGCGCACACATACATTGTGATGTCGATGCTCAAACAACTCTAATCTGATTGCAAATCTCTTCTGCAAACACACATTCTTACTGTGTTTACTCCCCTGCCTCTCAGTCTTCCTGCTTGTCTGGATGTTTGACTGTTGCCTGCCTGTCTGTCTCTTGTCCTAACAGTTCACCTGTCTTTCTGTCGACTGTCACCCTGTCCCTGGAAGTCAGTCATGCTATGTCTCGCTACCGCCGGGCTGGCTTTAGTTAAGCCTGTGTTTAACATTAGCACAGGAAGACAATCAAAAACCACTTTCTCTTTGTCAGGAAACTAGCATAAACACACACAAAGTTACACAAAAGCATGTAGTTTATACCAGACACACACACACACACACACACACACACACACTAGTTTCCATGTCTCTTGAGGACCTAGTTTGAATCATCACTTATAAGTAGGGAGCGTAAACACATCTTTCTTTTTTTTTTGGTTCAAAAATAATATAAAAATAAAATAAATGGAAAATATATTTTTTTTAAATGAATAAGTAAATACAAAAAAATTTAAAATATATATATATAAAATATAAAAAAATAAATAATTTAATTTAATTTAAACAAAAAAACACATCTTACAAAATACATGTTTTGCTTTGCACCTGTTTCCCTCTTGCTTTATGGGGACTTCCAGAAAAAAAACAAGTTGATACATTTATAGGGGGAGATCATGTAGATAAGTTTGCATACTTTACACAGATTTCACCTATATTTTTATTTAATCCTTGTGGGGACCTGAATTTTGGTCCCCATGGTGTGACTGTATTAAGATACCAATGTCCCCATAATGATAGGAATAAATACACACACACACACAGTTGCAGACAGCCAGCAGTAGATGGACACAGTAACAAAGACGGGGATCGTAAACAAAGAGCCTGTTTGTTTGGACTGACCGAGGGAAAAGATGGAGAGCCAATAAAATGACTTGGCTCCAAAGGAAAGGGTGAAAGGTCAAGTGTTTTAGTGGTTTTTCAGAGAGTGTGTATGTGTGTGTGTATGTGTGTATGTGTGTGCCTGTTCATCAACTGCGGTGGTGGTCTTTAAGTAGTCATTCATTCCACACAATACCCTCTACCGCCCCCCCTACTCATTTTCATCTGGCAGTTAACGCAGACACACAAAAATCCAAAAACACACTCCACCCAGGACACATACACTACACACTACAATAGTGTTTATAATAATCAAGCATTTTTTTGGTTTATAAAAGATTCAATGTGAGCAGCAAAGCAAAATAAATAAAAAACAGGGTTCCTACAAGTTAAATTAAAGACTTTTTTTTTTTAATGCTGTTTAAGATTAAATTTAACACAAACAATGAACCAAAATTAAAAATGAATTACCTGGGGGCAGTTTTACCCAACTGTTTATTTTCAATAGAACATGACGTTTTGGTCCAGTTGCTGCTACATTCATGAACCATTTCCACCAAGAAGCATAACTTTGACATTTTGAATATATAACACACATAACAACACACAACATATAAACACACACTTGTAACCTACACCCACACAATGATGTGGCCTCATTTTCTACGCACCTTAAATTATTAACTCATCTGGACGAAGGCGCCATTAGCTATTGTTGTCGCACTTCGTCCGTCCGTCCGTCCTCAATTCTCAATGGATTTCAATTCTTAATAATTCATTAGATAGATCTAAACATTAGGCACAAAACTAATCCCTTTGTTTGTTTAAATGTAAAATTGTACACAATTTGTTTACAACTTAAATTTTTCCAGTCTAGCACTAAAATCACTTCTCCTCCCTCAATTCTCATCTGATTTCAATTCTGATTTTATGATCTATTGAATGACTCCCTTTTGTTGATATTGATTTTTTTTTTTATAACTAAATGTTACCAAATACTTTTTTTAATTCAAACTAACATAAGTCTCACTAATGTGCAGTGCTGGGTAAGTTACTTTAAAAAAGTAATTAATTACAAATACTAGTTACTTCCTCAAAAAAGTAATTGCGTTACAAACTGCGTTACTCCACTAGCAAAGTAATTACTTACCAGGAAAAGTATTTTTGACAAACTTTTTTTTTGTGTTTTTGTTTAAAAATGTCATAGAAACTAAACAGTTTAACAGAACAGTTAAACAGAGTATCCCTCCTTGTTCTGTGATGTTACTTTGGATGTGATTTAAGACTTTGAAAATTCAATTTAAGACTTTTTAAACAATGAATTCAATGCCTTTTAAGACTTTTCAAGAATCTGTGGGAACCATGTAATAAAGAGAAATTCCTAACTGTGTTTTTCCACTTCTGTCCATGTATGTAAAAGTCATTTTACCACAGATATAACCGAAACATTGAAAGGTTTTCAGCTTGACTGCAGTTTAGATTCACTCAGAGAAAAAAAAGCAGTTGAAAGAGGACATAGACAGCGGGTTCAAAATCACTGCATAGATACAAATAAAGTGTATTAATAGTGACTCAGTGAAAATACAGATAAAGAAAAGTGTAAAAAAAAAAAAAAAAAAAAAAGAAAAGAAAAGTAAAATGGGGCTGTCTGTTATTTCATCACACTGTCTGCTTTATGTTAAAATATATATATATGGTTTTGTTAAAATGCACACAACAAAGAATGTGTATTCAGTCTATAGTCTGTCATTTATTACTTTTCACCCACTGTTCTGTTTGACTTCCTGCCTCCGTCTCTGCGTCCTCCTTATCTGTCTGTCTCAACACACACATACTCTTTTTCTCATACACTTTTCAGATAGATATTCAGGTATTTCCTATTTTTTCTTTTGAGAAAAGAGTTGACAAGTTCAAGTGAAACAAGAGCTGAAAAAAATAATGAGGGGTGTTGAAACCCAAAATATAATTATATATATATATATATATATATATATATATATATATATATATATATATATATATATATATATATATATATATATATATATATATATATATATAATTTGGGTCCATTTGAAATGTAATAAAGCCAATAACATAATAAGTTAATAACATTTCTCTAACAACGTAGGTCATGCTGGAAATGCAGAGGTTAACAGATTCAAATATATCCAGTCATTGTTATGTGTTGTTACATTTACTGGACAGAGGTGAGAAGAAATATGAACACTAAAATAATTGAGTATATTGCAAATACTACTCTATTAAAGTAATCTGTGCTACAAATCCCTCCCAATAATAATATGATAATAATATAAGCAGACAGCAGATTTGGTCAACCCTCTTTTTAAAAGGCAACATTTAGACATTTTCTAACATGAATGTAAAAATATATGAAAGTAAAACAATTGGTTACATTATTGCCATAGTTATTACGTTATCAAAGTGTTATTAATGTAAGGTCAATAATGTAATAATCTGCCAATAATGTAATACCTTATTGGCAAAATGTTATTGTCAAGTTATTACGCTATTAGCTTTATTAGTTTCAAATGGGCCCAAATTATTACATCATTATTACATCATCATCAGAACTGAAGAGGGGGAAAATTAGCTTTTGTTTCCCCAATGTCATGTAATTCCCCATTCAATCATGGTATGTATATTTTAGAAACATCCAAATATTGGTATGGACACGCCCATGCAATAATGTAATAATTTATTACATTAATAGCAAAATACTATTATGTTATTGGCTTTATTACATTTCAAATGGGCCCAAATTATTATATTATCTGCAGTTATTATGTTTTGGGGTGTAACAAGGAATGAAAAAAAAAAAAAAAAGAGAGAGTGAAATGGAATTAGACATCAAAGTAAATATCCAGACGGAGGTGTGTGTGTATATGAGGTCTGCCATGGTGACATTTCCAATGGTATTTAAAATGCAGAGTTGATGAGGTTTGATTTAGACTGAGAGAAAAAGTTGGGGGGAAAACATCACAACAAAAAATGACAAGGTGCGTTGCATCACCCAGGGAGGGAGGGAGGAAGACGAGGGAGGGAGGAAGACGAGGGAGGGAGGAAGACGAGGGAGGGAGGAAGACGAGGGAGGTGGGAGAAGTTAAAACGCAGACAAAACTGCAGGGAGGAGGCACGGAGGGAGGAGAGACAAGCGAGGGCAAAGTAAAGAGACAAGGTGACGAGAGGTGGGAGCGAGGGGGGGGTGTTTGAAGATGAGCAATGTCCCTCTGTGACTCTCGCTCCTTCGCCTCTGCTGCCAGATTAAACGAGGATGGAACAGAGCGATGGGAGGGAGACGAACGGGAGGGGAAGGAGTAGGTTGTAAGTAGGCCTGGCACCCCACTGTGACCCCATCAATCACCACATACACACACACACACACACGAATATACCCCCTCCCACCCTTCTATCACACACACACACACACACACACACACACACACACACACACACACACACACACACACACACACCACTAATGAGCTATTTACACAGAGGGTTGTTTGTGCACATCTATAGAGCTCTGCCAAAACACACGCACACACTCACTTTACACACATTCTCATACAGACACACAAGGGACCAAAGGTGTACTCAAAAGTAGCCAAAAAAAAGCATTAAAAAAAAACAAAAAGCTAAGACTTTGTGCTTATTTGTGTGAAGTCTGTACAGTATGTGGGCCGCAAATGTAGTCAAATGATATGTATCTAGGCTGAAAATAATATATTTCAACACATAGATCAATGCAAACGACCGCCGCACAAATATATATATATATATATATATATATATATATATATATATATATATATATATATATATATATATATATATATATATATATATATATATATATATTGTTGTGTTCTTGTGGTGGTGTGTTTTGTTGGTTGGTGTGCATTTACAGAATATCTAAATGTATTCTGGTTGTAGAGTTTGTCCATATGTTTGTAGCAGAAAGAGATGACGGAGTAAGATTTTCTTCCATCCTCCACCTGTTCGTAGCTCCATTTGTGTAATTGGGGAGCAGCTGGTTAGTGGATATATACTGAATACATACACACACACACACACACACACACACACACACACACACACACACACACACACACACACACACACACACACACACACACAGGTCTCAACGTCTCATGAGGACCAAGTTTGTAATCATCACTTTTAAGTAAAGTACCCATTGGGTAGTGAGCATAAACACATTTTTAAAAATAAAATTAAAATTAAATTATGAAATAATTGAACCAAATAAATTATTAAATAGATAAAACAATTGAAGAAAAATGAATTAAAAAAAAATAATTTAAAAAATGTATAAATAAAATGGTATATGTAAAATCAAAAATACTACTACTACAACCTACTCCTACTCCTACTACTATTAATAATAATAATAATAATAATAATAATAATAATAATAATAATAATAATAATAATAATAATAATAATAATAATAATAATAATAATAATAATAATAATAATATTTTCAAGAAGCAAACACATCTTCAAACCTTTGAAAAATAAATAATTCCCTTTGCACCTGTTTCCCCCCCATGCTTTGTGGGGACTTCAAGAAAAGACATGTTAATGTGTGTATAGGGGACATCATTTGCATAAATCGACGTACTTCACAAAGATTTATATTTTACTAGTGGGGACCTATGTACATTTATATTTAACTCTGGTGGGGACCTGAACTTTGGTCCTCATGGTGTGACTGTGTAAACATATCAATGTCCCCATAAGGATAGGAATACAAAACCACACAGACACATACAAACATCCTGTACTGATGTTTACGGCTGACTCCAAACTAAGTGCTGAATAGCTGTTGGTCATATTTAAGTGTTAGAATATCCCGCTTTCTTTGTCAGATGGTGGTGGATGCTTTTTGCTTGGTTTATTTATTAATATACTCCCACATATGTGAACTTGGTAGCGGAAGAAAAAGTAAGAGGGCCATTATGTCAAAGACTAGTGGAGTAGATTTATAGGGAAGGAAGATTTATAACTGGATACGCTAGCGGTGCTTTAGAAAAAAAACATCTGTGGAGGAAAAAAGACACCAGGATTCATCCTCTAAGCACCACTAATGTCTGTACAAAAGGTCAGGGTCTTTCAGTCAATAACAATGAATGAGACGTTTCAGTCTGGAATGGAGCAGCGTTGGACACCGGGATTGACGTTAAAGATCTGTGTAGCAAAAGAACTAGCAAACATACAACTCTAGTTATATTCAGCTGAAATTCATCAAGAAAATGCTCATGTATGTACACCTGTGTATAGAAGCAGCCTGTAAATGTCAACAATTAGAAGGTAATAAGCTGTGTTATGATCTTTTAATGATGCATGGCTAGTTAATGTAAAATTAATTTATACAGCTATGGTTTGTTATAAGGTTAATTCAGCGACCAAGAGGAGGTTCGACGGCATTAAACAGGGTAAATTCCACCATAACGATGTACACAGCAGATGCTTAACTGTACAAACATTATGTGATTCATATATGATGGCGCTGAGCACTCCTACTCACAATGCCTGTTCTTATAAAAGATTAAAATAATTATATTATGATAGAAATTCCCAACATTTAGCCTTCGTACATGTCACCCTTACAAGAGATAAATAAAAAAGTAAACATACAAATAAGTGTTGCCAGTTCCAACAAACACCGCTCCTCGCAAACATTTTAGGTTTTAATGCTTAAAACACGAGACTATGGATTTTACCTTCGAAGGTTGTTCAAGGTCAAAGGTCACGTTGCCATTTTGGAGCCTACATGTAGTTTCCTATCTGACATTATCACCACTGTTTTTGGAGTTACATCCTGTTAAAATCATGTGACCTTGATGTTGACCTTTCAACATCACTCAAGGTCAAAGGTCATGATGTAATTTTTGGAACCTACATTCACAATCTGTCAGTAATGGTGAATGAGTACTTATCACAACTGTTTTTGGAGTAACACACGTTTAAATTTATATGACCTTGATTTTGACCTTTCAATGTCATTCAAGGTCAAAGGTCAAGGTGTATCTATCTCCACTCCTTTTTCTGTTATACTCCATTTGAGTTGACCTCTCGGGTCAACAATAGGTCAAAATCTAAACACACAAAATGCAGAATTGAAAGAACAGTATTTTGTAAAATGAATAGTTCAAACGTTATAGCCAAAAATTATTGTAACCTTGACCTTTGACCTAGATAATTATTCTTTTAAGGTTCTGATGTTAATGCACATTAACTGTGAAGCAAAAAAATGATACTATATACAAAAAAAAGAAAGAAAATTCATGATTTTTCTCTGGTCATTGTGAAAACACATTTTGGTGACCTTGACGTTGACCTTTGACCTACATTAACATAAAAATTAATGGGATTTATTCTGGTCTACCTAAAAATTTCATGGGAATTCTTCCAGTAGTTTTTACTGATAGACAGACAGACAGACAGACAGACAGACAAAAAGAAAGAAAAACCAGTAACAATACTGGGTGGGGGGTGAGGGGTGGGGGTTAAAACATACAAATAAATAAAAGAACATGTCAATTTATATACGACAGCAGAGGCAGAGGAATAATGATGGAATGAAAAGAAAAGTGAGCCAGATATTTACAAACAAACAAAGAGAGACATGCAGAGAAAAAGAAAGCGCAGAACTTTTTAATACATAAAGCATGACTTTGACAAATGGCTATTCTGAATCCAGGACAGCAGTTTGAGCCAGAACACAGAGACAAACCCACTGTTTGTGTGAGCTGCAGAGAAAATATAAGGCTTTGCCCTGGATAAAAACTGAAGCTTCCAGTCAGCAACATGACAAACCAATTTACTGCTGCTACTTTGAGAAACTGACACACACACACACACACACACACACACACACACACACACACACACACATATACACACACATATACACACACATAGATGTATTGCAGTCCTTATACATGTATATATCAGGGTTATTTTTGTCATACTTTTGACTTTTCATTGTTTTGAACCTGTTTTGTGAGGACACACAACTGTAAGTAGTTCAAAGGTCAAAAGGCATTAAGTCCATTATGTTTTAACCCTTTAAACATCCACTCAATTTCACCTCAATTTCTTAACAAAGTAAATTGAATGCTGTTCTTGAACCACTTTGATAACATACAGTTGTTTTTTGCTTATATTATAAATGAAAATATTAAGATGAAAACTAGGATATTGGAGGCGGGTCCTGTTAAATGACGCTAGCGACATTTTTGGATATTTATTGATGATGATGATTGATTTGGACAATTTTTTAAAAATGTTTTTAATGTTTTTTTTTAAAGGTTCATATATACTGTTTGCCAGTTGTAGTTTGATCAAATGAATGAGTATACCTGCTGTGGATATTTGATCGGAAAGTGGCTAATATCTTGCGATGTGTGAGAATCTCTGTTGTCATGTGACATTTGGGACAGGTTTTGATAGTTTGCTTAATATTTTTGAGCCTATATATCGACTTTTGGAATATTAAAGTGTTAATCCTTAAATATCCAGCATTACTTTTGTGTCAGTTCACTTTTTTTTCTTTTGTGTTATGGTATGTTTTCATCACGGTTTGTTTGTTAGTCTATCTGTTAGCAAGATACTGAAAAACTTGTGGAAGAATCCAGAAATGTTTTGAAATATCCTTATATATATTATGTATTATATTGAATAAAAAATAAAAAAATAAAAACGTAATAATAATAATAATAACAAAGATTCTTTATCATTAAGAGATAAGGGCAGTTTTAACATATGCACGTCTAACTCTACAGTATAGACAACATTAATGTGAATCCACTACTATGTATACAGTATGTTTTCAAGGTCTAAGTAATCATTTTAAGAGTAAATTAATCATTGTACAGGGGTTGGGAATGATTTGTGTTCTCTAAGTGCTTTTCTAGTTCTCTCTATTTAACCTTTCTTTAGTGATTTATCACCATTTATTATATTCTCCTCTCTATTCTGCTTTTTTCAGGTATCTTCCCATATTTATTTTACTCATCATGTACTTTAATCATCATGTTGGGATTAGATTTAAGGATTATCTTAACAAAAGCAGAGAAAACTTGGAAAAAAGGGATTTCGTGAATAAAATCTATTGATATTTAAAGTGTCTCCATTCATGGTTATTGATCCAACTCCATGGGTTTTACTGCTAAATCAATGTTATAGAAGATGATGGTGTTTCCATGTTCAGTATGAAGCTTCTAAACGTCCAAATGAAATGTTGTGTGTTTCGTGTATTTATAAGATCAGTTGCTCTAAGGCACAGATGTCAAACATGTGGCCCGAGGGCTAAACCTGGCCCACCCAAGGGTCCAGTTCAGCCCTCGGGATACATTTGTGCAATGCAAAAATAATTATTAAAATGATTTTAGCTCAGGTTTCACAGTCAGACAAATTCAAACTGATGTGGGTCAGAGCAGCAAAATACTATCATAATAATATATAAAAACTCACAACTTCAATTTTTTCTCCTTATAAATGTTAATATTTTCACATTCTTGTTTAAAACCAACAATCTGTTAGTAGGCTAAGCTTTGCTGTTACAGCTTCATTTCAATTTCTGATGAAATACTAACTTGGCAACTGTGGTTAAATATGTAGTTTACCACCACCAGAGGGAGCATGTGAGAGTGAATGAATAATGGACCACTAATGTAAAGTGCTATATAAATCTATTCCATTATTATTATTATTATTATTATTATTATTATTATTATTATTATTATTATTATTATTATTATTATTATTATTATTATTATTATTATTATTATTATTATTATTATTACATTTGGCAGATGCTTTTATCCAAAGTGACTTATAATAGAGGACATAATATATAGCCTGTAGCACTAGCAGTTACAAGGTCGACATGAAATATACAGAGCAATAAGTGCAGAGTCTATCTGGGGGTTACAGTAGGAAGGTTTTTTTGGTTTTGTGTTTGTGCTGTACCCCAACACCCACCACAGTAGATATTCATGAGGCATCAGTGCAGTAGATATTAATGAAAGAGGAGAGTCTTCACATGTTTCTTGAAGGTTGAAAGAGAGATGATGCTAGTCTTGTTGATTCTGGGAGTTTGCTCCACCACTGAGGGACTAATACAGAGAACAGTTTTTCCTGTGGTCACTTAGAGTGAGCAGAAGGCACCGCTAGTTGGTTTGTGTTGGCGGAGCATAGATTATTATGTCCTTCAGATAAGCAGGGGCAGTTCCTGAGATGGTTTTGAAGGCAAGGGTCAAGGTCTTGTGCTTGATCCGGGCATCCACTGGTACCAACAATCTAACAAATGCAACTAAAATGAATTTTACTTCCTATAATTCCTTTAAATTCAACATATTCAAAAACAGCGAGTAAAAACAGACAAACTGTTAAAATGACTTTTTAAAGTAAATTCACGGTGTATGTTTTTGGTGATGTTTTATGTCACGATGAGAGTAGTCAGTCGTGGGTGAAATAATGTACAAAAAAAAAAAAAAAAAACAACTTTGAAAGCCCGGCGCTTCACATAAGTTGAAAGCCTTAATGGACGCTCAGAAACTCAAGGTGACTAAGAGACAGACAAGGAGATTGAGCAGCAGAGCAAAATAGCAACAGAGAGAACGAGAGAAGGAGAGCGATGACTGAATAAAGGTTGAGTGATGGCAAGAAGGAGAAGAGAAGATTAAGAGGAGACGCTAAATAATGTACACAGTTTGAGCATCTGACTGGCAAAGTGCATTTCCATCCTGCAATTGTCACGTCATGTTCCCTTGTGTTGTTGTCGTGGCGGCGGCGGCGGCGGTGGTGGTGGTGGTGACTCACGGTGACATTTATTGAACCTCACTGAGTGCACAACACAGGACCATTATGGAACTGCATCCCCACTCCATCAACTCTATAGGCATTTGGAACAACATGTTTATCTGTTCATTACATGCACTGTATTCATCTATGAACAACAGAAGGTTGAAGGTTGGTACAGTGTTGTGAACAGTGGGGCAGCGTTAGGACCATGTTACTAAACGCCTTCTGTATGTCACTGTGTTCAACCTTCAGAACATGTTCTCACCAGACGTGGAAGTAACTAAGTTGAAGTACTTCCTTTACTATCCTTAAGAAAATTTTTTTTTAGGTTTCTGTACTTTACTTTTGTTGTTCCTGTGACCCCAGACCTCATTACTAATCTGTACACATGCACAGAATTAATCTATTGTAAACCATGATGAGCTGAATCACTTTGAAGACATATATTTAAGTACCTTATATTATAATGTATGTAACATTGTTATATAGTAAATAATCAGATGAGGAGACCACGGTGCATCGGCGTACCATGCCTTTATCTGAGCTCCTCGACCATCACTTATAAAAAATGTATTGTACATGTATATTTATGAATTTATCATAACTATTGATTGTAATGTTGGTGGTCAATCAATAAACTATGTCTATGTCTATGTCTAGTACATACTTTATCAACAGTTTTTAAATGTTATAACTAAACAATTGTAGTATTACGAGCAGTACTACATTCTATTGTAATTATTTAAAGTTTTGTCAACTGTACAAATCAAAATTATGTACAGTATTATGTCATTGTACTCATTTTTTTTTTAAATTGACTGCAATTCAGTGACATTTCCACTGTGAAAGTAAAAAAAAAATCATCTTGAATCTTGAAAAACAAGCCAAACATTCCTGAACTGTCACATCTGAAATGTTTTTTATGCAATTTCCAGGCTATTTGAAAAAATAAATGAATTACATTTTCAAAGTGATGTCCAACAGATGTCCCTGAGAGCCCAGAGCTATAAATAATTGTTTTTGGAAATAATCTGATCGCTGCTACATTTAACATGGTCTTGTTTTAACTCTGAATTATTTATTCAGAATAAAATAATTCAGAAATAAAGCTATTTCTTTCATGTTTACGTGGGCATGTTGAGCCGCATTTTGGAATAAACTACCCCAATGTATTTTGTAATAAATTTTGCCGCATTTCTATTTCCAAAATATATTAGTATTTTAAATTTGTCAATGTCTAATATGTTTAATTACCAGCCAAGACATAAACCACTTGAGAATGTTTCCCAAACAGCTGCAAAATGTAAAGACTTATTACATAATGTGGCAAAATGTATTACAAAAATGAAAAAGTTATTTACATTTGCGGCTCAACAGGGCATGTTAATTCTGAAGAAAGGTTTACATGGGAAATGGGTTTAAGAGCTGGAGGTACAGAAGGTTCTGATTGGATCGAATGGCTGCTTAATGTGTGGATGTCTACCGGAAGAAAATGATCAAAAACATCCGGTTTTGCATTCATTTCAACTATCAACATGGAAGGCCAGATACTACTGACTGTAAATTCTATAATGTATGTATAATCAGTTTATCTTCTACTTTTGTTGTACTTTTATTTCTTATTTATTGAATTAGTTTATCTTGCACTTTTGTATTTTTTATTTCACCCTGTCTTAAAATTTTACTTTAATTTTTAATCAATGTCAAGCACTTTGGGCTATAGTGTTTGTATGAAAGGTGCTATACAAATAAAGAATATTATTATTATTATTAGTAGTAGTAGTAGTAGTAGAAGTAGTAGAAGTAGTATTAGTATTATTAGTATTATTATATTACATGCGATTTTTGCATTCATTTTTGTCATTATTACAAAGAAGCTGCTCGACTGAAATTACAGACACCATAGACCACATTGGACCTTAGTGTCCACACTAATTGTCATGTAATGTATGCAGAAATTATCAAAAATAGTTACTTGTTCGGTAAAACATTAAAATAAATTATTCTGTGTTTTGAATGTTGGAGAAATTTTGAAAAAAGTCCATTTAAACACATGAAGGAAATTGTTTTATATATATATATATATATATATATATATATATATATATATATATATATATATTCAATTCAATTCAATTCTTTATTTCGGACACAGCAGCGGTCCATAAAACAATATGGACCGCTGCTGTGTCCATATATATATATATATATATATATATTTTTTTTTTTTTTTTTTTTACCATTTTATCCCATTTCATGTGTTTTCTTATAAATCAGGAAAGCTTGGTGACTTATTTATTTAACATGTGATGCAAATACTGCTCAACATTTCCACCATGGAGTGTGCATCGACAAGGTAGAGCGTGGGCGTGAGAATGTTCACAAGGGTAAAAGCGTAAAATATGATCTTGCAAGCAAGCGGATGACAGGAGGTGAGGAAAGGTGAAAGGGATCACAATGTCAAGGGAAGCACTGAAAACGACAAATGGGAAGAAAAAAAAAATAATAATAAAAAGTAAAAAGTAAAGCCGCCTGGGAAAAAAAAAAAAACATTATCTACGTAACCAAAGACTACAAGTGTCAGACAGTTCCAATTATGTCTTTAGAATTATGTTGAAAGGAAATAGAGCAAAACTAGAGGTAACGAAACAAAAGACAGTCAGAGAGGGAAAAAAGGGAAAGAGACAGATGTAGGTCTTTCCAGGGGCAGTCAGCATGCAGTCTAAGCCCCAAGGTAGATGAAGGGCCAAGACCTTTATGAAAGGGCCTGTTGTCACGCTTTACTCAGGACACACACACACACACACACACACACACACACACAAAGAGACACACAACATTTTCGACAGAGCAAGGCGTTGCAATGTCCCAAGGGACGGGGACTTGAAAGTTCATGTAATCGCAGTGTGTTTGTGTATGTGTGTGTATATCAATAATTTAAACAGCTCTATTGCACAAATTGAACTCAGGTCAAATCACATAGTAGTAAAAACCACTTCACCTGGAATTCACACATTTCGCTGGCAGTGAACTTTACAGAAAAACAGAAATGTTTGCATTTCATAAGTGTTGCTATGGCTTGACGTCACATGAGCTTCACCTGTGTTGCCTCATAAACTTCCAAACCACAGCAGCAGTGGAAAGAAATATTTACTCCAATACGTCATTTCTTCCTTATTTTTTTTTTAGTATTTTTTTTAACCATGTCGTAATTTGTTTCTTAATATCCATGAGAAATCTGCTTGTTCCTGGGAAGAAGTGACGCTATTTTTCTTTTTTTTAACAAATAAGTTCCTATGTTAAAGGGGTCATATTTTGCTAAATCCACTTTTATTAGTTTTTGGTAGGGCTGTATGATATTAGAAAAAAAACTGACATTGCGATTTCTTCTTTTTAATCGTGCGATATATATTGTGATATGAAAAAAATCCTCAGGAGTATAATATAACAGCTGTGTAATACTGATGCAAATGGTCAAACAGAATATACTGTATAACAGGGGTTTCAAACTCATTTTAGGGCTGGACCACTAAAATAAAACCTAAAAATATATAAATAATAATTAATTGTCCATGTTTTACAACAAAAACTATTGGTCGTAAGTGATAACACCAACAATGAGAATTATAGAAATCTTCATTCCACATCGTTTGGTACCAATCTGAAAGTTCTGTGACCTTCTTTTCTTGAGTTATAACCGATAATGTGATGTTCACCTTTGGACTTTACTCATTGCATTTGATGCACATTAGCTATATGTATACGCCCATGTAATTTCATGGTGATATATCAAGTATTCATTGAGTTACATCATGATATGTCTCTGCGGACACACACACACATACAAGGCTATTACAATAAAAACAAGAATCATTTACATAACATACTACTATTTCTTTCCTATCTGACAAACTGGATTTTACAACAATGTATTTATATTTATTGGTAGGATTAGTGGATGAACAAACAGTTTAAATGAGTAAATGGTTTTCGTTACTGGTTAATATTTGCATCTTTATGGGTTAAAAATAAAAGAAAGGGTAAAAAGCAAAGAATTTACTCTATAACGTCACTATATGTTAAATGGATTTTTTTGGTGTGTAATCTACTGGAACAGGAAGCAGCGGGTAATGCTTCCCAGCTTTAGCGTGACTTACACTATATATACAGTGGTGTTAAATGGACAGGCCTCTGCATGTGCATAATGGACTTAACTTTGCAAGCATTTACAGGCTCTGGTATGACTTGTTTTTAATTATAACTGTCAGTTCTCAGGGGAGATATGCATGTTTATCTAGCACTATTATGTTTGTGGAGTTCAACGTGCGGCATGACGTAGCTGGAAAAAGTTGATATAGGCAGAAGTTCTACTGTACATGTTACATCGATGCAAATGTAACTAAACAGCCTCTAACCTGTGCGCTGCTTTCGTCTAATGCCGTTTGACTTGTGCACAGTCGTACCGCACCGTGGGAGTTGGCAGTGTTTGACTGCTATTCAGAGAGGTCTAAAAGCAAGTCGAGGTGACACCAGTGCCCCTGTACCTCTAAATATTACATCAGCCGTCGCCCGCTGGGAAACATCTCCGAGTCCTTTCACGGTTCTATTTGTATCGCTCCGTCTCATCCCTGCTGCTCCTCTCTCTCAGGCATTTATTTCACTTCTCTTTCTTCCTTTCCTCACTTAGGAACCTCTAAACAATCTCATTTTAACTTTTTTCCCCAAAAGCCCTTGAGCAAATGTCTATCCTCAGCTAGCCAGGTACGAGTGCTGTTAGAAAGAATATTAGAAAAAAAAAAAAAAAATGACATTGCGATTTATTTATTTTTTTGTGTGTGGTGCCGACACAAACAGATTAGTGGTTGACACAGTGTCATCCTTCCTGTAAGTCAAATAATTAAATACAATTAATAATTTAAAAAAATAACTAAATAAAAATACAAATAAATGAAAATATAAACACGGATAAATAAAAACAGTAAATGCAAAATAATTAAACAGTTAAAAATAAAATTAAATAATAAATAAAAATACAAATAAATAAACTAAAATGAATAAAAAAATACATTTAAACATTGAAAAATATATTAAAAATAAAAACAATTACAAATGATACAAAATAAAATAATTAAAAAATGCAAATAAATAACCTATAATAAATAAATAAATAAATCCATATAACTTTGGTTATGGGTGATTTTCTCTTGTTGGTTTTGGTTGATTTTCTCTTGTTGGTTTTGGTTGATTCTTTGCTCTTGTTGGTTTTGGTTGATTTTCTCTTGTTGGTTTTGGTTGATTTTCTCTTGTTGGTCGCTTATTTTTCAGTCTTGTTACCAGTGACTCAGTCCAAACTGGTTCAGAATGATAGTGATGTGTTCAGTGTGTGTCAGGTTCTATTGAAATTAAATGAGAAAAGGTTGAGCTCATTTGTCTCCTACATTAACAGGACCTGTCATGTGACTATAGCGAAACAAACAATATATTATGCAGCTCTACTATGTACAAAATATACATTAACACACAGATAGAGTTTCTGTGTAGAAATGCTAACTCCCTGCAAAAACAAACCAATTACAGTTCTTCCTCTGAATTACCTGTTAATGAATGCTAACGGTGATGCCAATTAGTCGTCCTGTTTGGGAGCACATCAAGCCCTCTACTCTACTCCAAGCTCTTTTAAGCTCCTTCAAACAACTTCCAGTGATGTAACATTCATCTGAGAATTCTCCTCTCAAAGATAAATGAATTAATATAATTAAAAAAAATAAACTTAACTTAGTGCTATTTAGCCAGAAACTATTTAATATACTTTTAATTTTTTTTCAGCTAACAATGTCTGGAATACATTTTGTACAAAAGGAATATATGATATTTACCGAGTTTATAGTTACCACCAACATAATGACGCAAACTGGATTATTCTATTTCACTTTCTCCAACACTGTTATGTGTGTAATTCACATCACACCTTTTTTTTTTATTATCAGATACATAAAGTAAGTATACATGAAAAGAAACTGACATGAAGTGTAATTGTAGCTAGCAAACGTTCTTTTACACCAAATGTGTTAAAATAGTGTTTGAAAAATAACATTATGGCTATTTAAATGGCATTACACTAGAAAAGATAGTGCCCAATGTCCCTGTGCTAATCTGGACCTGACAGCTGTGATGTCTTGCTATAAAAATGAAAGGGAGTCATTCAATAGATCATAAAATCAGAATTGAAATCTTATTGAGAATTGAGGAAGGAGAAGCCATTTTAGTGCCAGACTGGAAAAATATCCAAAGTCCAATCCAAAACAAATTGTATATAATTTAAAATTTCGATAAAGTGATATGTTTTGTGCCCATTGCTTATATCTATATAATGAATCAATCAGAATTGAAATCTGTTGAGAATTGAGGGAGGGGGAGCGATTTTAGTGAATTGTGGACGACGACGACGGTCGAACGAAGCACGACGACAATAACTCATCGCAATTCTGAGTCTGCTTTGACAAAGTGCCATTGAAGTGTGGATGCATTCAGGTGTTGTAGCAAATACAGCACCGTTAGGCTAATGCCAATGCTAATGCTAATGCTAATGCTATTTAGCCGTGGCCACATTGTTGTCTGCCTTACACAGCGTAATATGGTCCCAAACTTCTACTATTAATTAACTAACTAACATACAGAAACAGTCAAGACGAGATGCACCTCTTCTGTAGCGTGTTTGAAAATGATCGCTAGTAATTTACCTTACGTGATCGGCTTTTTGATCGGCATATTTTTCCAATCACCGATCAGGCTATTTTTTTTTTAGGAAATATCGGCTGACTATGATCGGGAGCCAATTGATCGGTGAAACACTAATGTCTGTCCGTCTGTCTGTCTGTCTCTCTCTCTCTCTCTCTCTCTCTCTCTCTCTCTCTCTCTCTCTCTCTCTCTCTCTCTCTCTCTCTCTCTCTCTCTCTATATATATATATATATATATATATATATATCGCAGGGTTAAAACAAATTGCAATATCAGTTTTTTTTGTTTTTTTTAATATTGTGCAGCCCTGGTTAAAACCGTATGAAAACAACTCTTAATCCCCTTAAATGTGTGTATGAGGTCATTTAGGTCAACTTAGCAGCTGTTTGACAATTACACAAAAAACATTTACTACGACACAGAAGCAATGGTACAGAAGCCCATATTAACAGAAGCAAAAACAACAACAAAAATGTTTTTCTTTCATCAGGTTTCACAAAGTGTTCTGGCGTTGCTAAAGAGAGCTGTTGTTTATTAAAGAGTGAGAGAAAAAAAAAAAATGGTGTTTCTGTAAAATAAACATACACTAGTTTCAAACCCTGTTTTGGCCTGCTATATGAGACACAGGCCTGAATCTGAGAGAAATTCATCCAGTTTGAAGTTCAAACATAGTCTGTTCAGTTACAACTCATTTCCATGCAAGCTGTGAATAGAGTCTCAGTGTTCAGCCACCCAACCCTGAGTCTGTAACCCACTGTCACGGCTCCGCTCAGCTAGAATTGGAGACTAATGACACCTACTGTATGACCACACAGGATAATGAGCACATTTATACATCTAGTGTATAAGCTGCAAACACAGTAATTGGCCCTTCAATGGGTTTCATGTGTACTGTAAGGATCCACATACAAAAACACAGGACAAGTTTATATTCAAAAAGAGAAAAAAAAAAAAAAAAAAAGGTCACAGTTAAAACTACCCAATTTGGAAGTAAACGTCTTTATGGAACAGGAGCTTGATATTATCATCTAAGACCACACAGGATACTGGCACCTCATGTTACAACCACAGAAAACACAGGCATCGGGTGTGCCAACGGACATAATTGGCCTCAAAGCAATCAACCCCAATTACCTAGCACCATAATTGGCTTGAGAGCAATCAACAAGGCAGCTATCATTAAGTTTGAGCAGGCACCAGCATGCCCACGACACTGCTTATCTGTGCAGTTTATCTGCTGGGTTAGTTACAGCTTTGGCTACGACCAACAGATAAGACCAACTGTAATTAATGAAGCAACCATCCATTTAGGAATACTGCTTTGATATGCACAAAATGTGTTTTCATATGTTTTTCTTTTATCATTTGAAAATATCCATCTTGGTTTTATGACTTTGACTAAAATGATAAGAAATTACTGTACATTTCATTGGCAGTGAGACAAAACAAAACAGTTTGAAGAGATCGAAAATCAAAACCTGATTAAGTTTTCTCATTTCTAGTCAAAGTGTCTCATCATACTCAGGAGCTGTTAACATGAGGATGATTGCGGCTAAAAATGACAAAATATTTGATCAGAAGTGCCTTTCCTTTACATGAAAATTGAGTTCTTATTCACAACTAACATAATTGTCTTTATATTACAGTACACCAATTACAAAAATAAGCAAAATTTTTATGTTTATTTTTTGTTTTCTTCTTTTTATTTCTTTCTTTATTCATTTCTTTTTTTTCTTTTTAACTTTTATTATTTTTAATGCATTTTTTTAATTATTAATTTTATTGAATTATTTCATTCAGCTCTTTGACCATTTGTGTTGTCACCACACACAGATTTTTTCACATCACAATATATATATATATATATATATATATATATATATATATATATATATATATATATATATATATATATATATATATATATATATATATATATATATATATATATATATATATATATATAGTGATGTGAAAAAAATCTGTGTGTGGTGGATGTAGATGCTTTTAGTTGCCAGTTACTGTTTTCATATTTCACAGTGAGTGTTTTATCATGAAAAGAGAACACATCTTTTTGTAAAATCCTGCTGTAAGCATCCAGTTAAATAAATAAATAAATGTGTGCAGTGATCTTTAGTACAAGAATGGTAAACAAACCAGTGTGGGCTGTAGAAAGGTGAAGGAGCGAGGCAGATGTCAGGTTGTCACATTATTAGCGCCTTCTGTATATGTAAATATGTTGTTAAATGCTGAAAGAGAAAGCCTTGGTGAACACTTAACGAACATCTACAAAAAGCACAAACAGATGTTCAAACCTCTTTCTTCTTGTCTCCAAAGCCTAAGATCAATGTGCTTTATTTGGATCGCACACAAACATGTACCACTCTCTACCAACTAAAACCGCATCCACCACTTCCTGTCCGCTTCCATAACTGCCTCCAAACCTGCCAAAAATGTTGTTAATATTGTCAGTCAGTATAGGGTACGTTACAAGTTACAGAGTTGTTGTAATATGTTGTATGATCCTAAGTATTTGCTTGGATTCTCTTAAATATATTTCACTGGAGGTGAATGAGCCTGCACCTTTCACACTTTATATCTACGACCAACAGGTCCAGCTTTTCCATCTCACACAAACTAGGGCATGAACTGAAACTTCAACTAGTTGACACGTCGACTATCTCAGCACACTCGCACACTCAGCAAAAAAAGACAGTGACAGACACGCATTGCATGTGTGGAAATAGGAAAAAAATGCACGGCCATGTGAAGAGGCATCCGCTAGCTAACCTGAGTGATATAAACAGCATCCGCTAGCTAACCTGAGTGATATAAACAGCATCCGCTAGCTAGCCTGAGTGATATAAACAGCATCCGCTAGCTAACCTGAGTGATATAAACAGCATCCGCTAGCTAACCTGAGTGATATAAACAGCATCTGCTAGCTAACCTGAGTGATATAAACAGCATCTGCTAGCTAACCTGAGTGTGAGTAGCAGTGCAGATAACGTGCAATAAGACAACACGCTCTTTTTTTCCCCAAACACGATGTTGACAGGGTGGTGTTGGTCTTGTCGGCCGCTGCCTTAAACTTTTAGCACTTAATATAAAAAGTGAGGATGTGTAACAGACGCCTGGACAGTCTGGTTTTAGATCCATGGGTCAAAACAAAATGCAGACGTATGTTCACCTACTGGTGTTGTGCAGTTAAATTTAACAGAAAATGCTTTGCTAACGGTAGCCTTTGTTTTGTTGTGGTTAAAATGCTAATGCTTGTGTCTTGTCAGACACTTATTTCTAATATCGTGCAGCCTTAGTTTGAACAAAACTGAGTAAACAACTGTTATTCTCATCTGTCAACATGTAAACAATCCATCTGTCAACATGTAAACAATCCATAAGACTTTTTTTTAAACTGAGGGATCAATTTTTTTTTATAATAAATCTATTTCTAAAACACTTTAAAAACAACACAGTTCCCAAAGTGCTGTACACAGACATAAAAACAAATAAAACATGTAGAAGAATTAAAGTGGTACTAAACATAACAAATCCCACCCCTCACATGTATTGTATCTTATTTTAGCATCGATCCAGCTGATGTCATGTGTGTGGTGATGTCACAATATCAACTGCATCCATTTACTGTATGAACATGTCCACGTTTAAAGTATGTATGACATGTATGTATGGAAAATGTGTATGATTTTTTATAGTATCTTGTAGCCAACATAATTAATAATTAAAATTAAATAAATAAATAAAAATGAATAAACAAGTAAAGATAAAAAAAAAAAGAATTAATAACAATAAATTAATATAAATAAATACATAAATAAAATATTTAAAAAATATATGCAAATAAATAAGAAATAAAAATGACAAAAAACAAAATAAAAATAATTGCAGGACATTTACATTGTGATGTCGATGCTCAAATAATATATTGTGCAGCTCTAAATAAAGTAATTATAGATTAAAACAATACAAATAAAATATTAGTACTGTACATGTGGTGAATAAATACACATTATTCCAAGTACAGGTAAATATTTTAGCATAATTTTCACTTGTGCTTTGTTTTATATCTACTGTACATATACTCTCACTAAGGAACAATACTGAATAAAATATGACAAACATAAACTATAAACTACTACATTTTCCACCTCAAGTCTCATCTGACAGATGATGTTTATGAAGTGGGAAACAGAAAACTACATTTGCTCCAAGGAGAGCTTTCACTGTCAGGAGATACTTTTTTTTTTTTTTTTTTCTCTTTTCTTTTTTTCCTCCACCTTTCATAACATTCTCTCTCTCCATCCGTCTTTCTGTGTCTTGTGAATTCACACAGGCTCTTGTTTGACTGTGTGATTATGTGTGATTATCTGTCTGCCGCTGTGTTTTCCCTGTCACTCCCAGGATTTGTTTTAAAGCAGATTCATACTCATATCGCTCTTTCCTGTGCAGTTTTTTTTTTTTTTTTATATATATATATATATATACAGTATCTGACAGACTCTGTTAATAACAACCACTGTTCGGACACACTCGGAATAAAAACCTGCTGCTCACCTTGGTCTTTCATGTCTGGTACGTTCTGTTCAATCACACAGTTTTATGGTGTAAGAGTACGCTTCCATTATTCCGAACCGTATCGCTGGAAAGTTTCCCCCCCATTCGCCGTATTACTACAAGTAGCCGTGTGTATAAGCGTGTACAAATGTGTGGAAGTACTCCGTTATTATTCATTCACCCATGAATGTAATGGCATGTTAAAGAAGGTATATACCCAAAACATTCATGGGCGACTACAGAAACACACTAGAGTTCTACGAGGGTGCAGGTTTGGATCTGGATGTTCGTAACTTATTACCTTTTGTCGGCGTTTATCTGTTTATCTGTTTGTTTGTGTTCAAGATAACTCGAAAACGTATGGATGGATTTTGATGAAATTTTCCGGATAAGTTGGAAATGTGAACAGGAAGAACTGTTTTCATTTTGGGGGTGATCGGGGTGGGGGTGGTCTACCTGCGTTCTCAGAGTGCTTTTCTAGTTTGTAAATGTAATATACTTATTTGTAATGTTCCGTGTTCGCTAACTATTTATTTTATTGCTCATTAGCAATCCCTTAGAGGAAGGGGTCTCCAAACTATTCCCCAAAAGGGCCGGTGCGGCTGCAGGTTTTCGTTCCAACCAACCAATAGTTCACAGTTCGACCAATCGACTCTTAAGACGGAGATCAGTTGATTCATTGATTCAAGTCTTTTGTGCTGCTGCTTGGTTGGAACAAAAGCCTGCAGCCACACCGGCCCTTTAAGAGAATATTTGGGAGACCCCTGCTTTAGAGGGTTTAAAAAAATTCAAAGAAATCCTCGGTCCCGTTTTAGAGATATGGCCATTTCAATGTATGACGTTACTCTGATGTTATGCAACGTCGCACAATGACTAAATATCACATGTTAGATCTAATGTTAAATATGAAGCACAAGATATTGTCGGATTTAACAAAATATGTCAATTATCCTGCTTTAAGGTAAAGGTCATAATTTTTGCAAATATATAATTTGCTTCACGTCATATTTCCGGCCGAGGGGAAAAGTGCTCCATTCCTCAGAGTGCACTGGGGGAAGTGGGGTGGGGGTTATGAATTTCAGATAGGGTGGGGTTCCATATTGGAACACGTATGGGTGGGAGGGTTTCAGATTGGGAGACAATAAACGTGGAGTTATCAGTCTGTGATTTAACGTACACATGTTTGGGGGTGACAGGCTGAGTGTCTGAGCAGAAGTAAAGAAAAACTGACAGACTTTAACCAACTGAACAAATGCACACAGGAGCAGAGAGGGACAGAATGTAAATAACGAAAAAAAAAACGTAATAAATCGGCAGCATATTGACCTTTACTGATTAATTGGTGAATCCCTACAATCAGCCTGTTTAAATCGGTCGGCTGATTAATTGGTTGGGTTCTAATACTGATGTCTTATAATAACCTGTCCATTTAAACACATATAAATCATGAGTGATTTGGCAAAAGCAGCCATTTTTATGAAACACAAAATCTACCTGAGAAAATAAAAACATATTAAAAAAAATTGTAGTGTGTACTATTTGTGTTCTTTTTACAGTATGGTGTAGATTTTTGAATAAAAAAAGAAAAATCTATTTTATCTGAAATGTTAAAAAAATTTTTATGTCTATATATGTATAGACATAAAATATATAATATAGACTATATATAATAAAGACTATATATATATATTTTAATAGACTGAAAGTGCTTTCAAATCGACCTCATAATAGTAATCTACATCTTGTTTGAACTTTTATCCTCTCTCTGCTTTTGTTTTTTTTTTTTTTAGGACCCAGTTTCATAGAAGCACCCACATCCATGAACCTCAAACGCACTTTGTTGACTCTAAACACAAAGACATGAAGCTTGTATCTCACCAGAGGGGGGAAAAAAAACAGGCCAGTCAGACAATTCCCATGCAGATTAAATATTCAGGTAATCATCCATAAAATATATAATTAACAACTTCCTTCCTCAAAAGAAGAAAAAAAAAAACATTACAACTTCAGGCCTCTCTAAACAACTTTCAGCTTCTCTGCTTCATTTTTCATTACATGCTCCGTCTTCAAAGCAAAAATCACAGATCTTCAGTTTTAAGCTGCTCCTCTCTAGTCTAATTGTAAAGTGGTTTGGAAGATCTTTGATGTTTGTCTCTGAGAGAATTTGCGGAAACCTCAAACCACTAGACAAAAAGAAAAGAAGAAGAAGAAAGGGAAAAAAAATAAATAAAAAAAAATAAAACAGAGGCAGTAATTTACCCAGAATTATTTCTTGAGTCATTCCGTTAAGAGAGAGGGATGAAGGGAGAGGAAAAGAGTGGATAGTCAGGTAACAGAGGGGTAATCGCCCACTTTCAACTACATAATAAATCAATACTCATCAGCAATCTGCAAGATAACACAAAAGAAAAATACCATAGCTTGGTTTCATTTATGTTTTTCTGACAGCTGTTTTTCTTAAAGACATAACTGAGGCCCAACACAAAGAAAACACTCAAACTAGTCCAACAGTGATGTGTGGATCCATCCCAAAATATCCATACCTCCAATACCAGATCATTCTGCATCTAAAATCGATTCTCAATTCAAAATATTGATACTTTTGATACTTTTGTGGTAAGGTCTATCCTTAACAAGAACACGGTGAAAAGTAACTCAACTATTGAGATGTTGTTTAAATCCACGGTTCTCAAACTGGGGTCCGCGGACCCCTAGGGGGACGTGGCGCATGTCCAGGGGGTACGCGAAATTATTCACGTTTTTTTTTTTTTTTTTTTTTTGCTGTTTTATTTTGAAATGCGGAAGTTTTATTTTGTAGCGAGCGGGCGGAACTAACAGTGCTGTTTGACGCCAGCATGACTAAATTGAGAAGGAGCGAGTCGCATGCTATTTTTAGCCACCCTGCAGCGAACATGGATCAATTTTTGTGTCCGCCAAGTTCCTCAAGAAGGTTTTGTGTGTCTTTTGTTCCGTTTATATTTTAAAATTATTCAAAATTTTTGTTTCTGAAGTGCTCATTTATATTATAATACCTGAAAATGTTGCTGGTTTTCACAAAAGCACTATTAAAAAAGGTTATCATTGTTTCATAATAATCATTGTTGAAGTGGTTTTTTTATCATTTTCAGTATTGCGAGGATGAGGGGTGACATGGAAAAATTTCACCCCTCCAAGGGGTACCTGGGCCAAAAAAGTTTGAGAACCCCTGGTTTAAATGACAGGACTACTTTTTCTTCCGCCTGGGTAAGTGTGTCATGTGTTAGAGCAACTGAGAGAGTGTTTTGAAAGGCAGGAGGTTCTGAGCAAAAAAACAAACAGATTAAAGGAGAAAACAGTAAATATGATCTGGTTCCTGTGAATGTTGGATGATGTATTTAAATAATAATAATAATAATAATAATAATAATAATAATAATAATAATAATAATAATAATAATAATAATAATAATAATAATCATAATAATCATCATCATCATCATCATCATCATCATCATCATCATCATCATCATCATCATCATCAGTTCTCCATTTTCCCATATCTTATTAATTTCACACAAATTGTTGTGAAAAGTAATTCCTTCCATTACAAATATGTTAAATGATGTTATTCATCTAACTTTGGAAATACTGAGTTTAGCTGTTTAGTTTTTCAGGCGTTTGGTCTCATTGTCTGTGTCTGTACAAGAAGCCAAATAATAATTCACCCCATTTTAGAATTATTTGGAAATTTAACATTATACTTAATTCCATTAGAATTTAATTCCAAAAATGTGGAATCATAGGGCGTGTGATTTTTTGTGTATTTTTCACAGTTCCAGTTTTATTTACTCCCACTCACT